>OX453282.1:17731944-18019444 GCA_949710005.1 Ricordea florida
GTATCTATAAATACTTAGTTTGAGTTTGTTGTATTGAAAAAATGTTTTTTTGAAAATTAATTGATCAAAGGTGTCGACTTTAAATAAAATGACATTTTCCTGGCTTGCGCATTCTCTAAAACTCATGGAACTCCATCCACCTCCATCCACTGATTGCCAATGGATCGTTTTATTTCAAGTATCACTCACACAACGCAAAGTTGCAAGTCTTTCGCAACTGTCCATCTGCATGTTTCTTTCTCGTTACGATAATACTCCGTCAGCCAAGGATGCCTTACACGATCTTGTTATAAAAGACAAAACAACCACATGTGAATTTTTAAATTGGACTCATAAAATTGTACTTTAAACCACGAGAGCCTTCTAATCTCTCGTATATTTTGTAAGCCATGTTACGCGCGGCAAGCTTAAGAATTTCTCTGAACTCGAGCGCAAAATAGAGAAGCGAGGGGTGGAAACGAGGTTATTTTTGTTTTTCTGGACGCTACCCACCCCACCCCTATTTTGATTTTTTCAAGGTGAGAGAATAGAAAGGCTACAAACACATATCACAATCGTGGTTAATAGATTAAAAGTAACTTTCCTCCTTTGTCTTTCTCACTTTCTATTTTTTCCCTAGCCCCTCCCCTGAGAGGTCGAAACTTTAGATGGATCGTGGATGGTATAAGTTTTACTCACCCTCTCTCAGTCGCTCATTTGATATAGCTCTCGCTCTCTCTGCACAGCCCATAATGCAATCAGGTATTACTGCAATGTTTTCTGAGATATCCTACAATGAAGCACGTAACCATTTAAAGTTAATCAATACTGATTATACGAACATTGTAGTGAAACCTCTCCACACAGCTTGTGATTTTAGCTGAGTTTCAGAAATTCATGTCGTCTTGCTATCAGTCCCGTTATTATCACATTCTAAGCAAGTGTGCCGTTGTTCTTGGGTGGTCGGAGAAAACGTGGCATGCGGTTGTTTGTAAGAATTGTTTCAAGGTTGTAATTAAATTAAAACTAATAAATTATGTAATTTAAAAGTCCTTTGCACTTGTTAATGATGTAAAACTTACGTTCCATCTCATTGTAGTAACATGATCTTTCCTTTTTTTGTCTGTCTGATCTATTCTTTGTAACCTGTATACTTTATTTCCCTCAGGTAAAGGAGCAGTTGGAAACAGCATGTCATTCAGTTCATTCAGATCAAACCTGTTTGTTACGGAGAAAAATATAGAGAAATTGTACTTTGTGGGCGTGGTCAAAGTAGATTTAGCTGAACGTTGGCAATGACTAAAGAGCTATGCCATCTGCCCTCTGCTCTCTAATAATCCCCAAAAGGAACCCACATACAACAACAGAGAATGTGCGGGCTTCTCTTTACGGTCCGTATCTCGAAAGTCTTTTCGCTTGTGTGATAGACTAATAGCTCAAATAGAAGTCGTATGCAGGACAAAACACTTTCAAAGATGCATAAGTGTCTTTCTTGATTAATTCAAGTTGCGCAAAAAGTGTAAGCTCTTTCTCTCGACTTTCATCAACATAGCATCCTTTGAGCGATGGAGAGGGCTGACGATTGTAATCATTAAGCTGCAAAACTTGCAGATTCGAAGACATTTACCATTGTTTTCGAAGTACTACGCATTCAACAGTAGTTTCTGTGTGATTGTGTTTTTGTGGTGAAGACTTGCTTGAATCAAAACCTTTTAAGGCTTTTAAATAGAAAAACGCTATCCTCTCTCATTTGTGTTTTTCTGGTCTCTAATTTTTCGCGTTGGAAAAGGAAAAAGACACTCGGTTTGTTTTACCTTTGTCCTCGGGGCCGCCGCGTCTCCAACGAAAAATCTTCCATTTCGTAAAGTTCTGATGTTAGTTGCGTTTGTTCAAACGATGAAAAAGTAGTTTTTCTTTCTCTAATTGTAAACTTCTCCGAAGCTGAAAAACTCCAGTCGTAAATGAAAACTACGGAGTTGATGATTGTGATGTCATCAATGGAAAGGGTCATCCGCGCGCTCTGACGCGCTTTGGAACTTTAACTAGAGCAATGACACGCAACGCTCACAGGGGTGGGGTGGGGTGTAGGTGGCAGTAGCAGTAGCAAGTCTTCATAATACGTTATGCTAGTAATACTGTCACAAGCGCCTGCACCTTTGCTAGTGAGATCTCTTGGCATGGTCAATTTATTATTTTAAGCCTGACACATGCTTGCGGAGAACCTTTTCCCTTATAAAAGGAGGCCATCAATATTGATGAGCTCCTGCTTTGAACTAAGCAACAGTACACGAAAAATTACTGGTCGCAAAACTAAGGACGCAGTGCTGTTTGGAAGCCGACCTATGCTAACCTCGGTGTAAACTTTATCCGCTTTTTTGCTTGTTTGAGGGCAGTGTAATCTCCATTGTGACTTGATGAGGTGGAGTATTAAATAGTCAGTGAGCAGAGACGCCGCATTTGTGAGAGCACTCGCCTTCCACCAATGTGGCCCGGGTTCGATTCCCGGCCCCGGCGTCATATGTGGGCTGAGTTTGTTGGTTCTCTACTCTGCTCAGAGGTTTTTCTCCGGGTACTCCGGTTTTCCCCTCTCCACAAAAACCAACATTTGAATTGATTTGATTTCATTTGTGCTTTAGTGTCCCCAAGTAGTACATCAGTGCTAGATACAGTTGCCACTCAAAAAAGTTCATTATTATTATTACTATTATTATTAATATTATTATTATTATTATCATTATCATTATCATTATTATTATTATTATTATTATTATTATTGTCTCTATTATCACAGTCTTTGCTGGTGTTTTTTTTGTGCATCAGCCGGGTGCAAACCATGCACCTAGAGCGTCAGTCACTCAAGTCAATCATTCTGTTCATACACTGAGCACCTTTATTATTATTATTATTATTATTATTATTATTATTATTATTATTATTATTATTATTATTGTCTCTATTATCACAGTCTTTGCTGGTGTTCTTTTTGTGCATCAGCCGGGTGCAAGCCATGCACCTAGAGCGTCAGTCACTGAAGTCAATCATTCTGTTCATACACTGAGCACCTTTATTATTATTATTATTATTATTATTATTATTACTATTATTATTATTATGTAAACGTATGTACGCAAGCCGAGTTATGGAGGTGGAACAAGCCACGTTCACGCCGCTGGTGTTCACCACTACTGGTGGCATGGCACCTGAATGTCAAGTCTATCATAAGCGTTTAGCGGAACTCCTGTCAGTCAAGAAAGGCGAGGATTATTCGACTACGATGTCTTGGATTAGAACCAAAATCTCATTTGCCATTCTGAGAACATCCCTCTTATGTTTAAGGGGATCGCGTTCATTGAGGAGAGTAAATGTCAACCTAAAAGAGATGAATTTTGACATTGAAAGAGGACTTTTAGGACGATAAATTTTGATTTTAGTGTTTTATATTTAAATTGACAGAAATTGTAAATAGCGTTTTGAATTATTAGTTGTTTTTTTTTATTTTAGTGCTAGATACAGTTGACCCTCAAATAAAGGTTGTTATTACATAAATTATTATTTTTATTATATAATATTAATATTATTTTTCTTTCAGAATGTGTGTATATAGGATTTTTGGAAAATTATTATTATTATTATTATTATTATTATTATTATTGTCTCTATTATCACAGTCTTTGCTGGTGTTCTTTTTGTGCATCAGCCGGGTGCAAACCATGCACCTAGAGCGTCAGTCACTCAAGTCAATCATTCTGTTCATACACTGAGCACCTTTATTATTATTGTTATTATTATTATTATTATTATTATTATTATTATTATTATTATTATTGTCTCTATTATCACAGTCTTTGCTGGTGTTCTTTTTGTGCATCAGCCGGGTGCAAACCATGCACCTAGAGCGTCAGTCACTGAAGTCAATCATTCTGTTCATACACTGAGCACCTTTATTATTATTATTATTATTATTATTATTATTATTATTACTATTATTATTATTATTATTATTATTATTATTATTGTCTCTATTATCACAGTGTTTGCTGGTGTTCTTTTTGTGCATCAGCCGGGTGCAAACCATGCACCTAGAGCGTCAGTCACTCAAGTCAATCATTCTGTTCATACACTGAGCACCTTTATTATTATTGTTATTATTATTATTATTATTATTATTATTATTATTATTATTGTCTCTATTATCACAGTCTTTGCTGGTGTTCTTTTTGTGCATCAGCCGGGCGCAAACCATGCACCTAGAGCGTCAGTCACTCAAGTCAATCATTCTGTTCATACACTGAGCACCTTTATTATTATTATTATTATTATTATTATTATTATTATTATTATTATTATTATTATTATTATTATATCTCTATTATCACAGTGTTTGCTGGTGTTCTTGTTGTGCATCAGCTGGGCACAAACCATGCACCTAGAGCGTCAGTCACTCAAGTCAATCATTCTGTTCATACACTGAGCACCTTTCTGAGGATTCGTGCAGATCCCAGCATGCAGATTATTATTATTAATATTATTATGATTATTATTATTATAAGGATTACCGTGGGTTAGAGAGTTTTGTTTTCGAAATTTCTGCAGTGATTTAATTTTTGTATGTACCCTACATTTATTCAGCGAACCTTACTTTGGATAGCCCGACTCCGCGCGTGACCAGCGGTTGATGATCTCCGATCAATGCGCAAGCGTTTTTACAGGCGGCAAAATTTCAAAACAAGACAACTTCAGTTAAAACACACACTGTACGACCATTTTACACTATGAAGTATTTCAAGGGATCTCGACGAAAAGTAAGGAAAACTGACATTCTAGATGGTAAAAAAGGAACCCTTAAGGTATGTTTAAAAGTTTTAGTTACGCAGTAGTCAAGGATAAAGAATCGGATGGCATGGTAGTTTCTCGATCCAAGTTGCATTTTATGGTTTTGCTCGGGAACGGGTTTTCCAAGTCACTCTGTCTCCGAGAGCAAAAAACATTTTCAGAATTTGATCAATACTATTTAATGAATTCTCAGGTAGGGAAAATATGAAATTATTATCAGGTGTCGAAACCGAAGTATTTTTAAATGCTGCGGATATGCCAGACAAAAATATTATACACTTCCATTCATTCATTCATTCATATGCAATGGATAACTTAGAAATGGCATTGTAGAGTGCATGTAAGTTAAAGGGCTTTCTACTCGATTTGATTAAACTTTCCAAAGAAATAGATAGTATTGTTTATGTTATTAAAGGAGAGAAAAAGTCATCAAAGACCGGATGTGGGAAAAACAGAAACAGAGAATCGCAAGACAAGATCTGCTACTGAGGAACAGGACATCAAGAGGAAAAGAAGTAAGCGCAGTACAACGCAAATCATGGGCAGTGCTAGCTTTACTGTTATCAAAGATGCTGGTCAGGAGAGGGCCAGCCGCTTTATAACAGAGACAGATGATGCTACGCAATGTACAGCTGGGGAAAACATTACACCTGGCAAGAAGCTTCGAGGAACATGACACCAAGAGGAAAAGAAATAATTAGCGCAGTACAACGCAAATCCTGGGCAGTGCTAGTTTTTTTGCTGCCGATGATGCAAGTCAGAGGAAGGCCAGTCGATCACAGATCGGGGAATACATGAGAATATTCGGAAGAAGATAACTTAGAACCTGATTTAATGGAGTCAAACTTTAACAACACAGGGCACAAACAGAGTGATAGAGAATTTCCCTGCAACAGATCGAACTGCGTAAGACTCCGTCTTATTTGGAGGACTGCTCGGGATTATTCAATGCTAAAGGTAAAAAAAAAGAAATTTCAACTTTTCGATTCACTTTTTTAGTGCGTTCTTAAAATTTGGTTCTCTATGATACTGCATGATAATTTTCCGTGACAGTACTAGTGGCTTGAACCTACATGTACATCCCGGGGGGGTACTCGATATATCCCTGGGTGGGGAGGTGCGGCGACCCCCCTCATACCCTGACCCTGTTTAAGACAAATATCGCTGATTTTCCTACCCTGTTTAAGACAGAATTCCGATTTTGGAATCCCTGACACTTAACACACTTAACACACTTAACACACTTGACCCTTAAGACACTTAACCCAAAACCATACCCTGTGTAAGACAATAATATCCTGTTTAAGACAAAAATTGATAAATCGATACTCTGATTAAGACAAAAAATGATAAATTCGATACCATGTTTAAGACAAAAATCCCAAAAAACATACCCTGGCTGGCCGCATGTCCCCATTAAGTCCTTATAAGGGAGTACTTCCCCCCCCCCCCCCCGGGATGTACATGCACAGTGTCCATGGTTTAAAATAAATTTAATTGATTAATTCCAAACAGGACTAATTCATATTGTTAAATTCTTCTTGTAATTAACGGTCGTTTGTTAATCACTTGAATGATTTTATCTGAAACAACTGCATGTTTTGAGATGGTTTCAATTCATCTTAATTACAATTATTTATTCACTGTTTCTGAAGTGGCTCGTGCAATTTTAGCTTTTTGAAAAACTCACTCGTGCAAATTAATTCCAAAGTGAACTCGAAACCGTATGATTACCTTTACAAATTCTGTGTCAATTATTATAGTCATCAAATTACAGTATTAAAACTTTTTCAGTGTAGCACTACATGCTGTAACTGTTTTACCTGTAGGAAACTTGAACAAGTTTATTTGCTTGACAATGTCCTAATTCAATATTAATAATAATTATTATTGCTAATAAAATTGTGGAGTGGTTAGCATGTTGGACTTCCAAGTACAAGGTCCTGAGTTTGAACATTTGGCTTACATATAATAATGATAATTATGGTAAAAAGAATTGTATTATGAATAAAATGTTAGTGAGAATGTATTAAACCATAAAACTGTTCATTTCATTTAAAATTCCAGTAAACAATAGAACTGAAGATGAGCTTGCCTGCCAATAGGCGTACACAGTGGAAACTGCTGGACAGTTTACGAGTTCCAAAAGTAACAAAAGCAAACGACATTATAACTGACACAGATGGACAGGTACAGAGGTAAGCACAATAAAGCCACTGTATAAATTGATAGTAACATTCCTTTTTTCCATGGTGTAGTTGCTCTTATCTGAACATGCAGTTATTTGGATTTTACTGTGAAAGTTCAACAACAGTAGTTATAAGTTTAAACACTCCCAAAACCTTTAATTACAAGTATTTTCTTTCTCCATGAACAAAATACTGAATCAGATATTCATACCACATTTATTGTCTTTTCAAGTATTTTTTTTTTGAGATCTGAGTTTTGGCAAAGGTGAATACTGTAGAGCAGCTGACTGAACAAAGCTCTGTCAAGGAGCCACATACACATGACTTGTAGTATGCCAGGTTAAAAATTCTCCAAGTTAAAAATGTTGGTACATCCATTTGATTGTGAGTTTTCTAGTGGATACTATACACCTGTGTATATGTATGTACCTGTATTTAGCCATTAAACAGAAAGTCTACATGTACATGTAAGTGCGTGTACTGGCAAACAATAATATGATTAGACAGACTAAAATTCCATTCACTTGCACCAATTTTCTCCATTTCTGATTTGTTGAATTAGATTGCAAGACTCTAAACTATTGCCTTTCCTTTTTACTGTATATCAGAAATGAGTTATATAATCATGGACATGCCAGCTCACTATAGTTTGCCTTGAGACCTTGACAAAATATTTTGAATTGAACATTCTGACAGTCAAGGCCTTCAGACATAGTTAATGCTACACTGGTTTGAAATTATGACTATCTTAAAAAGGATATTCACCAACCTGACATTTTGACACTCCAGTCTAGAGTCTTACAGTATTCAGTGTTAATAAGGATGGTGGGTTAAGGATGGTTGTAATTAAGTAACACCATTCATCATGGGTATAAAAAGAGCTTTACAGCCTAGAAGACAGGAGTGTTGAAATGTCCAGTTGGTGAATTGTGACTTTTTAAGTTACATTCATTATTTCAAGGCAGCATTAAGCATCAACTACATGTTCGTCTGATTGTCCACCTGGTTGCAATGTGAATGTGCAATTTTCTTTGAATGTAAGGCCTGATTAGAGCAGGTACAAAGAATTAAGCACAAAGGAGGGTAAACCAGATTGAAGAAATGTTCCATAAAGTCAAGGAACAGTATTCAAAACACAAGGTACTGAATACTTAATGGTGTGCAGTATATTATGCAAGTGTATGCCATTTTGGTGCACCCTGCAAGGCCAGAAAATCCCAAACCTCGAGGAGCTCATCACAACCTGTCAAAATCTACACAACACATGAGATCTGATTAGTAATTTTGTCGTACTTAATTGTCTTGAAAACAACAAAACAGGCAAAAAGTGCTTAACAGGGGTAGTTAACGATAGGGCATTAAGATGGGGCAAGATTTGTATACAGCAACTGTGCAGTTGAAAATACAGTAGAGAGCTTAAGTAAACCAAGATACATGAAGAGACAAGTATTGTGGGGATAGCTTCTAAAGAAACTCATGCTGCGTCGGTGGGGAATTGAAACACAAGAAATTGGGATAATCAAATGAACTGACAAAGTTAGATATACCACTATAAGGTAAAAGGGAGGTGCTGACGTTTTGAGCGTTAGCCCTTTGTCGGAGCGAATATAAACCCTTCGTTGGAATGAATATTAGCCCTTTGCTCCAATGAAGGGCTAACGCTTGAAATGTCAGCACCCCCATTTTACCTTACAGTAGTATAATTTACTTAATCAATTCGTTTGATTATCCCAATTTCTTGTGCTACATGCACACTGTAGAGACATCACCAACTTCTAGTAACGCTGCCAATGGAAAGTGCTTATGACGGTAAATTAAAAATGAATAAATAAATACAATTGCTTGTGCACAGTACAATCTTTGTTTTTGTTACCTGCAGCCTGTGCAAAGTATGCAAGTAATAAACATTTTTAAAGTAATCCCCTGGATGCATGTTGAAGACTATATTATTATAAAAATTATTTACTTTGGGAAACTGAGGGCAAAATCCATACAGCTATTCCACAGAACAAGGAACACTACAGAGATGCTACTGCTGGTGATGGTTTTTTTTTTATCCACCTTCCTATAATGATTAATTTTGCTCCTTGAATTCCTGATAGTTGTTGTTTTGTTTTATACCATAGGATGCAAGTCCCATCCTGTTCATCACAGTATTGTCCCTGCTAATCATGACCAGCTGGTGATGACATTATTTGCTAACTAACAGTGTCACATTGTATATAAAGGTGTGGTGCAATACAGTGTACATGAGTTAATGACCAAGTGTGAGGTCAAGCAGACTGGTTATCGACTTAGTTTAGTTTAAATGTTTTCAGGGGGAGGAGCCTGGGGTCAATGGAATGACATGCAGTCCTGGGTGGGATTGTTCGAAGCAGGGTTAAGGTAACCCAGGGTTAGCATGAAATTTAAATGCAGATATGAAAGCTTAAAAAGTACATTCAGTATAATTCTTTTTGAATATATAATTTGATGATTGTATGCTCTGAAAAAAGTAGAGAAAGTTATCAATTGGATAAAATGCCTTTTAACAACAGCAAAAGAAACCCGGGTTAAAATTTAACCCTGGTTTAGCGCTAATCGGCCTTCGAACAACCAACCCCTGGCCAATACCCTGCAGGCACCTTCACTGAGCAAGCTTGGCCAATAAAACTAATGTTGAAAAAGCACAAACTTACTTGCAATAGCTCTATCTTCTCTGCCCAGGTAGCCAATCACAATGCAAAACTTGGTTCATCTCACATCAATCAATCAATCACTTTATTAACGTGTCAGGAGGGTCTAGCTTAAACGTAAGTAAACTAATTGGGGACACCTACAGTACCGGACAGAAGTAACCTAACAGAGAACGCTAAGCAGATCTTTAAGATCTTTAAGCGTTCTACTTAGCATTCCTTTAGCGTTCTACTTAGCATTCCCTTAGCGTTCTACTTAGCATTCCGTTAGCGTTCCCTAAGCGTTCCAATTAGCGTTCCTTAAGCGTCCAGTAATGCGTTCCCTGTTAGGTTACCTCTGTCCGGTACTGTAACTACAACTAAATGTAAAAGTAAGAGTAACACATGCCCACCCAACTGCTAGACACAATTATTATTAGTAAAATCAATGTAATGTATTCCAAATGCTCCTAACATAAGATTTACCTGTTTAAGGCTCAAGTAATCTAGTCTTTGACCTTGTCACTGCCAGAGTTTTCCATGCATTCTGTATGCTTTACACTCTTGGCGTATTTTTGCCCTCTGATAGCAGCTCTTGCTGCAAAAAGGTTCTTGAATTGAACTAAAAAACCTTGATTCCTGTTTCTCTTCAGTTATACATCTGTATGTGAATCCTGCGTCGAACCCTACTTTTTTCAACTGCAGACTTTGTGTCTTTTGGTAGCCACCCTTAACCCCCCACCCCCTATGCTGATGAAGCTTAATTATTTATAGGGAAGTTGAATAAAATAGAGATGGGGACACAATGAAGACACACATCCATTCTGTTCACTGCCACATATATTTTCAACCAAACAAAACTGGATATTACATATTAATGTCATATTTAGGCAACGTACAAAAAGAAACATTGATAATGGGATTAGGGAAATGAAACATGCATTCTTGTACAAACTGACCTCAAATTACAACAAACTTTGCCACACGTTATAAATTTCCTACATAATGTCAAATACTTGGAAAACTACTGATTGTAAGGCTGTATTTAGTGTTTGGTCAAACTTATAAATTATAATTAATGTCAATTTAATATTAATACAAAGTTATATGGCTGTTTGTATTGACGGTTGAGTTAAGAAGAAATTTATGTTCTATTTAGTTATGTAAGAAGTTATGTTATTACAGGAACTGTTAGTATTTGTTAATCTGTGAATTAACAGAGTTGGTTTTTTAAATTTCTTGATCTGACCAGACACTCCTCTACAGCCTTACAGTAGAAAAAAGGAAAAAAGAAAAAATAATTTGCCACATTTTGTGTTGTAAGGTCAGTTTGTATGGATCTATAATTTTCCTTCACTCTAAAATGAAAACATCCTTCTGAAGGTTTTGTATGCATCTTATAAACAGTCATTCAAACTTGTTTAATTATAACATGCTGTACTAACCAAAATTAATGTCACTGTGAAGTTAGACTAATAGTAAAGTTCACCTTTTTGAAGGCTAAAGTTAATTGAATTTTCCTGTTTAAGTACAAAACCTTCTAACACTGTAGTAAACAACCTGTCCCAAACACGTAAGCCAGTAGGATCTGCTGATAGGCTGTCAATGCTCAGGCCCACCAACAAACCACTACCATTCCACCAACAAACCACTACCATTCCACCCACAAACCACCATCAACCCCCAGCAACCTTCCCTAAACCTTCCATTACCCACAATACAGAACACTGGGACTGACAGCCTAACAGCAACACTACGACATCCTAAATTGTGAAGGACAAATAATTTACTATAACGTTATTACTAACTTAAATTTCCCTTGTCACTAACTTTTGAAATAGTAAATTAATAAAACTGCCAAGTTCAAATAGATCTGAAACAAGTTTCTTTTCTTTGTAAGTGGCCTTGTTCAATCAGACATCAAAGGACATGATGTCTACATGAAAAGGAAGCCTACTGTGAAATAGTTCATTTAGTACAAACCAGTCAGTCATCTACAGTTCATAATAATAATAGGTGAATATCCAACATTACATAGATTGTTAGATGTTAGAGAAGCAAGATAAGCTGATGTACGATGCCAGATAAAAAAAACTGCTCTTTAGATGAGGCCTAAAAACACGTGGAAACACGTTTTCCATTTTATAATGCTGTGACACCATACCTCGGGGAAGAGGTAAACATAAAGTACAGATTTAAAAAAATCAGAACGTGAACCAAAGACAGACTGACAGAATGATAAAATAATTTTAAACGCTAAATGCTTAAAATAGTCCAGCAGAGTCCCTTGATGGTCAGAATAGCAATTTAACTAGTTTGTTACTTCATCTGTTATGTGCTAGAAATTCCATTGTTTGCATGGTCGGTTCCTAAATCAATTATCAGTCCTTTGAAAGCTTTACTTGAATATTTGATTGGCCCAGCTAGGAAGGGCATTGGCAGTATTTTTCCAGCTGTAGTTAATAATTTCAGCTGATACATCTACCTCTACAATGAAATATCATCTGCCTCTCTACTGTTCAGTCTTTCACTGCACTTTGCATCTAATGGGCTCTCTACCATTTCTCGCTATTTACAATATCCTGGCTTAGGCTAAATGGCAGATGCACTCACTTTGTCACCAGACCATCTGACCGTTTCACAAAATATTTGTTAGCTTATCTTTACCAACAGTGAGGTATTTGAGTGGCTCTTGGAATTTGTGGGGTTGATGTCAGGTGCACTTGAAATATACTTGAGTCAGACAACCAAATAAGGTATTGCATCCTTTAACTTTATTCACCATTGTCTGCTTGCATCTGTTGATTGTTTGTCTGCAGTTGACTTTCTGTCTGTTTTTCTTTGAGGACATGCTCATATAACTGCCATGAATGTGGTGACTGCAAGTAGTGTAGTAGAGTAGTTTTGCCCACACATGTTGTTGTTGTTGTTTTTGTTTTTTTTTTTGGATTTTTTTGCAAAACCCCTACGCGAGGGTTTCCAAACTAAGCGGGTGCGGAGCGGAGCGACGCAGCCACTCTCTGGCCCGTTACGCGGAAATTCTGCATAACTTCTCCAATAGTTCTGTTGTATAGAGCTTTTGGACTTTTTTGCAAAACACCTACGCGAGGGTTTCCGAACTAAGCGGGTGCGGAGCGGAGCGACGCGCCCACTCTCTGGCCCGTTACGCGAAAATTATGCATAACTTCTCCAATAGTTCTGTTGTATAGAGAAAATACCCCTCACCCAGTTTGCCTGATAGGGCTCAAAATCCGCAAATTTGTTCAAGAATTTATCAGAAAAAATTAAACAGACTTTTTGTTAATGGGTTTGCGAAGAGCCGGCTTGGATAGGTTTTACACTTCCCCTGTGAAGAATTAAAAAAATGATTTAAAAAAGAAGAATTAATTTACAAAAATTAGAAAATGGATAAACTAAAAGGGTTATATATTTGGCAACTTAAACATATTGCTAAAGAGTTAAAAATTAAAGGAGGATATGGAATGAATAAACTAGATTTAATTAAAGAGCTGAAAAAATATACAGATGAGGATATTAATAAGTTGATACCAAAAGATACTATCAATAATAAATATTATTGTATTCATGGAAAGATTAAATATTGTTGTAAAGAGTGTGGAGGATCTCAAATATGTGAACATAATAAAAGTAAGTATAGATGTAAAGAGTGCGGAGGATCTCAAATATGTGAACATAATAAACAAAAACAACAATGTAAAGAATGTGGGGGATCTCAAATATGTGAACATGGTAAGCAAAAAGCTTCTTGTAAGGAATGCAAAATTAAAAAAAATGAATTATGATTTAAATATATAACATGGTTTAAGAAAACAAATTAGAAAAATGGATGAATTATTTTATAAAAACTCTTATTATTATGATTATGAATATGATGGTGATTATGATCTCAGTTCTTTAGAATTTAGTTATTATAATAGGAAAAAACTAAGAATAAAAGATTTTATGGAAGCAATTAAAGATGATTTAGAAAAAACTATAGCAAAAAATCGCTGTTTTTTTCAAAAGGGTTTTATACGTTGTAGCGTTGATGTTATTTATAAGAAAATGGGGCGTGATAATGATATTAAATCAGGTAATAATTATACCTTTGATGAAATAAAAAATACTAATAATTTTGTAAAAGATATTTTACAAGGAATGAATAATAAATATATATATAAAATAGAAGAAAAAAAAATATTTAATAATTTTCATTTTCCTTTTTCTAAGGATGATGAAGAGTTTTACCTTTGCGATAGAATTCTTGGATATAGAGATAAAGAGGTTAGTATTAAAAATTTTGATAAGAATTATTTAATTAGATTTTTAAAATTTAAAGTGAGAATAGATAGTTATGCTCTCAATCATAAAAATAAATTTTATAAAGACCTGTCTAATGAAATATTGGAATATGCATGGAAACCAGAAAGAGTTGTGGATTGGTGTTATGATATTGAGGAGCAAGAAATTTTTAATTCTTTACCGGATGAATAATCTTATATTTTTGTTACTAATAATTATGTTATATAACCTAAATAATGGTTACATAACAAAAAAGTTTATCTAAATCTTAAACTAAAAGTTATGGGAGAGCCTTTGAGATCAAGTTTTTTCCATTCATTGTCTAATATGCTTAAATCAAAGTGGTTTATAACGCTATCATATTTTCTAACTGGAATTGTTGGATAATCTTTTGAGGGTATGTTTGCAAGTAGGGTTGATGGTGATAGTTTCACAGGTTCTCCATATTTTGTTTTATTCATATATGAAGACTTATTATCAACTATACTACACATAAGCCTAAATGGTTCTTTAATTTGTATATTTATAGGGTATAATTTACCAGGATTTATAATTTCAGGCACCCCCAAACCAATAGATAACGCTCTAGTAAGTTTAACTTTGAAATTCTTATTTGAATATAGATAGTCAATAGTATCAGTCTCAATTATTGTTATCTTTTCCCTAGTCGGATCATTAAAAAAGATCGATTGAATATTACGAAGAGAATATGTACCCGGTTCAATTATTATGAAGCCAAGATTACTTTCATTTTTTATTAGCTGCTGATCCTTGAAATTAATCAATCTTTTGGTTTTTATATTACAATCTAGTAGTTGCATCTCACTAATATTTTTAAGCGGGGGCTCTAAATAAATCCTTGTTTCAGGCTCATACATGGTAATGCTCAACATTTTTTTTTTGTTTGGTTACTTTATATTCATCTTTAAACCGGCTACGCCGTAATTTGCATTGACGTAATCACATTCCTGAGCGACGTTAGAAACCGGCTTTTTAAAAGTAAACATAAAATCTACTTTTCAATTTCAAAACCACTTTACGTTTTGCTTGTTGCTATGTCGCAAAAGTATGCAATCTATTGTTCTACACGTGAACAATAATTTGTAAACAATCATAATCACGTGAAAATACTTATGAACTACCGAAATAGATACCACGCTAATCCACCAGCTAAAATTATAAATGCTAATATATTCTTTTCATGTTGCGTTGAGTCAATATCGGCGGAGATATTTTCCTGTTTCATTGAGTCTGTTTTGGTTGAGGCTTTTGGTTCCTGAGGGTTTTTCTTCGTTTCAGTTTTACCACCCAGGAGAATATGAGGTAACTTTACCTTTGAAGACCCTAAATTATGAATTATTCCAACTTGTTTTGTTTCAGTGTTTATGGAATTATTCACACCAAAATTCATATCATTACTAGCTTTCATAAGTTTGTTGTTAAAACCTGTCACGCTTTCAGTATTGATTATCATATTACTCGGCATCAACCACACACCAGGAGCAACAGCGACATCAAGCCGTAATTTCGCTTCTTGAACAGATAATTGATACCTTTGGATAGAACTAGAAATGTCATTCTCGATCACACTACTTTCAAATAAAGCCAAGAATTCTTGTTGTGTTTCTATTGCGCCACCACCATTACCGTAAATCGAACTTCTAGTGTTAACTTGTGCTCCTAATATACAATATACAAAAGCTTCAGCGGATCTATTCAATCTACCAAGTCCAGCTTTAGTGAGCCCATGTCCTCTTGTAGGGATAAACCAAGCATATTTGAAATCAGCAAAGTCGTCATTGCGTATAAATGAAATTAGATTACCCTTTTCTTTCTTACCACCTTCATCAACGAATTTATTTCCTTCACCCGGCCATTGATTCGCATCAACATCATAATTCCTTATAATATGTACATTTTGATATCCTCCACCTCTTCCATGATATCCAGAACCATAATCAAGAAATATATCACCCAATCCTCCATTTCTTCCTCCTTTCCATCTAAAATCGGAATTATTACTAATCCCAAATTCAGAGCACAATCTTTGATATGCAACTTTACTAAAAGGATTATTATTTATCACAAAAGGTTGTTCATCAGGCAAAGGTAGTTTCAATTCATATAATATCCTCCTTATTGTGAAATATATATGAAACTTAATAAAGCTATTTACTACTTTAGGGTAATTTAAACTTTCAAAAGGACTTATCCCACAACCGGATGTTGCACACCAAACTGCAAAGTTAAGTTGTTGTGGCCAATAATTCATATCAGGAGCATTCAACCATTTTCTACTCTGCTTTCCAAATTTGAAAGTAACAACTTGTGATGTAAAAACATTACGCATCTTTGCTGTGAATTTCTTCGTATTTGAAACGTATATGTCTAATAAAGTTAACATTTTTGTTATATCGCTTGTAAAATCAATTCCTCCCGCTGGTCGGTCAAAATTAACAGCTGGTATTGGATAAGATCTATTTGTTAATGTTAAACTTTCAGGAAATGAACTAAATTCTTCGCCATTTAGACCCAAATCTTCCCACAAAAGTCTTTTCAAATTAGATGATATGCCATCAGTCCATGTTGTTCCAGTAGGGTCATCATTTGACATTACAGTTATACCATTATATTTCCACTTAATATATCCTCCATACGAATCAGACACAAATGTAAATTTATCAAGATTAGCACTTGGGTACCTATTTTTGAAATCATTGAATAATGACATTTTTTGTTCATAACATGTTGCTTTTAAATAAACTCTTTCCTAACACCGGCAAAACAATTAAATCCTACATCAGTTCTCTCATATGAAATTTTCAGCGATCTCGACTTACCAGTTCCTTTAATATTTCCTCTCGAACCTCTGTTCTTATCTGATTCATGTTTAAGTTTTTTTCTGTATCTTTCCTGGTTTTTTGACGGATTTCTAGTTTTAGTTTTTCAAACTTGTCCATCTCTGATAAAATTAACGAAAATTCTTGGTCTGATATAGTGTTATCTTTTAGAGCTTTTGAAACTAAGTCGTGAATGGTATTTACTTTTGCTTTTGCAAGAGAGACTGTCTGTTCATGTTTACTAACTTTATGGGAAAGTCTTTTAGAAGCAGAACCGAATCCAACCGATATCGCCCCACAAAATCCACCAACAACACCTAATGGTATACCAACAACAGCGCCAAAACCAGAAAGAGATGTTCCGAGTCCACTTGCAGATAGAATAACTGAAAATATACCACTACAAACACTTATTTTTGTAAATATTCCTCTCGCTCGATTATACTTTTTCCTAACATCCTCATAATGTTTAATTTCCTTTTGAAGATTATTTAGTACTTCACAGGACTTTTGTAGTCTGAAATTATTTGGATCACCATTAATAGGTAATTGCGGATAAATTCCCTTGTAGTCATCCATATTGTATTTTACTGATCAACATGATATCTTTAAATTTGTTACTTTCTCTTTTTTACACTTTCCACAAAATATAGAACCACAGCCATTATCAAAATCCAAGCATTCTTACCTAAAAAGCTAATTACCTCACCAGCTGTTTTGAATAAAAAGCTTACAATTGCTCCAACCATCCCTGGTAATATTTCACCGAGTTTCTTACCAAGAGCTTTCAACCCATTACCAACACCTTTTCCTAATGTGGATAGACCCTTAGAAAGATTAGAAACTATAACACCAATTATTACACCAACAGCACTCACAACCGCAAATACTGTAAAACCATACTTTTTGAATATATACTTTACCCTTTCTCGTAATGGTAGATTTTTAAGTATTTCTTCATTTTTACTCTCAATATCAGATATTTGTTCTTCATTTGAGATTCTATTCTTTCTAATTTGCTCATTTAATGAATCAATTTCTGATTGTAATCGTTCTTTACTTTGTTCTAAATTTGATAAATTTAATTTACCCTTCTTATATTTGTCTATTTCTTCTTTGTATAATTTTACTTCACTCAAAAGTTTTTCACCTTGTATTTTTAGTTCTATATTTTGTTTAGCAGTTGCTTCAAAAAGACTTTTTATTTCCTTTTTTTCCTCTTGTTGTTTCTCAGCGAATTTACGGATTTCTTTTTCTTTTTCTTCATATCGCTCAATCTCCATAGGGTATATTTTTAGGTTTGTTTCCAATCCTTGTACTGCATTAAGTAAATCCTTATGTTGTTCATTAGCTTCATTCAATTGTAATAAAAGATTATTATTTTCTAAAAGCATGGATTCATAATCAATACCAAGTGATCTTTTTATTCCTTTTGGAAGTGAATCTAAATTATCTGCATAATCGCCAGCGGGTGAAATAATTAAATGAGGTTTATTATCTCTTCTACCAGTTAATTTCCCCCATATACTCCCATCATCTTCTAATATTGGATTAAATATACTATCTTTTGGGTCGTAATTTGGAAAAATAGTTTTAAGTTTTTTCGCCGCTTTTATCCTTCTTTCATATTTATCATCTCTTTCTCTAATATCTTCCGGTTTTTTCTCTTCAGCTTTTATTGCCCATTGAAATCGTTTTCTTTCACCCATATATTCTGAATAACCAAGATAGCCCTGGTCGATGGTGGTTGTGTTTTTTCTGGGGGCTGGGATAGGTCTTTCCTTTTCATCATCAGGGTTAATTAGTTGGGTGGTTGATGATATTGGATTCATTTGAATATTGAAATCATCATCATCATCATCGTCTAGATCAGTTGGTCCAAAGTCTGGTATTTCTTTAGGTATATCTCCTCCTTCTGCCATGATTTTTTTTTTACTAATCAGTAAGAAATCTTTAGACCTAAAGTTATTTTGAAAATATAAAATTGATTTAAAAAATAAAAAAAACTAAATAAAATAAAATAAAATGACTAATGAAAACACACAATTAATAAATATTAACAATTATATTCCTAAAGAACGTATGATCTTTTCTAAACCAATTTCAGGCCAAATCCTCAATAGCAAACCAAAGATTGAATTTAAAAGAATTAAAATTTTTACAAAAAACAAAGACGGAACTGAAGGAGAACTTGTTATTCCAACTGGACGTTTGTATTCATTTGGAGTTTCTGAAAATCTAAGCCAAGAAACAAAAAAAATTACAGGACATACCTTTCCTTTATGTTTATGGAGTGGAGATAAACCCACACCCGAAGAGAAAAAATGGATTGATACTTTTAACGAAATAGTAGATTGTTGTATTGATCATTTGGTAGATAATAGAGAAAAAATTGACAGATTTGACTTGGAAAGAAAAGATCTTACTAAAACCAGGGGTGGTTTAAATCCTTTATATTGGAAAATGGAAAAAGTAACAGATGAAAATGGTAAAAGGTCTATGCGTAGAGTTCCTGACCGAGGACCAACGCTATATGCAAAATTAATTTGTTATAAAGATAAATTTCTCACTAAATTTTTTAATATGAAGGATGATAAAGAAATACAACCTTTAGATTTAATGAATAAAGGATGTCACGCCGAATGCGCAATCAAAATTGAATCAATATTTATTGGTTCTTGTATTTCACTTCAGGTAAAACTTTATGAAGCGAATGTAGAACCAAAAATTGAAATGAAAAGATTAATTCCAAGTAAATGTAAAACAGAAGTAATTATTTCTAACAGAGAATCGGCTGCTAATTTTATGGAAAATGACGAAGATTCAGATACTGGAAGCCTTATGTAAAACTTGATAATAAATAATATTATGTTATATAACCTAATTACTGGTTACATAACAAAAATAATTTTTTTAAAATAATTTACTAGCTGCATACCCCAATGCCAACATTCCTCCACCAACATATGCCATTTCACCCATCTTTTGATTGTTACTTGGTCTATAATAATCTGCAAAATTTGGTTCGTGCATTTGACTATACAATTCTAAAGCTTCATCCGTTTTTGAAAGATTTTTTGATGCTTGATATTTTTCATCTTTTTGTTTCATTTTCCAATCAATTAGTTTTTGTCTTTTTTCTTGATATTCAGCATAATCTTTTTGATACTTTTCTAGTGCTTTATCGTGTCGTATTTTTTCTGTATCTGTTTTATCTCCAGATAGATATTTTGCAAGATATGATCCACCAACAAAGGCAGTTGCATTTAGTACAGCTCCACCTAACATCATTGCTATTGTTGCCATAATTATTTTGGTAAAATATTTTGATCCTCTAAATATGTTTTTAGATACATACTACCAGACAATACAGCTACCCATTTTGCATAATTTGTAATACTTGAGGATGGGTCGTTCATAAATGATTCTCTCATTGCTTTTTTAGCTACATATCCAACTCCAGCTGCTAACCCAATAAGCACTGCAGAATCAGTAACAGTTTTCACAAGTTTGTTTTCAGTTGACATAATTTTTACTGTATCAGTAAGAAACCTTTAAATCGGCTTTCCTCATATCATTCCTGTTTTTGGTGGTTGTGGATTATAAATCTTTATGGGAGGGGCTTCAAAGGGTTGTGTTGGTACTTGTGATAAATCTGCTATCCTCTTTTTATATTCACCCCGATATCTCATAAACATGTCAAATGCTGTAAACCCTATTCCAACGATAGACAAAACAGTAGTAAAAGATAGTTCTGGAAGCCATGCTTTTACATTTTCTGATTTAGTTTCACTCTCTCCATTTTTAATATCCTCTTGTTCCTTTTCACGTTTCATTTGCTCCGCGGCCCGTAGGGTCTCCCTGGCTAAAGCTTCTTTTGCTTTTTTGTTATATTCAGCTAATTTCTTACCCGCTGCAACCTTTTTAGGGTCTTTTTCTCTCTTTTTAGGTTCTTTATCTTTAACAACCGGATCCGCTGTAATTTGTTCAACTTCTACTTCAGACATAATTTTACATATCATTAAGAAATATTTAAATCGCTTCAGTTTTGTTATCATTATCTGTATTTGTTCTTGAAACCTCTTGTATTTTATCCTCAGTTGTACTTGTAACTTGTTGAATTTTGTTGAATTTTACGTGTTTAGCAACCTGGAATAACCCACTAGCAAGTGCTGTCAATCTTCCTGCTTTCAATGCTAATAGACCTACAATGTTTGTTAGTTCACGATTAACCAAATCATCATTCTTCAAATCCACACAAAGAGCTTCTATATCATCCACAGGAACAATGTAAGAAATAACTTTAGAAATTAATTGAAGAGATGAATCTACCAACCCTCCATTAATTTTCTTACCCAATACTGCCTGATATCTATTAAAATATTTTTCAATGTCTTTTACCGATAATTTTTTTATATCACCAAGACTCATATCGACTCCTAAATATTCCTTTGTTGTTCCAAGAGCGGCGAGGATGGCTAGTGATTCTTGTTTTATTTCAACTTCATGTTCCTCTCTTCGTTCGGTATTATAATTATCTTTTACCTCAGTATTTCCTCCAGTCTTTTCTTCTTCAATATAATCTTCAACTTCTGCCATATTTTAATTTTCTTACCTACGGTTAGGTCTTTAAATTTATAAGTCTTCGGTCGTTTCAGGAATCTCCAAATAACATTGGAATGGATAACGCAAACACAAACATAATCTAGAATATTTTTCTTTTTTCAGTAGTTCTACAAATTTTTTACTAGTTTCAGGGTCTAAATCACCCCCATAATCTTCGAAAAACATCTTCATACCTTTTTGTGATGGATTATGGAAAGTAACAACACAAGCTACATTTTCACGGAATGGTTTTGCTATCGATGTTAATTGCTGAGTGAGAACCCACATTGATAATCCATGATGCCTTCCAGAGAATGCTAAATCAATAAACTTGTTTGATCGTTTCTTCAGATCAGTGGATACAGCGCAATCGTCTAAAATTATTAGTGTATTTGTTCCTGAAAATAAAGTTTGACAGTCAGTTAATAACTCATTAATCTCATCAATGTTACTAGCATCAGGTGATAATACTAATAAACGTTTATCTCCTATAGCAAAATTATGATATGTTTTATTTTTAGAATAAGTTGGACATATTATAACAATGAATTCAAACAATTTTCGAAATGGACCTCTTAGCTGATCAATTATGTACTTTGTCTTTCCACAATTTGTTGGGCCGGTTATAATACAGTGAAAAGGAATTTTATCTCGTAATTCTTCCATCTTTTTTAACTAATACAATATTGATTTTAAGTTTGATTTCATAACCTCCATTAATGCATCAGCTACAACAAACATGTAACAGGTCATCGTACTAGAACCACTAAGTTTTCGTTTCATTTCTATTTTTATACCATCTTGTGCATTGGTTAATGGTAGTCCTCCTCCATGAATATCATTATCTGGGTGAGTTCTCAAATCTATCCACAGAGCAAACTTTTTACTATAAAAATCCTTTTCTTTTACCGACCAACGGGAGGAACCCGACCATTGTGAGGAACCACTGAAACGTTTCTTTATTGACTCCCATAGGTCTGAAGGTACCATCCCCTTAGAATAGAAACGATTTGGCACTCCATTAACATCGATATTGATTGAGGTGATACCTGGATTGAAAAAATTCTCAGAATCTCTTGCTCCTTTTCCATATGGTAATGTGAATAAACATAATATCCCTGTAATTGATCTTCTAGGTAGATTAATATGCTGGTTTATAACACTGTCTGTAGGTCTGGATATGGTGAAAGTTTTGTGTAGAGTGACACTTTCATAATAGAATCCTTTACCAACATGATAAGCTGCCTGGGTCTTACTGGCCAATTCTTCACTTGATATACAAGAATATTCCAACTCAAGGTTTGTGATTTTGTAATTTGGGGGTTTGGTATCGTCAGAATAAACAACAATATCGTTAACTGGAGCCATTGTAATCTCAAAGATTAGTTGATGAGCTAACGCATTTGGGTAGAAAACTCCATGATCGTTTAGAATAGGATGGTTTAGTAGGATATGATACTTGTTATTGTGTACTTCTGCAAGAGCTACTTCCTTAGCATCTGTGTCTACCTTATCACCTGCATTTGAACGTAGCTTCCTCATGTTTTCAGAGGAAATACCTTGCCTTAATCTATCCTCTCGTTCTTCCTCTGTTAAAAATAAATCATGGTATGTTTGAAATAGATCGTATCTTTGAGTATCCTGTAGTGTTTCACCACCAAAAAGAACCCTTAGTCTGGATACAAGATTACTCCCTACATTATTCACGAGTGTGTTATCTTCATGCCCCTCAACATCTAAGTTAAATACTAGATATACACTTCCAGGTACAATAACTAAATTTTCAGAAAGTTTAGGAATATTTATATATAAAGTTTCATCAGGATTAGCCGATGAGGGGTTGAGAGTAATTCTATTCAATGTTGATTCCGCTTTCAAACCGAGTGGATATCTTGGGACCCTGTTTGGGTTAATTTTTTCAGATAAGTTTGAGTTCATATTTTATTTTAAGGAAGGGTGGAGTAATCTTTAAATGAGTAACGAAAAAATATCAAAAAGGTTATCAAAAATATCGGCGGAGCCGGGCCCGACTTTCAGTCGGATATATTATTCAACTGAAGGGTATTGGAAAGGATATTCTGCAATTCCTAAATTAGCTGAAAAGGTGAATCGGGCGAAGCCCTACCACGAACGCCCCGTAGGGGCTCCCCGCTCCGCGGAAGTGAAAGTAAGTGAAGATGAAGCAAAACAATGGTTACAAAAACAAGCAATATGGCAAATATATCTTCCAGCTCCAAAATATATACCTAGACCGCACTGGACTATAGATAAACCTAATCAGATTCACCAAGCGGATTTATTATTTTTGCCACATGATAGAGTTGGAAGAAAAACATATAAATATGCATTAGTTGTGGTTGATGTAGCCTCAAGATATAAAGATGCTGAACCATTAACCTCAAAAGAAAGTCGTGAGATATCTAAAGCTTTTGAAAAAATATATTCTAGAAGAATGAAATATCCTAAAACATTAATGGTTGATCCAGGAAAAGAATTTATGGGCGAGGTTACAAAACTTATGAATTACCATAATGTAAAAATCCAGAGGGGTGAAGCTGGAAATCATAGATCGCAGGCATTTGTTGAAAGAGCAAACAGAATATTAGGTGAAAGATTATTTAGTCATCAATATGCGCAAGAAATGATAAGTGATCAAAGATCCAGAGTATGGATGAAAAGATTACCTAATATTTTGAAAACTTTGAATAATACACCAACTAGAATAACTGGTAAAGAGCCTGATGAGGCTATAAAAATGAAAGAGGTTAATATTGAGCCAAAAAATTATCAAAGAGTTGTGGGTCTTGATGAGGTTAGATTACCTTTTGGTGAAAGGGTTAGATATTTATTATCTCCCGGCGAACTTGAGGGTGGTGAAAAAAGGAGAGCTACAGATCCTATCTGGAGTATCAAAGTTTATGATATTTCTAGAAGCACAGTTTCACCCAACCAACCTGTTTTATATTATTTATTGGATGGTCCAAGACGGGGTTTTGTAAGGGAAGAACTTCAAGTTGTACCTTATGATACAGAATTACCACCAGATTCTGTTTTGAAATGATTTTCAACCTATTTAATATAAAGGTTTTGTGTGAATTCCATCTTCTTCAACTCTTCGTTTATCATAATATGCGTTAAGCCCTAATTTATCTTGAGTATACGTTACAATTTCGTTTTTATTAGCCCTAAACCCTGTGTTTTTTACCCTATCTATTTTTCCGTTCAAAGCTTCATAGTATCTATTCCACGTCATATCGTTTTGGCGTTGTATTGTTCCTTTAGCACTAAACTTTGTTTTCCCCTTTCCATCATCGGCGTAATAACATTTTGGTGAAAGGGCAATCATTCTTATTCCTTCAAACTCTTTCTTAAACAGTCCAGGCGTTCTGTCGTGATATTTTGAGGTTGATAGAAATTTTTGTTTACCTTCTCTAAAATATTCATCTCTGAGTTCTGGTTTTACAAGATTATCCAAATTTTCATCCGAAAATGCTGCGTAGTAGCTATCTGTATCTGAATAAATTAACTCAAAATCACTTCTGTCAAAATAATAATCAAGAAAATCGTAGTAAAATACTAACATTTGAAGTTTGGATAGTTGATATACAGCTATACCACACTGGTAAGGTGTTTTTATTTCTACACTGCGTTTATTTTTTGTTATTTCATATGTTTCATTTATCTTATCCATATCTACAAAAAACGGGCTTCTAATATCCCTATTAACAACATCCACATTTTGAGTATAACTTGTATTCTTATGTTTTTGTTTATTTTCAATCATTTTACCATAAAATGAGTTTCCTTTTAGTTTGTGTGTATCAGCCAATTCTTTACAACCTCTATACTTTGTTTTTAGTTTTTCAATCAATACTTTAAGGCTGTTATCGGGGGTGATTACTCCATTCTCTGTATGCTCTTCAATAAAAAGGAGTATATCAGGGAATTGATTTAATTCATTAGTAAGGTTTATAACATCATCTATTTTATTTGCATCAAAAGCTTTACTTATCATTTTTAGCATAACCTCAATATCACCATCTCTTCTCGCATTGCTTACTTCAATTGGAAAAAACTTAAATGGCTTGCTGGGTTTATATTCTATAATTTTATGAACAGCTGTTATTACCAAACCATGATTAAGATACCATTTTATTAGAGGTGTATATAGTAAAATTTTATCTGATCTTGTTACGCTTAATAATTTTAGTGATCCTTTTATAGTTTTTCTACCTGTGGCTTTTTGATATTCTTTCATATGATCGGATATTAAATTTTCTGGTACAATATCTACAACATATAAAGGTGGTAACTCCTCAAATTTTTCAAAAATATTATCTGGTGTGTTAATATCCACTTGACAGAACCCGAACAATTTATCTGTAAGAATATTATTACAAAAATTTTTAATATATTCAATATCTGTTGGATTTTTTACTTCATAATATCTCTCTTTACCACAAGGCATTTCCAACCCCGACACATATAAATATAAACTATTTGCATCATAACCCTGTATAATTTTGCATATTTTTGGATTTTTATATTTATTAGAACGAATAAATGACTTATTAACCTCAGCCCAACGAACAAATACTTGTGCCTGCCCACCAACCATACCTGTTTTTAAAAGATCATAAGCTTTATTTTTTTTACATACAGTACATTCTTTTCTTATAGTAAAACATTTTTCACATTTATTCTTGCCGCTTTTAGGTTTTTTACATTTATCATCACATTTACAATAACAAGGATCGCCTGGCGCATACAAAGTATACTTACCCTTACTATTTTTTATAGCTTTATTCAACACATATCTCATTGATATCCCTGGTATTGATACCGCGTCTTTTAACATGTCTATATCATCACAGGAATATTTTTCGCGTGTTTTTTCAACAGCTTCTATAAAAGGAATAACATCACCTTTGTTATACTCTATCAACCAATCCTTCAAGGTTATACAACCTCTTTTTTTCATTTCATTCTTATATTCTTCATATTCTTGGTGTGATATTGCTATTTTCTTTTTTAGATCTGAGTAAAAATCTTCATATTTTACAGGACCTATGTGAGAAAGTTTATCATAACTATCTAAAAATTGATAGGGGAAAAAAAGTTTTTGTTGCTCACAGTTGTTTGCTTTACACCAATTATCAAAAGAAACCCCTGGGGCTAAGTAATTAATCATATCCAAAAAATTAAAACGAGGTGTTTTCAGATACATATATTTATTTTCTTTCTTTGCCACATTTAGTGTATCCTCCAAATCGGTAAAACTATTTACAAAATGTTTCTTAATCATATTAATATCATACTTTCCTGAATTAAAACCTAAAACAGGAACTTGATTACACCACACTTTATACATCGCTTTTACATTTTTTGGAATACTATCTTCATCCGGAAGAGTATAATCCTCTTGCACTTTTTTAACAATATCTTTTTGTCTTCTATCCAAATCTTTAACAAAATCTTTTATAAGCTCTTCTGGATTATTATTCACAACACAAGTTGCTTTTTTCGATAAATTATCAGATATAGCTATACTAATCGGAATATGTTTATTTATAAAAGTTAGATCTTCAGTAACCTTTTCATTTTGTTTTGTTTGCATTGCTTCAGAATCCCAAACAATAAAATATGGGTAGTGAAAAAATTTCTTTTTAAATTTTACATATTTTAATTCAGGTTTTTCACACTCCCAGACAGATACTAAATTATACCCCAAAGATTTGATTAATTTTTCCTTTCTCATAGTTTCGTTGTATTTAATTGTTTCATTACTTGAACAGGGGCATTCATGCCATTTACACCCATAGTATTCATAAACTGTATTAGTCGTAGGCTCATAACCATCCACCAAAATCTCCTTCTCCCCGTCCTTAACGCATCTTTCACCGCCATGACCGCATAGCGCATGATGAATATGTTTACCTATAAGTTCAGACTGTTTTTCTATCCACCTACATCCTACGTAACTAAATTGGGTATTTCCACCATAAAATATTTTTTCTGACCAGCTCATTGTTGGAACACATTTTTTTCCCATACAAATTACTTGTGTTTTTCCTCCTGTACATGTATTATCATTCAAATGTCTATTATAATTATCATGCCTGTTAAATCTTTGTCCACATCCATTACATTCCCAACTATTAGTCAACAGTGGCAAATCTTTTATGAAAAAACAGTGGTCTTTATGAAGCCCTGCATCCAAAGTTGGTAATTGTTTTTTTATTTTACCTTTACCGTAAACCAAAACCCAAGTTTCTTGATCTTCTTTTGGCTCAAACATCCTAATGTTAATCTTAAAAAAATTTGAGATATCTTCAAGTTCAACAAGATCCGTTCCTTTTATATCTTCTTCTTTCAGATTTGGTTTCTTATAAAATTCTTGGGCTAGTTCTAAAGATAATTGTTTTATTCTTTCGGCTGGTCTATTTTTCTCTTTAGAATAGTTATTAAAAACCGCCAGGGTGTTCCAAAAACACATTTTATTATCATAAGTATCAAGAGCATGAATAGATTTCTTTTTGCGAAGCCAATCTGGTAAAGGGCCACAACCCATTAAAGTTTCATTTGTATGAATTAATTTTACATTAACTTCTATAAACAAAACTTTACCTTGATATACACCAGGATTTTTTACAACTTCCGTTGCTGGTAGATACGCGCTCCCCCACACTTCTTCGTCCTGCAAATCTAGTCTTTTTATTTCACATTTTTCAATATACTCCTCATTTTCTTTTAATGTTTTAAAATCTCCTCGTAGTAGTTTTCCAGAAATCGTTTTATAATACTCAACTATTTCTCCTTTTCCGCGATAAATTCTGGATTTGAAACCATATACAACTTTTGTTCTCATTTTTATCTCTGGTCTTATTCTATCCATAATTATTTGAGATATATCATTATTAAGATCCGCATTTATTACAATGTTGTTTTGCCCTATTATTTCTTCTGGCTCACTTTCAAAAGGAATAAATTTAAAATTTGTTGGGGGTCTTAGTTTAATTTTCTCATCTTTATTTTCTACTTTTTCAGTTTTATTTTGTTTTTTATTATTAGGCTTTTTTCTAGGCTCTTTAATTGTTTTTATTATTTTTTTATTTGTTAAATTTTTTAAAGATTCATAAAACTTTTTTCTATCTTCCACTTTATAATTTTTAATTATATTAATTTTCTGTTTATTAGGTAATTTTTCATTAGTTGTAACAGTAATCGAATCATAAAACTTTTTTCTATCTTCCACTTTGTATTTTTTGAAAAAAGTTTTTGTTGTTGGTTTTTTATCCTTTTTAGTATCCTTAATCGATTCAAAAAACTTTATTCTTTCTACCACTTTTGATTTTTTATCTTTAATATTTTTTCTGGGAGCTGGGGTAGGTTTCTCCTTCTGATTTGGAATATTTGTTCTGGGAGCTGGGGTAGGTTTTTCCTTCTGATTAGGGATATTTTTTCTGGGTGCTGGAGTAGGTGGTGTAGCTGGTCTTTTTGTTTGTGGTTTTGGTGGCGGTGTTTTTCTTCTTGGTGGTGGAGGTTCTGGTGGGGGTGTTTCTGGATTAAATAGATTTTGTGTTTCTAATGTTTCTGCTTCTGTCTCATTATTATCATACATTTCAACAAGTTCAGGAATTTTTCTCAACTCCGGTAAAAGCAAATCTTTTCGCCGTAATTTTGACCGGCCTTTAATATTATATTCTGTAGCAAGTTTTTTCAAATTATCAACAGTAAGTTTATCCATTTTCTAATTTTTGTAAATTAATTCTTCTTTTTTAAATCATTTTTTTTAATTCTTCACAGGGGAAGTGTAAAACCTATCCAAGCCGGGTTCTTCGCAAACCATTAGCAAAAAATCTATTTGAACAAATTTGCGGATTTTGAGCCCTATCAGGCAAACTGGGTGAGGGGTATTTACTCGATACAACAGAACCATTGTAGAAGTTATGCAGAATTTCCGCGTAACGGGCCAGAGAGTGGGCGCGTCGCTCCGCTCCGCACCCGCTTAGTTCGGAAACCCTCGCGTAGGTGTTTTGCAAAAAAGTCCAAAAGCTCTATACAACAGAACTATTGGAGAAGTTATGCAGAATTTCCGCGTAACGGGCCAGAGAGTGGCTGCGTCGCTCCGCTCCGCACCCGCTTAGTTTGGAAACCCTCGCGTAGGGGTTTTGCAAAAAAATCCAAAAAAAAAAACAAAAACAACAACAACAACATGTGTGGGCAAAACTACTCTACTACACTACTCTGCAAAGTAAAACATTAGAACAAGCAAAAGATAATTAAAGGTCATTTTGCCATATTCAAAACCTGTTACATAGAGCTTGTTCATTCACTTGTTCAGTGGCCATACTTTTCACGGAAACAAAAGAAGATGCTTGCATAGGAATAGAATTTAATTCCTGGAGGATCAGTTTGGGATGTCAATATGGCCACATTTTATAATTTGTTTGGAACACCAACGTGGCTGCCGTGACGTCATGTGTGTACGCTCTATATCATGTTGCTAACTTTTCAGTAGCACTGATTGGTCAGCTGTCAGGTTAACTGGGGCTATAAAAATTTAATATAATTATCATCAGATGTTAAACTTGTATTTGAACAATTATGTCTTTTGGGTAATTGTTCAGGGTTACATATTAATAGGATGTATTATCTCTCTATCTTATACAGGAATAGTTAATCAGTTTATATTGCTGTCTGTTAATTGAGTACTGCTTCCTTGACTGTGGTAGCTTCCTAGTACTCCTAGTGTTAATGCATTATTGCAAATAAATTTACAACTGTATACTTATATGAAAAATAAAACTAACATGACAACCGTGTAATGACAAACTAATTCATTTTACCTTGTAACTGGGAAGTTGATTCCAGGATGTAGGATGCAGGCATCAATTCAATCACAACCCAATTTCACCTTGTGATATTTAGCAATTATTCCACGAAATCGAGTCGTATATGAGCTAATAGCCAACGAGGCGCGTAGCGCCGAGTTGGCTATAGCTCGTATACGACGAGATTGAGTGGAATAATTGTTTTATTATATCTCTAAACCCTCACTTATGAGACACTGGAATTAGTTTGTACGACAAGAATTGACTTTGTTATTGTTTTTGAACAGAACCATGTTGTTGCCGAGCCGACATATTGTAGAGCCGATGTGTAAAAATGTTTCAAACACGAGTCCGGCTCGTTTTTAAACATCTCTTTAATGTACTTGTCAATTTTTTTTCGAGTTAGCAAATTAGTTTAAGAATTTTGAAGTGGAAAAAGTAGGCAGAAATAAAATAAAAACTCAGTTTACGGGCTTCACAGATCTTTCAAAATGGCGGCTGTTTGTAAGAGTTTCACTTTCGTTCGTAATAAACAATTTCGCAATATAATTTGCCCACTTACCGTCGAATAATTTCATCCCATACTTATTTGCTTCGGTAGTATTTCTTTGGTGTATGATTTTGAAGCTTGACTTGAATTTCTCCCAGTCTAATTCAAGAAATCATCCCTCCATGATGGCCGTTTTCCGTGCCAATGGTATATGAGCTGATATACCATGAGTAGGGAACCAATCAGAGCGCGCGTTTGCTCATATACAAGGGTTGCAGATATAATAAAAAAATATAGTAATGCAGACCAGTTGACTTCCTTTCTTTAGTAGGGTTTCACACAGCACATTCAGTGGTTTGTTGCAACAGTTAAATTAGCACAGATAAATTCCTGAATAGCACCAATCTGCAGTTTTTGTTAGCTTGCAGCTGATGGACTGGGGCATCTTGCCTTGAAAGGAAAAAGTATAACAACAGTGAAAGAGTTTTCAGTAGTCAATGTACAAATGTCATGTAGGCGTAGACTTCGTGACAGTTTAAAAAGACAATCTGTTACATTTGTTGGCAATCAATTTGTACGAAATACCTGCAACAATATAACAACAAAGTGGCATTATTTAGATAGTAAACAGGTTAACTACATGTAGCGTATTAGATTATCATCTCCATTACCTTACTCTCTTCCTTGATTTGCTTCGGGAATCATACGATACTCAGGTGCTAATAGGGGACCTGCATCCTGAAACACTGATAAAAATAAAACAATGAGAATTACAACATAGGATTAAATAACTTTTGTTGTCCAGTATTATTTGAAATTGTTTTAATGCTAAATGATTAATATGCCACCCTACATGTACCAACTTTGTCTTCATGTATATCTTCATGCTGCTGGTAATATTCCCTTTTCATTATTCTGCCTTTATCATGGACGTATCAATACTTATCCCACAGTGCCACCCAGCCATTAGTCTTGTCATAACTTTATTGTTTTAATTGGTCGATCTTTTTATTCTTCACTTCCCTGGACTAAATAGCTTTTGTTGTGCAGCACTTCCCACTTATTAGAAGTGGTTTTAATGTTTAGAGATCAGTATCTCTTTATACCACCTTGCAGTCACATTTTCTTTCCATTTATCTCCCAGAGTAACAAACACGTCAATGCTTGCTTATCCTGTGGTGCCAGCCACTTTTATCTTTACTCTGTTCAGGCTGTGGTCTTTTCTTTCTTCACTTCCCTGAAGGCTCCAATCCATTCCACTCCTTATGTCCTCTTTATTCTGCCCCCATTATATGCCTTATTAAGCATGAGCATCCCTTTTTTTAGACTTCACTTTTAATTGTTGGTTGTTGCCTAATGGCTTGTCTTGTATCGTTCTGTCTATTTCTTTGGCATTCATGCCATGAGAGCTTGTTGGGTACGTGTCTTTCATCTTGTTCTTGTTCTCTGTGGTCTTCTATCTTTCACTTCCTCCTGGCCTGCACCTAAATGATGTTTCCTAGTCTTTCTCTTTGGTCCTCAGGCCTCTATAGCTACTCATGGGCTGTATCCAACCCTCCTGGTCCTTCTCTTTCGTATATGTACCTCTTTGTTACACTCCTTAAACAAATTTTAACGTTATCCTTAGACTTCAGTACTTATTCTGCCCATTTCCGTGATGTCCACGTCACAAGTGAAACTTGGATTCTCTTGTCTTTCATCCTTACTGAAGAATTCTCCTCGATGTTGGACGGTTTTATTTATCACAACAACGATGTAGAAGCGAATCTACGGGAAAACGTACAGTAATATAAATACACTTAAAACAAAATAAAGCACGGCCGACATTGTACCAGCTGACAATGTACTTACAACTGTAATAAAACGTGCTTTAGTCCTGAAGAGCTTCTTAATAAAACGATACCAAGGTATTAGTCAACAAAATGTCCGAGTATACCGACATGGTCTGCGGACGTTCCCTTAAGGGGTGAGTCCGTGGTGTGTTCAGTTGTGTAATGTCTCATGTTGGCCAGCGGTGTGCTGGTTCGACAAACTCTGCATCCCCCCCCAGTCTGCAAGTTAACGAGCGGACTAAACATTATATCCATTTGCCTGTTTCGGGTTCGAAGCGTTTCGGCGGCTGGCGAACGCGCCTAGGACGGGGGCTGCTTGCCTGTAGGCCATGTGGCGGGGTTGGTGGTCCCGATGTGGTTAGGTCGTTTCGCGCGTCAGGGTGCGCGTCAGAAGGGCTGTCATCTTCGGGGGGTAGTGCATGGGTGGGGCGGAGCGAGAGGTCCTCCAGAGTTGGTGGTATGTCTGGTTCTGCTGGAGTGGCGGGGGGAGTTGCACGCTGGTGACAACTGGAAGGGGGGTTAGCCGGTGCTATACATGGTGTGGCAGGCGTGTATGCCCGAAGGAAGCGGCGGTTGCGTGATGTGAGACGTCCCGACCCATCCACTTTGACTACATACTGATCATGTTCCTTTTTCTCTACGACCGTGCCGGATCGATCCCATTTGTTGGGGTGTGTCCCTTGCTGGTTCTGCAGGAAAACCTGCTCGCCCGTTGACAATGGACGGAGGGGTCGCGAGTGCTCCTTTAGTGTTTCCACTGTTCTGGACAGTCTTGTTCTGAGGGCTTCCTCTTTAGCTGCCCAAGCATTGCGCCACAGTGGGCGAATGTTGGGGTTCGAGAACTTCTCCAGTCGATTAGCGAAGGAGAATGTATCGCGTAGCGGCCGTCCAAAGACGATTTCGGCTGGCGAGAGGCTACAGTCGGGATCAGGGGTGTTGCGCAGCTGGAGCATGGCCCGCAGGAAGCCATCGTGGTTAAGGCTGCCTGATGGCCCGGTGTTGGACATCAGGAGGCGTTTTGCGGTTTTGACAGCTACCTCTGCCCTCCCATTGGACTGGGGAAAATGTGCGGAGGAGAGACGGTGTCGGATTCCCCATTGGCGGAGGAAGGTTTCTGTGCATCCCGCTTTGAACTCCGGGCCTCCGTCGGTGGATATCTCTGCGGGTACCCCGAACGTGGCAAAGAGTGCTCGGAGGTGGCGAAGCAGACCATTGGCGCCCGCGAGGTTGGTGCTTGATGGAGAGCTGAAGACTTCCACCCATCCTGAGAGGCGGTCCCCTACCGCGAGGTAGTGGTGGCCTCCATAATTGAAGAAATCAGCAAACACGGCTTCAAATGGCGTGGAAGGCGGTGGAGATGGTATTGGTGGGGTTGAGGTCTGTGAGGGTGCGTTTCGATTGCAATCAGTACATCTGTCCCTTGTTATGCGGATGTCCTTTGTCATTCCTGGCCAGTAGACTATCATGCGTGCACGGTGTTCCATTGTCGAGGTTCCTTGGTGAGCTGCGTGTAGGTGCCGCAGGACCTGTGGGCGGAGTGAAGGGGGGACCACTATCCGATCCTGGTACATGAGGACACCTTGCTCAACGTAGAGTGCCTCACGGATCGGCCAGAAGGCTGCGAGCTTGGGGTCCGATCGATCGATATCCTGCTGCCCCTGCTCAATCATACTGCGCAAGCGACTCAGCGATGGGTCCGCCTCTGTCTCCTGGGCGATGTCAGCCCATGAGATGATGCCGAGCTGCTGGGCTTCACTGCGGATGGCGGACATCATGATGGTCTCTGGCGTGTCCACTGAGTCCTCTGAGACTGATGGCGATGGATGACGTGATGTTGCATCGGCTGCATGGTTTAGCTTTCCAGGGAGGTGCGCAATGTCGAAGCGCCATGGAAGCGTGCGCTGCTTGAGTCTGAAAAGGCGTGAGTTCGATATCTCATCAAGTGTGCGGTCACCGAAGATCTTTGTGAGCGGCTTGTGATCGGTGACGACAACAAGGTTGTCACAGCCTTGCGTGAAATAGCGTGTCTGTTCTAGTCCCCAGGCGACGGCCAGCGCCTCACCCTCGATGGGAGCGTAACGTTGCTCAGCTGACGAGAGGAACCTTGATCCTGCTAGGGTAATCCGCCATCCTTCTGTACAGCAATCAGGGAGTCCCGATGGGCAGTTGCAGTGTTGCTGAAGCAAAAAATATCCTATCCCACGTCGGGACCAGTCAGGGCGGAGGCATGTGCGTCTTGTGATGTCGAATATCTCCACGCCCTGGCGAATGGCATCAACGATGGCTTGCTTTGACGCTTGGAACGCGTCCTCAAGTTCTGCAGACCACGAGAATTTGTAGCGGGGGCTCAGAAACGGCTTGAATGGCGTCATGGTATCTCGTAGTTGGGCGTAGTTGGCCACCTGATTAACGAGGCCGAACCAGCTTCTGATGTCAGTGGTTGAGGTTGGAGACGGGAAGTCTCTTATGGCGTCTAAGTATTTCGGTAGCGGTTCGATGGCAGATTCAGATATCCTGAAACCCGCGAAGTCCGCACGTTTGCTGGCAAATTGGAATTTGTCAGGGTTTAGTACGATTCCGGCTTGACCAAGGTGGGTGAGTAAGTCGATCGTGCGCCACCAGTGCTGCTCTAGATCAGAATCATAATGAATCGTGTCGTCCACGCAACGTTCCTTGCGGTCAAAGCTGGAGAGGATGGCATCGAAGCGGCGGTTGTAGCCGTCACCCGACGACAGGAATCCCTGGGGTGCTCTGGTGTAGCGCCACCGTCCAAACGGGGTGATGAACGTTGTCAAGTGCCGGTCAGACTCGCGTAAGGGGACACTATGGTACCCGTTCCACGCGTCAGTCACCGTTTTCCAACTGTCTCTAGGTATTCTGCGCGCTGAATGGAAGGGCGACTCGGCGGCGAATGTCTCCCGTTGGCAGAACTTGTTCAGTGGTGATAGATCAACGGTGCGGCGTGGTGAGCCGTCATGCTTTCTGGTGACGACCATCCGGTGGCACCAGGTGACAGGCTCGCCGTAGGGCACCCTTTCGATGACTCCGAGTGCTTCGTCGCGCACGAACAGTTATTCGCTTCTACATGAAGAATTCTCCTCGATGTTGGACGGTTTTATTTATCACAACAACGATGTAGAAGCGAATCTACGGGAAAACGTACAGTAATATAAATACACTTCAAACAAAATAAAGCACGGCCGACATTGTACCAGCTGACAATGTACTTACAACTGTAATAAAACGTGCTTTAGTCCTGAAGAGCTTCTTAATAAAACGATACCAAGGTATTAGTCAACAAAATGTCCGAGTATACCGACATGGTCTGCGGACGTTCCCTTAAGGGGTGAGTCCGTGGTGTGTTCAGTTGTGTAATGTCTCATGTTGGCCAGCGGTGTGCTGGTTCGACAAACTCTGCACTTACCTTCCTTTGTTTGGTCTTCATGTTCTTCACTTCCCCCTACCCTCTGCTCAAATAATACATGTTATCCCTCCTTGGTCTCTCCTTATTACATGCTCAATCATGTTCCAGCTTCAATTACAAACCTTATAACTTGCTCTGTCCATTTCCGTGATGGCCATGCCATGAGTGTCACCTAGTTGTTTGTCTTCCATCCTAACCTTGCCATGTTTGCATGGTCTTCACTTTGCTCAAATGTTACCCATTACCCCTCCTTAGTTTCTTCTCAATAAATTACATGCTTACCGGTAATCATGTTCAAACTTCACTTGTGGACAATATAACTTGCTCTATCTATTTCTGCGATGTCGATGCCATAGTGTTATTTTGCGTCTTTGTCCTCTATCCTGTGATGTTTTTAGATCCATTGACCTTTACTTCCTGCTGGTCTCCACTCAAATGATGATCATATCACCTGCTCCATTTGTTTCTGTGACAACCATGCCACCGAGCAGCTTGCTTTTCAACCCTGACCCTGCTGTTTGCGGTCTTTATTTTTCTTTTGCACCAAAATGATGTTGCCCATTTTCTCTTCCTTAGTCTCACCTCGATACATGCTTAATCAAATCTTAAATATCACATTCTCTATCCACTACTGTTATGTCCAGTTATGAGTGCCATGTAGCAGATTGTCTTCCAATGGCATTTTATTTTTGTTCTTTTTTTCTTCTCCCTTTTGCCCCATTTTAAATGATATTATCTAATACTCTTTTTCAGTTCACCTTCCTGCATTAAAATGCTGTTGCCAAATATTCCCTTTAGTCCCTCTTCATTATATTCTTTACCCATACCCAGTCACATCTTTGAACCACACAAGTGTTATACCTATTGACCAGTCCTTTTTTCCTTCCAATTACATTTTTAATCTTGCTTCCTTCTTGGACTCTATCACTTGCTCCAGCTATTGTTTTTGGTCCTCCTAATCATCACTCTTGCTTTGATACACACTCCACTGGTATAAACTAGTCTACCTCTTTTTCCTTCATGATTCATGATTGTGTTCCTTATAATCAGCACCTCCCATTCACCTTATGGTGGTATAACTTACTTAATCAACTCGTTTGATTTATCCAATTTCTTGTGTTCCTTATAATCAATTTGACTTAAAGCTTCACTCTTGGTCTTCACCAATGTGTTCAGTCTCTGTGACATTCATGCCATGAGTACCACCTCAGTATAGCTTGAGTGCTGCCCCTGATCTTCCATCTGGTCTCCACTGAAATGATGTTAGCTATATTGCTCCCCCTTATTCCCTACCCATTACATGCTTATTCGTGGTCCAGTGTTGATTCTTACCATGTGCTCTGTTCATTTCTGCAATGTCCATTCCACAAGTGTTAACCTGTTTGTTTTCCATCTTGGCCTGTCACTTCTCTCTGGATTCCACCTAAAAACTGAAATGTAGTCCTTATTTTCCATCTCTTTTTATACCATCCTTCATCAGGTCCTACCTTCATTCTTGCACATTATCACTTCCTTTATTTCTGTGAGTGACAGTGACCATGTGTCTTTTTTTGTCTTCCAGTTCTTCATTTCCCTATAGCCCTCCTTAGTCCCTTTTCATTACTTTCTTAATTAAGCTTCTTCCTGGACCTTCTCTCTTGGTCTACCTATTTCTGTTATATTTAGTGCAGTGAGTGCCACATAGGTGCGTGTCTGTAATCCTGTCGTTGTTATTTTAGATCTTCTATTTTCACTTCTCTCCGTTTAACCCATGTTACCCAGAGCCCCAGTTTGGTCCATCTGTATTTGGATGATTCATCTTCATATTTAATTCTTGTCACTTTTTTTTATCTATTTCTGTGACACTAGCAACCCAATTACAACCCTCTATATTTTTTTCATACATATGAAGCCTGTGTTTACATTAATTTTAATGATAAGCTTTCAGATTACACTGGACAGGAGATAACTACTAAAAATTAATGTGAATATCATGGTTGCTGACTGCAGTCTCGTACCAGTCCATTTAAAAGTTAGATAGGAGTGTAAATTCAAAGAAGAAACTTGAAACTGATGGCATATGCCATCTAGATAATCAGAGGTATTGTAAAGTGCTCAATAAATTGAGGAACAACAGAGAGCTATAAAGGTCCATCTGCAACCTGTTGAAAATCAGTTGTCACAGAAGTGAAGAGAAGATGATTATGTTCTGTCCTGATTAAGATTAAAGAAGGTGCAAAGGAAAATAAGAAAGTACTTTATGCTGTCATCAGCTGTGATGGAGATAAGAAAATCACTGTTGAATTGTCATTTGAAGTTTACAGGATTAACCAGAGTCACCTTCCAGAGGAATCACATGCACAGACTAGCAACATGGAAATGTTAGTGCCGTTAGACAGTCGATCATGTCAATAGAGTTTTATTATTCAACTGCTTGTCGTGAAAAACATTAATGACATCGAAAGCGGGAACATGAATACCCAATGGTATTGGCACCAGAGAATACGTACAATATCGGACTCGGATTGCTGACATAATTGCCTTACTGAATACTTGCATCTATTGTGAGATGTATTAATGACTGAATATTACCAGACTACTTACGACATTCTTGGCAAACACATGGATACTGATGACGAAGTCTGAGCATTCTCCAAAAAGGTATGAACGTTGCCGAAGGCCTCTGTTTTGCCAGTAAAGTAACAAGACTAGTCTCATATAAGATGTTTAAGTGTATAGTAATGCTGTAGAGTACTATACATTTAAATACATCTTATAGGATGACATAACTGTTACTTTACAGCAAGTACAGATAGAACCATACAAATATTGCAGGATATTTGTATGGTGTTATCAACAAGATAGGATGAAGCAGCTGAATGCAGATAGACCTAGAAGAGGAAATGTGTAAAGAATAAGTGAAAGCTACTGCATTGATAGATCCATACCAAGCTTCAACCAACTACAGGTCAAACCGATGAATAAACCAGAAACAAAATGAGTACTTCTATTGCAGAGCAATGATGTTCCTCTTTATAGTACTTGAATAACAAAGTGTATAGACTTGGGGATGGATTCTGGATGACACAGCTGTGATTGCTGTAAGTATTGAGACCTGGAGCCAGGCAACAAACCTTAAGCAATCAGGTGAGCTTAGATTTCTCTAACAACAATGTGCATACTCCTCACCTCTTCCTTTAAGTTCTGTAGCACAAGTATATAGAGGTCCCTTTCCCTTTAGGCTAAAATAATGGCCAATAATAATATATCACAATGTGTCAGGTGTCAAGTATCCAAAGAATTTGGCATCAGAGCCTACCTTGACCTGTGCTTGTGGCCTTTTTCCCTAACAGGGTTGATAACAAACATTCCTTAAGTAAGTCTGTATATTTGGCAGTGTCTCAAAAGAAATGTGCCTTCTTAGTGTCTTGTTAGCAGCAGGCATGATGCATTCTTAAGTGGCTTTCATCTGCTTTTGCTGAAGGTGATCATTGGGCATTCTCATTTACTCTTTCTCTCTACTGCATCTTTGAAATCCTTGGAGAATCCTTTCCTTTTTCAGCTTCTACGTTCCTATTCTCACCGAAGCAGTTTCACTACTTTCCAGTTCAAAATATGGAATCCACCAAAAGAGGAAGTAATCCATTTGAGACAATGTAGGATCTAGTTGCCATGTATTCACCTTATTGAGTTGCTGTGTGAAACCTTACCCTGTCTGAAGCCATCAAGGGAAGTTTTAGTACTCTGTAACTCTTCTTATTTACTTGGCTCTCTTTGTTTAAACAATTCTTAATGCTGTAAAATATGAACTTGGGCTTGTCTCTGGTGCATCGTAACAGCCTGGAATGTGGTAATTGGATTGCAAACTTTCAATACATACATCTAGTGCCATAAATGCACTGGCTTCACTTAGGCTTGACCCTTGACATCTTTCATCCCATGCCTCTATCCATAGCTTTCTTTCATCTACCTTTCTTGTGTGCCTTTATGTTTGATGGGGTTCCCCTCCTTTTGTATTTCTCTTTTAGATTAATTTCCTTTAAGGCTTCCTTAAGCTATCCAACTGTCTGATGGCCTCCATGTGTGGTCATTCCACCCCAGACGTCTTTCGTTTCTGTGCTACTTTAATACTAGCACTTGCATTGTTTGTCTTCAAAGCTCCTTGTTTCCTCCTATTGTGTTTCCCTTCTGGATTTACTTTTGGGCTCTCTAAGGTCATCTGATGTCTCGTATCATACATACAGTATATAGCCTCTCCAACCCAGAGTTCTTTGTGTTAACCCTTCCTTAATTCTTGCTTTTGCCCTGTTCTCTCCAATGTTTCTTCTTATGAATTCTTCTGCAGTGATGATAATGAATTTGTATCGTGCACTTTTTCGTATGGATAAGTTTAAAGGCACTGTACATCAATTCTTCTATTAATTACAATCTGTTACAATAGAATCTCATCTATGCTGTAATCACCTGCACAGGAATGTACTGATTTCACAACCAGTTACCCTGTTGCAATATTACAATCCTGCCTATGCTCTGATTACTTGCAAAGGGGTGTACTTATTTCGGCACCAGTTACCCTAATGCAGTGTTAGCATCTCACCTACGCTGTGATTACTTGCACAGGAATGGACTAATTTCACAACCAGTTACCAGGGTTCTCATTAAGTTTTAAAGTAGATGGCTGAGAGCTAATAGTAGATGGCTGGCAAATCGAGTGCCGAAGGCACGAGCCCCTAGGGGGTTCTGGGGGCATGCCCCCCCCCCCCCCCCCCCAGGAAATTTTGAATATGTAGAGGCTCAGATATGCCATTTCGTGCACTTTGGCAAGGCATTTGTGATTAAGAAAAGACATTTTTTAACAAGAAACTAAACAGATGAATTTTGCTAAAAATCTTTTTTCTAATAATTTTATTGTAACTCTGTAACTAACAAGGTCAGACAACGCCCCAAACTGGCCAATGTCTTTTGGAACACCATAAACCAAAACTGGAGCTGCAGATGTGCTTGGAACGTCCATGTGAACATTCACGTTCCTATCAACCAACGATTCCACGTTTGTTCGGGACTGTACGTTTGAAGCGGCACTGACCATCGATGATTCTACGTTTGAGTTTGTGGCTGCCGTCATTTCAAGCAAGTTTTCCTCGTCAGTTCTCTTCTTTTTTATAAAAGCCAACATCGTTCTTTGTGTCATAGGCCGTTTCGTTGAGTTTGGGTCCATTTTAATGGCTTCTCGCTCGCTTAATTTATATAACACAACTGGAACCACGACAGTCAAACCGAAGCCTCAACCTAACACAGATGCACGATGGGAGTGGATTGTGATCGCGGGCGCACGAACTGAAAAATATGGCGGCTCGCGGATCGGCGGATTGACTCGGAGGAAAACAGAAGAAAACATAAAAGAGAGCGTTATCATTATCAGTGCTATGAAAGTACAAAATTTTATTGTGATATGTAAAAATATTTACGATAAAGCTGTCTTCATTATTTTTTTCGCACAAGGTTACTTTTTTATTCATATACACGGCTTTCTGTTTCACGGTAATGCTTAAGTTAGTAAACCATATCATCAAAAAGTAGGCGGCTCAAAATTCGAAGTAGCCGGTTTTTTAGCCGGTTGCCGGCACTTAATGAGAACCCTGAGTTACCCTGATGCAATATTAATGTTAGAATCTCACTTATGCTGTGATTATACTTGCACTGATTTCACAACCAGTTACCCTGATGCAATGTTAGAATCTCACTTATGCTGTGATTATATACTTGCACAGGAATGGACTGATTTCTCAACTAGTTACCCTGATGCAATGTTAGAATCTCACCTACGCAGAGATTACTTGCACAGGAATGAACTGATTTCACAACCAGTTACCCTGATGCAATGTTAGAATCTCAGACTGTGATTACTTGCACAGGAATGGACTGATTTCACCACAGGTTGCCTTGATGCAATGTTAGAATCTCACTTACTATGTGATTACTTGCACAGGAATGGACTGATTCACAACAAGTTGCCCTGTTGCAATGCTAGAATCTCACCTATGCTGTGATTACTTGCACAGGAATGAAGTGATTTTACAACCCGTTACCCTGTTGCAATGTTAGATGTACTGATGGACCTATGTTTATTAAGTATAACGGTGAGGAAAATAATTCCCAATTTGACTTTGTTATTAAATTTTCACTGAAACCTTGAAGCGACACATGCATCATTTATATGATTGAAAGTATAGATACTCATCTTTCGATTGTAGATTCCATTTGTTACATCTAAGCTTGACAGCTGAGCAGTTTTGGTCAACAGTGTCATCTGACATCAATACCTGCTGCTTGTCTTCACCGGCATTGCAGTATTTATGTTTTATTTGTTGATCTTGACTACTATATAAGAACACTGGCCTGTTGGTTTCCTTGTGGTGAATTGGTCCTCCAGCTACCATATCTAACAGAGAGAATGCAGCATGTGACATAAGGGCTACTTTGACATTATTTCATATACGGTACTGTAGCTTTTCTGAGGTTTGAAGCCTCTGATTAATTATTTACATTAAAGATAGCAACAAAAAAAAAAATAAAATAAAAGTTAATCAGCTTTAACTTACAGTAGAAAATAGGGATTTTGAATAGAAAAAAATAGAACAGATGAGAACATGCTCTTCAGATTGATAGGGAATTCAATATAAAGAAATGTTTTAGAGTCACTGTTTGCAACTGGAAGAATTTGTATGCTCCACCACATATACCTGGAAAGGGATATTTCTTTGTAGGTTGTGAATTACACCTGTCACAGGCCACTGGAATATGGCTACAAAGATACATCTTGTCTTCTTGCTTAGAGGTGCTACTTCTCAATGTCATGACTCAGCTGTGGGTTTAGATCTGACTGGTTGAAGGTCTGTTTTCTGCATGGACGGCTGGTTACTGTTTGGCTACTTCTTTGGTACTTCCTTACTTACTTGCTTGGACTCAACTCAGTAGATGTGCATGGATAAGCTCAGCTTTCTGGTTCTTGGGGCTCCAGGATTGCTTCTCCTCTTATTCAACTTCTGACAACAGTAAGTGGCAGGTTCTCTTATGAAGAAAAACTTCAAAAAGCAGACTTACATGAAGGAATTTAAAACCAACAGGGATAGTGTTAGTGGCTATGTACTTAAGTCAACTGGTTCCATCATCTCTATTTGAGATTGATTGTTGTAAAGCAATATATTCTGAAACGTAAAACCATATGCTACATGTATCTGCTCTGGGTAAAACTAAATAACTCATATTCAAATAACCTTTTCATCTGCTTCATAATTGTTGTGGCAAGTCAATTCAAATTCTTTGTGTTGTACTTTACCTGTGCACCTCATGCTGATTGTTGGTTTGGAATTAACTTGTCTCCAGTGGACCAGTCCCTGAATGCCAGTGGTTAAATCAATCACCAAGTTGCATGACATCAGACACCTAAATCAATCTCCAGCAAATATATCATTCATTTGTGATCAACATAAAATGACCACAAACAATTCACTTTATCGAAAAGTAATTGTAAACATTAGCTTTCTTAAAGTTAAGGCATTAGTTCCAGAGCAATCTGATTTAACCAGTTATCCTTCAGCACTATTGAATTAAAAAAAAAAGAAACAAATTACTTATATTTTAACATTACAGATAGCTACAAAAAAACAAGCTGAGCATGTTAGCCTTGTAGTAGAGGAACAATATTTCACAACCTAAGGCCGAGATACCCTGTTATAATGTTAGATTATGGTTAGATAAATTATGCAGATTACGAGCTCTATATGTACATGATACTTACCCTCTATGATGATACTTACCTCATTCAGCCATCCAACAAAACAAGGAATGGGGGAACCTGATGAAAGCAAAACCTCTGCCAGATGAAGATTCACTGGACGCTCATCTCTGATAGGTGTGGTTTCCTTCTAGACTGAGAAATGGTCAAAATGCCCCACAATATGGGAGCAACTTTAAAGGTCACCCAGCACTGCCTCTGAAAACTGGCAGCTGGTCAGGGAAGCAGCCATGTTACATGTCGACGTGATTCAGTGCCCCCCAAAATGGTACTGACAGCAGCTTATCTGTTTATAGTAGTCTTGAAGCCCTGCAGTCACCCTCAAAAATAGGCACTGTTTTATTGGTACTGACCGACAGCTGCTCATCTGTTGGTAGAAGTCTTGAAGCCATGTACTTGTTGTCCCCGAAAATAGGCAGCCAGTCAGGGATCAAAAAAGTTGTTGGCAAGTTATACATGTATATATGAACTGCCATTTAAGTCTTAAATATTAAGCTATGCTATGCATCCAAAAGTGAGGCAAAACTTACAATTATTGTCTCAGGCCATATGGCATGATAGAGGTAACATCATGATGATCAGCGGAAGTAATAAGTATGTTGCATGCCCTAAATGATAGCTCACAACAGTTTAGGTTCTACAAGATCAGCTGATTCTAAAAAACCATACAATGTGTTGGTTGCGGCCCCGAAAATGGCCATGACAATATCAGATTGCCCACAAAAGAAGTCACAAGATTAATATCTATTCTATGCTCCCTATGTATACATATTCAACAGTGTATTTGAGCTGATATCGTTAAATAGTTTATGAATTTCGAACCGCATATTTATCCAAGGCCGGAACAAAACAAGCTGCCGAATATGATTGTAGTATTTCATGTCTGGAAACCACAAGTTATTAATTTAATACACATGACCTACAAATAAGTTTATGATGGGTTGCATTGCTATGCAGAAAAGTCCCCAGAAACCGAGAGTGTTTATTTCTTACTAAAATGTAAGAGCATGCTTTGAACACCCTCTATGATGACACTTACCTCATTCTCATTCAGCCATCCAACAAAACAAGGAATGGAGGAACCATGAAAGCACAACCTCTGCCAGATGAAGATTCACCGGATGGTCATCTCTGATAGGTGTGGTTTCCTTCTACATTGAGGAATGGTCAAAATGCCCCACGAAAATGGGAACAACTTTGAAGGTCACCCAGCACTGCCTCTGAAAACTGGCAGCTGGTCAGTGAAGCAGTCATGTTACATTTCAACATGATTCAATGCCTCCGAAAACAGGCACTCAACCAATGATATTGACAGCAGCTCATCTGCAGTGCCCCTCAAAAAAAGGCACTGAATTATTGGTACTGACCGACAGCTGTTCATCTGTTGTTAGTTGTCTTGAAGCCATGTACTTTTTGCCCCTGAAAATAGGCAGCCAGTCAGGGATCAAAAAAAGTTGTTGGCAAGTTATACATGTATATATTGGCCGACATTTAAGTCTCAAATTAAGCCATGCTATGCATCCAAAAGTGAGGCAAAACTTACAATTATTGTCTCAGGTTGTATGGCATGCTAGAGATAAGATGATCAACTAAGGTAATAAGCAAGTTGCATGTCCTCAGTGATAGCTCACAACAGTTTAGGTACTACAAGATCAGGTGGTTGTAAAAAAAAACCATACAGTGTGTTGGTTGCGGCCCCCGAAAAGGGCCATTACAATATCAGATTGCCAACAAAAGAAGACACAAGATTAATCTCTATTCTATGCTCCCTATGTATACATATTTGACAGTGTACTTGAGCTTATGTCGTTAAGTAGTTTATGCATTTCGAACAGCAAATATCAAAGGCCGCAATAAAATAAGTGGTAGAAAATAATTGTAGTTTTTTCATGTCCGGAAAACATAAGTTATATACAATTATTGTCTTAAAACTTACAATTATTGTCTCAGGTTATATGGCATGATAGAGTTAATATGATCAGCTGAAGTGATAAGCAAGTTGCATGTCCTCAATGGCAGTTCGCAACGGTTTATGTACTACAAGATCACCTGGTTCTAAAAACCATACAATGTGTTGGTTGCGGCCCCCGAAAATGGCCATTACAATATCAGATTGCCCACAAAAGAAGACACTAGATTAATATCTATTCTATGCTCCCTATGTATACATAATAATTCAACAGTGTATTTGAGCTTATGTCGTAAAATAGTTTATGCATTTCGAAAAGCAATATCGAAGGCCAGAATAAAACAAGCTTTAGAATGTGATTATAGCTTTTTCATGTCCAGAAACCACAAGTTATTAATTTAACACACAGGACCTACACATAAATTTATGATAGGTTGCGCTCCTGTGCAGAAAAGTCCTCAGAAACCGAGAGTGTTCATTTCTCACTAAAATGTAAGAGCATGCTTTGAACACCCAGGGCTTCTAGGATACATGTAAATGAATCAAAATGGATATGAATACATGGTAACAAATAATACTACCTATTACTTACACAAGAAAATGTGAAATAATCCATTTAAAGGCATTATTTGGCAACATAGTGCTAAAACACAAAAAAAGCAATAATAATAATAGTAATAGTAATAGTAATAGTAATAATAATAATAATAATAATAATAAATGAGCGACCACTTTAAAAGAATGAACTTCGTACCATACCTATCTCACCAACCCTCTCATTTTTTTAAATTAATGTTGCTTTACCTTCAGTCAAAGGCTGGTCTTCCAGGAAACCAACATTGTATTCTGTTCACCTCACGCCATACCTTACCATGATTAAGGTACTGTTGGTTGCACCTTCAGCCAAAAGCTGGTCTTCCAGGAAACCAACAATGCACTATATCCACCCCACCCCTCACTATTATTCATGTACTGTTGGTTGAACCTTCAGCCAAAGGCTGGTCTTCCCGGAAACCAACATTACACCTTATCCACTTTACCCCACCCACCACCACTGTTCAGGTTCTGTTAGTTGCACCTTCAGCCAAAGGCTGGTCTTCCAGGAAACCAACAATGTACTATATCCACCCCACCCATCACTATTATTCATGTACTGTTGGTTGCACCTTCAGCCAAAGGCTGGTCTTCCAGGAAACCAACAATGTACTATATCCACCCCACCCATCACTATTATTCATGTACTGTTGGTTGCACCTTCAGCCAAAGGCTGGTCTTCCAGGAAACCAACACTGTACATTTTTTACCCCACCCCTCACTATTATTCAGGTTCTGTTGGTTGCACCTTCAGCCAAAGGCTGGTCTTCCAGGAAACCAACACTGTACATTTTTTACCCCACCCCTCACTATTATTCAGGTTCTGTTGGTTGCACCTTCAGCCAAAGGCTGGTCTTCCAGGAAACCAACACTGTACATTTTTTACCCCACCCCTCACTATTATTCAGGTTCTGTTGGTTGCACCTTCAGCCAAAGGCTGGTCTTCCAGGAAACCAACATTGTATCATATCTACTTCACCCCATCCCTCATAATAATTTAATACACTGCAAGTTGCACCTTCAGCCAAAGGCTGATCTTCCAGGAAACCAACAGTGTACCCTGTCCACCTCACCCCCCCCCCCCCTTATAATATTTTAAACTGATGTTGTGTTTGCCCCCAGCTGATTTGGATCTCGAAGGAAAGTGTTCATTTTTTCTGTTAAAGGTCTGTTGCCAAATAATCTACATTTAAATGCATTAACACATCTTCTAAAGCTATCACAAGAGAAATTCCACTCACCTCCAGTGTTGCATTTCCAGGTAATACACTAATTAACCTAAGTAACTAGTCACTGCCTAATCAGTTGTCCTGCTGAACCTCAATCCTGGTCTCCTTGTGTTCCATATTTCTGTTTCTCCATTCCATTGTGCCTTGCATATTGAAGACTGCTTACACTTACTATTTGTAAGTGATCTACACTGATGTTAGTTGTGTGTGCGCTAATCCCTTGTAAGCCCCTACCTAGCTAGCTGTCTATCTACCTGTAAATAGGAGCAAACCATGTAACTGCAAATTGAACTGAAGAGTAGAATAGAGTTCCAATTTAGCACAGTTACAAGGACACATCCTATTTTCCTACTTTGTTCTGGATGAACCTTGCCGAATAACCTGGCTCATTCACAGCGCACAATGAAACTCTGCAAACAAGCTGGATTAAAAAGTATAAGAAACACGAAAGCGCTGGGACCACTGTGATATTGATGGACATGACAAGCCAGAACCGAAAGCAAAAATCGATATCGGATGAAAAGCCGGAATCGGATGCAAAAACTTAATCGGAATTCGGTTACCCCTTATTTAAGTTAACTTAAAACTAACTTAAGTAAGAATCTAATAAGAGATTCATCCAGCGTTTTAAGTACCTCCCCCCAACCCACAAGGAGATGCACTAACCACCAAACACAGAGAAATCTTGGTTCTTGCTTCAGAGTATGGAACCATGATGCGTGTATATGGGCCTGAAATAAAAGAAATTTGGTAAATAAAGCAACCTGCAAGATTTCCGCACAGGTCCCTACTTCATTACGCATACGGTCCTTTGTTTCAAGAAAACAATAGAGATAACATTAGACGTCCTTTGGGACTGTCGCCCTTTGTTTGTTCTTCTTAGAGGTTTTTTTTCTAAGTCCATGTGGACGTTAAAAAAATCCTTAGAATTTCCGTCAGAAAAAATTTTAGGTTGATATTTGTTCTGATGGCATTGAATTTTTGTAATACAGTAGTCAAAATTTTTTACTGACTTCACGTGGACGTCACGCACGGGTTTTGGCGCGAACAATTGTTTGTTTGCAGACGCGTTTTAATTACCTTTATTTTTCAATCACCGAATTTGGGATTCGTGAAATTGGTTGAACGAATGACCGGTCACGTTTTCAGTGTGGAGCCAATTTGTTTAAAAAAAAATTGAACGCAGTAAAATTTTGTGCCGAACAAACTTCGCGCTGCACAAGCATATGGGCGTGCACGCACCAAGCTTCGTTTCATTTAAAGAAAAAAACTTGTTTGAAGAAAAAAACAACTTTTCTCGGAAAATTTATTGCCCAAACTTTATTCTCTTGAATAAGCAGGAGATATTTTAGAAAACAGTGTTTAAAAACCCGTTTTATCTCCAGAAAAATCCTTGTTTTAAGTTTTCAGCTTGTCACGTGCATCATTATTTGTCCAACGTTGCAACGAAGCTGAAACAGGTAAACATCGTCCAAAAGCTCTGTAAATTTGTTCTTTTTTTTTTACAAAAAAAAGTGTTTATCGGCTGGAACTTCAAAAATAAACAAAGGTAATTTTGTGTGCAAGGTCTGTAGAGTAAAAGGAAACATATAGGGGTGCATGGCTCGTGGCGAAACGCGCTCGCGTAAAAAGTTGTACAGAACCTGTGAAGTCTGTAAAATTTTCAAAGTTGTTAATTTAATTAACCAAATACTCCTGCCAAATTGGAAAATAATTAACAGGAAACTAAAATTCGATTGAATTTCATCGCATTCTTTTAAGCCTGGTTCACACTAGCGACATAACGACATAAGGACATAACGACATTATGACATAAAGACATAATCACTTATGTCAGTAATGTGAACACCGACATAAGAGCGACAGATTAAATGAAAACAAGACTTTAAAAATGGAGTACGAAACACTTGTTGCGTTTGGAATACTTTTGATACTTTTTCTTCGAAGACGGCGTCGTCGAAGACAACAAAGGGAAAAAAATGTTAGAAGAAAAGAATGGGTACGTCCAGTCTTTCAGCAAGAAGCTAGAAGAGCACACGGACAGTACCACAACCTTGTCAGAGAGCTCAGTTTGGGTGATCGAGAATATTATTTCAGGTAAGTGCGATTAATCTGATCTTACTTTAGCTCCTGAGTGGCTAAACGAAGCAATACACTAGCAACATCATATCAATCTGGAGCGCTAGCCAGAGACTGGTGAAACAGACTAATACTGGTGGACAAAGTAAGAGAGTGAAATCTATTGCTTACTTCCACCAGCATGGGGCCGATGTCGTAACGTGAAAACACCTACCTTTTGGAATTTTTACCAAATTCTGATGATTAACCTCCAATATCTTTTGACAGGTTCTTAAGAATGACTCCTCAACGTTTTGAGCACTTGCTGTCTATTGTGGCACCGCTTATTTCTAAAAAGTCAACGAAACTTCGATCACCCATCTCGGCAGCTGAGAGACTCACGCTTACCCTACGTTACTTGGCAACAGGTGATTCACAGCAATCCCAATCGTTTAACTTTCGAATTGGAAGATCGACAGTGTCTGGCATTATACGGGAGACCTGTGATGCAATCTGGACACAACTACACCACACATATCTCCCAACACCCAAAACCACTCAGGAGTGGAAGAGGATTTCTGAAGAATTTTCCACTCTGTGGAATTTTCCACATTGCATAGGCGCAGGTGATGGCAAACATGTGGTGATTGACTGCCCCAAGAATTCTGGCTCCAACTTTTTCAACTACAAAGGTACCTTTAGCATTGTTCTATTGGCCTTTGGTGATGCTAATTACTGCTTTACAGCTGTTGACGTGGGACAGTATGGTAAAAGCAATGACTCGGGTGCATTTGCAAACTCTGCCATTAGCAAAGCTTTGGAGAGCAACAGCTTCAACGTCCCTGCAGCAGAGCACGTGGAAGGATTCGCGGACAAACTACCTTACGTTACTGTAGTAGACGAGGGATTGCCACTGAAGCCGTACCAAATGCGCCCTTATCCTGGCAAAAATCTTACTGAAAACCGCGCAATTTTTAATTACCGCTTATCCCGAGCGAGGCGAATAATTGAAAACATCTTTGGAATTCTCGCGGCTCGATGGCGCATTTTTCGCCGACCAATCAGGACCGATGTTGCAACAGTGGAAAAAATTGTGCTTGCATGTGTCTGTTTGCACAATTATCTGCGTTTAACTGAGAATGCTTGCTATTCACCTAACGGATTCATTGACAGTGAGGACAACATCGGAGTAATCAAAGCTGGCGATCGGCGAAAAATTGTTGCTAACGACGAAGGAGCTCTCCGATCTTTCCAAGGCCAGAGAGGGAGGTACAGCTATCAAGCCAATGCAGTCCGTGAGGCATTCATGCAGTATTTTCTGACATCCGAAGGGCAAGTTTCATGGCAGTGGGATTATGTCAGGAGCTGTGGGCCACAAATAACTGTTTGAAAAATAACTGTTTGAGAACAATTCACAATAGTATTAATCTAATTTTGTTTAATATTAATAATAGTCTGTTCTAAACTATAGGCTGTCTTTATGTTTACAATGTTTCAGTCAAAGAAAGTATTATCCAAACCAATAACAATTTCTGAAGCAGAGATCAACTTAGTGTACTCTGTGTTCTGTGTTATCTTCCGTTTCCAATAACGCAACTACCAAATTATCTAATAAAAGTGTTCATTTTCACCATACTCAACGCATTAAATTTAATCTCCTGACAGAGGAAAACTAATATTAACGAAAACGCTGATTCCTCAAGAGTGTCTAGCCTGACATACAATCATGCAATGAAATTATAATCCCCTTGCTGAAAGGAATGGCTAGGCGTTGGTGCAAAGTTCTGAGAGCCAGAATATCCTAAGCTTCCGATTCCCATATTGGGCATCTTGATTTGGAAACATATTTGGTTTATGTGAAATTTCGCCATGGCATTTTGCTCTGGCTGCATACTTTTAAGCTGGGAGGCTACAAATGAGCCAAATAACTCATCCTCGTCCTTTTGTTGTTCCACAGGTTTCTTAAGGCATTGTGTCATGCATTTCAACATTTCTACTTCAACACTATCAACATCTTTCTTAGTACTCTTTCTGTCACGTTTTTCCCACTTTGTATGGCCTGTTAGTAGTAAAGGGGGTCACTTTGGAACAAATCTAGAGCGCTGATTGGCTGCGAGTTTCGCGGGTAATTTCAGGAATGCAGTCAAACCGGTTTGGGGATTAGAAAAACCGGTTTTTCGGGTTGATCTTGTCATTCATCATGCCGAAGAAGCGATATCGGAGTAGAGGAAGAAGAAGACAAAGAGGTGGAAACAGGGTTGGACCTCCTATGCCAGAGCCTTGGGAATTTGTATTTAACGTTACGAAAAAAGCTATAAAGAAGCATTTTAAGAAGAAGAAGAAATAAAAGCATCATGCCGAAGAAGCGATATCTTCGAAGAAGAAAAAGACAGAGAGGTGGGGGTGTTAAAAAAAGAAAAATTAGAATTGATCCCATTATGTTAACTGGTATAAAAGGTTATCTACCACCTCAAAGATGGGACAGCCTGGATTATGCCCCAGACGGGCGCATTATAATTCGTTAAAGATCCGGTAAAACCTGCTAGGTTGGAAATGGGTTATAAAAGTGGGAAAAGATTTTGGTGAGTCACTTTCAGAAAAGAGTAAAGCATGGATGAGATGAGCAAATATATAGATGCTGACGATAGAATAAGATATAGATGCTTACCCCCGGATGCCTTGGAAAATATTCGAAATAGAATCGAACAGAACATTGCAGTTACTGCAGATGAGATGAAAAAATATAGAGCCAGATTTAAAGATACAGGGGATGCTGGCGAAATAATAAAAGACTTACCGCCACCAGAAGCTTACGATCAGATGAGTAATAGGGAAGAACTGGAAGATGCGCTGGAGAAATTACATTGTTTGGAGTGGCTGGGAAGAGAGTACGAGGAATTAATCCCGCAGATAGATATCTACATCTCTCAGGTGGACTGGATATCATGGGAAGCCAGTTACAAAGAAGTTACCTGTGATGTTTACTTCTGGGCAGATTTTGGCGGCGGTGAGGACATGTACCGAGCAGAGTGGAAGGGTGAAATCCTACCCAAGGAGAGACACAACAAGATCAATGCATTTGAAGATCCTAAAACTGAGGATAGGGTCGGTTACGGATTCATTCCTTCCACAGTCACTAACGCGGAGTTACCATTTGTACTCACCGATATCAAGCTGAACAACAACTAACCAGATGGAACAGCAGTTGGCCGAAACGATGAGGGAACTGATGAGTAAAAGATATACTGTGTTAAAGGGGGATATGGACATATATGTGGATAAGATACAATGGATACCGTGGGATTTACCACGAAAGATAGAATGTACTGTGTGGTTTCGTGCGGATTGGAGATGGAGAGGTGAAGAGTATAGAGGAGGATGGAATAGCGAACTATTGCCGAAAAAGAAGGAATATAAAGTAAATGTACATGAAGATCAAGAGGATGGAACACTCATACTGGTTGGATATATTGAATCGGACTGTGAGAAACTTTTTCCCTTTGTTATAGACAAGATAAAAAAAGAGTAATGGAACAAAATAAAGCTTGGATTGTGATAAAAAAGTTTTTATTTATTGTCTCACTACTTAGAATGGAAAAAATATGTACAACTTTCTTTTCTTTCCTACTGCTGCGACTGTTCTTCTAGTTTGTTTAACATGTCTGTGTAAAACACTGCATCATCCACACTGTCAACCTCTTTTGCCAAAATCTCCTCTCTTGTAAGCGTAATGGGTTCTTCAACTGTCACGGACGATACTTCCTTTTTCTGCTTGGGCTTTTTTTCTACATTGGGTCCTACCACCACTACATCTGTTTTACCGGATAGGAAATCAGAGGTGATGAAGCGTTCGGGAATCATCCAGTCTTGGTAGAAATGACGGAGCTCATCTTGTACCAAGTGTGTTTCCAATTCGCTTCTGAAATAGCGAACCACCTTGCCGGGTTTACAGCGCCGGGGTTTTCGTTTTTCCCCTTCTTTGGGTAGCATTAGATTCCCGTCGAATCTTCTCGCCTCACCATCTACTTCCAAAATGAGAAGCTTGGTGGGAGGGAAGGCGGTTTCTCTGGGTTTTCGTTTTCTTTCCTTTACGGGGGAAGTTGGGGGTGGCTTCACCGTTGTTGCAGTGTTCACGCTTCTACCAGCATTGCACTCAATGGTCTTAGCGTTGGGAGCTTCATCTGCCCACTGAAAGAAGTTACACGGGGCATCCTGCATCTTGTTGAAAGCACACTTAAAAAATGGCCTGTTTTTATTCTCATCGGTATTGGCCAAATTCATGATAGTTGTATCTCCGTGTCTGCACAGCGGTGGGAGATGTTTGTAGAGGGATTGCACTTTGTACAGCAACACTGTTGAATAGCAATCCAAGTTGTCTGTTTTGGTGAAGAAAGGACAACCACCATCTTTGTAACACTTTGTGTAGCTGGTGTAAGGAAATGTTTTCGCGTTGAATGTGGTCAAAGTGTTTTGACAGAATCCACAAAGCTGATGCGGTTGTTCTGGTTTCACAGGACCGTAGGAAAACATGGTTCTTGGAGCTTCAACGAAGATGCACATCTAACAAGGTTCGATGATGAGTGGTAGAATGAAATTGTTCCTGCATTTATACACACGCGTGAAAAGAACCAGGCTGTCCGGTTAATAGCGCAACCAATGACGCTGCATCAAGTTGAAGATACCGGTTCCAACCTGTTCTTTCTTTTTCTTTGTCTTGGATCTTGTCATGGTAGGGCTGAAGATGCGTTTGGATGTAGATTTTTTTTTCTTGGATGAAGGTGCTTTTTTGGGTGTTGCTGAATCAGGGGGAGTTAGGAAAACGGAAGATGTAGAAGCTGTAGCGGGCGGTGTGAACAAATCCCCAGTAAGTGTTTCCACATCACTGTCTGCAGCAGCTTGTGCAACAGGTACAGCTGGAACAGCTTGTCTAACAAGAGAGGTTGTACCTACAGGTGTAGCAAATTTGGTTTTCCTCTTTACCGGCTTTTTTTCTTTAATAATACGCACTGCAGGTACTTGCGCTTGATACTGTGCCAATACATCTCTGTAACGATTCATCACTTGATCGTAAAGTATCAGTTTTCTATCCAGAGGAATCTTCTTGTTGTTAAGGATCGCTTTCATTTCCGAATCCATATGGGTCAAAGAAAGAACATAGGGTGATGTGTTCACTTTTTTTTCTTGTGCCATGGTGAGAAGAAGATTCTCCGGTACAAGAGCCATACGTGTTGCACTAGTCATGGTGTTGTGTAGAATGTATATAACAGTTATACTGCACTGTGTTTATAGTTTTCCGAATGCATGCTTCCCGAATCTCCTTACTAACATTTCTGCAATCATGGGAAGAACAACAGAAGCCAGTTTTGCCAAAAATCCACCACCACCACCACCGCTTTGACTCAATATTACTTTTCTTTTTCGAATGGAAGCTCTCTTCTTAGCCAATTCCCTCATGTTTCTCGCCTCCTTTCTCAACTGTCGGAACTTTGCTCGAGATAACGGAATGTTACCTTTCAATAAATTTAGAGATACTTCACTCAATGCATCGATCTGATCCTTGCTTGCTTTTCTAATAAGAGTTACACGATCAGATGGTTTGCTCTTTGCGAGTTTCCTCAAAAAAAGAGTGTTTCTTTCCATACGCTCCATTGCAGACTGAATCAATTACTCTGTGTTAAGAACTTTTGAACTCTCTGGTTTCTTGCTGGTGCTGGGTTTCTTGCTGATGCTGATGCTGGGTTTCTTCGTTTTCTTTACAGCAAGTTTACGCTTCTTAGGCTGTGGTTTTGGAAAAGGTATACCGTACTCAGCCAGTTCATCATCATCATCTTCATCTTCCTTAGCCAGCTCAGGCTGGAAACCTCCCCACTCAAGGTCGAGAATATGCCTGTATGTAATGATTTTATCAGCCATGTCAGCCTCCAAACCAAAGATGATGGAGAGAAGATGAATACAGGAAGTCGCGATTGAATCAATCTCTCCAAGCGTGGCTGATGACAACAGTTCCCGCTGTTGTTCAGGTCCTGGGGCATTCAACAACATGTACAAGATCATATTTTTACAACGATCATCGTTGTTGTTAATTTCTCCCTCCTCCATGGAGTGATAATCTTCATCTTCCTGTGTATTTCCAGCACACATTGTCTGGCAACCTTTATCGTTGTTACCTTCTCGAAACATAGATAACTGAATGAAGAAACTCAATTGCGCTGAACCTTTATTGCGTTTGACGCGTGGATATTCGAGTTACTTGTGGTCTTTGATTGGCGCCTTTATAGGTGGTTGTAACTGTTCTCGTTTCTGTTACCGCCGCAACGCGCCTACCCCTTAATGCATTAGCTGCTCTACGTTGTAAGTTTTCTACGGTTTGTTGATTTCGTGGAGTATTTCTCACTCTGTGTACGCGAGTTCTTGCTGAACTTGTAACTCTTCCTCTAGTTCTTGCTGCATCTTGATTAGAAGATGAGGATGAAGATGATGAACTTGTAGAAGATAGAGGGGAAGGTGATGTGCTGGTAACTGGGTTGCGAGTTCGTCTTACACGCTGCCGTTGTTGTACACGCCTTCTTTGCCTTCTTCGCCTTCTTGGGGCAGGGGTTGATGTTGTTGGGGCTGCCGGTGGTGGTGGTGGTGATAATCCCACACCGGCTTCTCCAATTGAACGAGGAGGTGATCTTATTGTATCCGATTCTGGTGAGTATCGAACTGATCCTCTAGGCGGTGTGGGTTTATAGGCAATGCGTGGAGTGCGAGGAGAGGATGTCCGTGCAGGTGGTGTAGCTAATCCCACCCCAGTAGCTGCAATATTACGCAAATGGGGTGGGGTATCAAGAGGTCTGTAACCGAAACTACTAGCAATACGATCGGTAAGAGCATCGTGGGCTAAAGGAGCAGTTTGCTGCTGTTGAGCAAGATTCACTCTTGAATCCCCAAAACTCTCACGTAAGAATCTGTTTGAATCAAACTCCCCAGATGCTTCACTCAATAGTTGGCGATTAGTTGCATCGTCGAAATCGTCATAGCCAATAGTGGGAGGATTTCCATGCTCATCCGTGGGCCATCTACCTGCCATACTGATGTGGTGGAAAGAAATGAAATAACGAATCCTAACACATGTTATTTATTTTCTTTGTAAACGATGGTATTTCCTTTTAATACATGAGTTCGAAGGCGCAAAGCATCGGGAGAAGAAGGATGAAGATCGAATAATAGATATCCATAGGGTTCACTCGTTGCATCTTGAAAACAATCCATCACATAACTCACACGCCCAGGATAAGCTTGTTGTGCTAAATTACGAACACCCACTGCATCTCGTGGATTTTTAAAAGCCACCACATAATGCGAATTTAATGAAATAGTTCTTGCAAACTTCCCTGGTGGAAATAAATTTTGGGTTAAGTAAATACAAGTCACATCGTTATGATGAGATCCTCTAGTGAAAAGATCCACCACACGTTGGTCGTCACTACAGTCGCGCATTAAATCATCCAGTACCAAAATACCAGGTCTTTGATCTTGAGGAAATAGAGCATGAATGTTGGAAGGAATGCCTTTGTGAAATTGAATCCCTTGCTTCTGCATTGCACGAAAACACGGTTGACTTTCTCCGTAACAGTAAACGATGCGCTTAGGTTTTCGATCAAACAACATGTGGGCCTGCTGTAATAGTTGCCTGGTGAATGTTGTTTTCCCACACTGACTGGGACCCGCAATCATCATACTGCAAGGTGATCGGAATAACGGTTCATCAAATGTAGCCGTTGACATGATTGAAACACTTTCCAACAGGCAAATGAATTGTCTTGTACAACTTTCTTCTTTTTATTTTCTACAACGACGATTGTTACAACATTGCTTTCTTGATAGGTTACATTGGTTACAATCCTTGCTCATATCACACATGCTTCTATATTTCTTGCGCCGAACAGCTAAATGATGCTTAACGAAAGCTTCCACATAAGCATCGTTGGCTTGTTTGTTGTTCGGGGTGAAGGATTGTTCAATGGCTCTCAAACTCTTTCCCCTTGCTCGAAAATACAAATAATATAAACAATAATATCCACAAGCGAATGAATTGAGGGATTGCAGAGATTCCTTGTTTCGTGTGGTCTGTTTCTTGCCTTTCTTCAAATAGTTGGTAAAGCGGGTAGAATAAAATGAAGGTGGAAATCCATAACTATCAAAAAATTCACTGTTTTTCTTATCTGGAAAATACATGGCTATCCAGTGCTCTCCCGGTTTACTTGCGGGATCCGTGTTGGCAATAAGAGAGGAAGGATGAATAGGTATTCTACGAGGCAGTCGGTTACTCGGAAACACTCCCAAAAAAGTGGGAGCAATATATGGATCGTTCATACTCAATGTTCTTAACGTGTTCGTGTACAGCATGATTATGCCAGGTTGTAGATCACGTTCTTGTTACCGTCAACTTCCATCACATCTACATACTCAGCATACACAACCATGGTAAGCACTGTGTTGGTAGCATTTTCAAACAGCCCTTTTACGTTGACATTCCCTTTATATTCTGGATGCAGGTGAGCTGCGCCACCGCTCCCATCTGGTGTTAAATCCCACATGAACAGTGCAAAGCCATCAACCCAATTGTTTCTGCTTATTTGCAACCCTTTACCTCGGTGCATGTGACCACTTCCCAACAGCAGTGAATTGTAACCGTTTATATTCCCTTCATCACTGAGTTCTATCGGTGCTTGAGGATATTCCTCTCCATTCACAAGCAGCTTTAACATCTTTAGGCCAAACAACTGAAAATTGAACGGGTTTCTGTCTTTGTTTCCCACATAGGCATCGTTCCTTACAAAACCGATCACAATCCGCCTGGGTATTTTACCCAAGAACAGATCGTTTCTCTGAAAACTGGACTGCCCACTGGCAATATTGTAGGTTTGTACATCTCCTCTTTCCAAACTGTACAGGGCTGGTTGGGCAGGTTTCCCATGTCCCAACATGATCTTCAGGTGTTCCAATCGCACCCTGTCACTCACTTTCACATGACGCATCACAAACTGACAATCCAGTACTTGTATTTTTTCGGTACCAGTAGCTGACATGAGAGAGAACGCTTCATTGTGTAGATCAATGCGAATATTGAAATCCACATTTCCCACCAAGTACTTGTCGGACTGGAATAACGCATGAGCTGGAGTTCCTTGCATTTGTACAATTTTACTGCCATCAATGAACAGCTGGCGTAATACTAAGTTGGGTACTGAAGCTCCGGGAGTTCCACCTGATGTCTCAGTTATTTCAAATTTAGCTGCTTGATCAATGTACCAAAGCACAGAAGTCATGTAAGATTGAGCACTTGCTGGATCGTAACCCAACAGATTCTGTATGTATGCTTTATAAGCATAAGTGTCATTCTGTTGAGTAACCAGGGTGTTGTTGAGCTTAATGGAAAATTGTTTGATTATACTGTGCATCCAGTTGTTAACAGGAATACATTTCTTATCAGCCAAAGCACTGGCTCCATCTGCTTGCACCACTCTCAGTTTAAACTTGATGAAACATTTGGAAAGGTCAATGTAATCGTTAGTTGTTTCAATGTTAAACTCGATTGGACTGCCACGTTGAATTCTCGATTCCGGATAATAGGTTTGCCATCTACCGCTCAGCACACTTGTATCTGTAGGGGGTAATTTAAATATTTCCAAAGCAGAATTTCCACCTCGGGCTGAGGCATAATGTTTAGTACTTTGCTCCAATTCCATAATGATGTTAACTTCACCGTTTCCTAGGTATGAATGATATTTTCGGTACTTTGAGAACAATTTTATCCAAAAATGTCTTTCTGTTTTCGAGACCTCCTTTTAGCACCACGCATTGCTCTTAGTTTACTCATGTAGCGTTTTGCTTGAGCTGATCCTTTCGGTAAGAAACCTCCGGTCTGTATAACTCTTTGCCTGGCCATTACAACACCAGGTGCCCTCCTCTTTCTTCGCACAATTCCTCTCCTTAATCCCCCTGTTCTTCGTGTGGATACCGTTTTTCTTCTTCTTTTAGCTTTTAATAAGCTTCCTGCTTTAGTTGCTATTGCTTTAGCTGCTTGCGTTATGCTTGAAGCTGCTGGTGTTGTGCTGGGGGTCTTTCGTTTTCGCCCTCTTCTTTTTCCTGTAACACGTCCTACTATAGCCCCTACACCTTGTGCTAAGGCTGCTTTGGCTTGAGTTTGTATTGCTTTTTTTGCAAGCGGTGCTGCTCTTGCTACTACAGCTCGTGAGCCAGCGCGAAACAACGGTGCCAACAACGCTGCTGCACCTACACCTTCTCCTCGTTGAACAATATGGGGAACAGCAGCTCCTTTAAACACAGTTATTCCACCACCTACTTGTCTCATAGGAATCGTATAGGGTGGGGCATTCATCATTTCAATATGGTACTCTGCTTCTCTTGAAATGTAACGTTACCTGAACGACCGATTCTGCAAATGGTATTTCTTGACCTGTGTCATCTGTTATAAGGATACTGATAGTAGAGAAATGTGTTTGTGCCACACTAAAATACATGGGATTAGTGAAATCTTGGTTCACTACACCCTCCTTTTCATTTACAGGTACCGTTCTTAGCAGAGATGCATTGATATTTCCCACAGGATGTCCTTCCACAATGTCCGCATACACATACATGTTATTGGGCTTGTACTGGGAGAATTCATCCAAGTTCACTTTATGATTAGTGGAATACCAGGCAGTTCCATCAACTCTTTCCGCTAGTTCAAGACGACCATATTCCAATCGAGATCTATGGCCTTTTCTACCTTCTATGAACTCATATTTTCTGAAACTTAGATCGGGTGTGAGAAAGCCAAGAGCTATAGCTAGAGGGATACTAAATCCCAGTTTTGTATTTTGTCGCAAGGTGATATTTGTCTTTCCATCCTTGTTTTCCAGAACCAAATAGTCGCTCAGTGTAATATCCTTAGTAGCAACGAGTGTTGCAATTTCATCGTGAATGGCTTGAAAGATCGCTCCACTTGTTGAGTGTTTGGTAGAAAGATGAAAATGTCCAGAAAAGTGAAGCGGAATATTCACATAAACAACATAAGCTCCTTCATCTTTACTGTATGAGTTTGCATAGATGAAATTAACGAGAGCCACTTTCCAATGCTGCCCCAATTGCATTCGTTCAGGTAACTGTATGGTATAGTTCCCTGCTCTGTTATTAGGTTGATCATGTCTGCCTGTATTACTCGGCAATGTGATGTAGAAGTTACCGTCAGTAACAGAACTCATCGTTTTTTCCTGAAATGTAACGTTACTGCTACCACACCATGTAAAAATGGAATTGGTTTGCCTGTATCACCGGTTAAAAGTATCTCAATAGTGTCGAAAGTCCTCAAACGAATATCGTGATAAAAGAGAGGAAAAAAGTTTTCGTGCACAATTTCGCCTGGGTTACCTCTAGGCGCAATAGCTCGTAAAATATTGGCACGTACATCCCCAACCACTTGAGAAGCCACTACATCCGAGTAAATATATATTGTCTGGAATGAAATAGCTGTTAGAAACCAGTGAATCGGTTTATCCAGAGTAGTTGCCAACCAAAAGGAATCAGTACCATGAGTAAATCCTCCATGATATTCATCCACACCCAAACGCAGATAACTGTTAAGAGGGTTAGAAGAATCCAATCCACTTTGTCGAAAATATCTTTTCCCATAAGGTTGATCTCCGTAAACCTCCGCTATTTCCAACTTGCTAACGATCCAAGGATTAATAGCTAATGTAGAAGCTCTCTCAATAGTAATGGTAGGATGATTGTTATCGTAGCTGAATTTAAACTCCGCATCCGTTAAACGATCCCCAAAGGTAAATCGCAATGCTCTTTCCATTCCTCTAATAGCATCCCCAGCTGTTCTGTAATCACCTTCATGAATGTGTAAAGGAACCCAATATTCATCGTAATAATCCTGTACATTATTAAATTTGTCTGGCCTTCTAGAGTTTCCTATTCTTGCAAAGAACAAACTCTCTGGTGTGTAATGTTGTGATAGGTTTATCCAAGTATGAGGATACACAATACTTGCTAAACCCACTTGCCACTCATCTCCATGAAGCTCATACTTGGTGGGTAATGCGATTTTAAACCTGGAACCATCATTGTGAGGATAAATATCTGTACTTGCATTACTTGGAAGAAACAAGTAGAAATCATCTCCATTCATTCTTTTTTCTTACGAAAATGCAATGTGATTGTTACAACACCTCCTTTAAATGAAATGGGCTTTCCAGTGTCGCCTCTTAAAAGGACTTCGATACTGTTCAGGCGGGTTAGGCGAACGCGGCTGTAATAGAGATTGCTAAAATTTTCATGAACAATCTCTTTCGGTGCTCCTCTTGGAGCAATCACACGAAGCACATTGGCTCGTACATCTCCCACGATTTGGGTTTCCACTACATCAGAGTAAATGTATATGGTTTGAAAACTGTTGCCTCCAATACTCCCATCTTTTGCACCGACAAACCAATGTAGTAAATCATTCGAGTTGCTTTGAAATCTATAATCCGCATAGTCATGTTCCTCGGGTAGATCAGCAGGAGTGTAGGTGTTATCCCATCCAAAAATGGCATAATTGTAACCATCATAAGTCCGTACTGCAAAATCGCCATCAAGTCCACCATATAAAGGAGAAGTATCGACATAACCAGGTCGTGTGAAATGTTCAAGTTCGAGCGCTTTATACAGATATCTATTAAACGCTATTCCTGACATTTTTTTTATCTTCAGTTCTGTATGCCCATCCACGTCTTTGATTTGCCATTCTTCGCTGGCTAGATCATCTCCAAATTCTTTTCGTAAAGCATAATCTACTCCTTTCATAACATCCCTTATCGTTTGGTAATTACCTTCAGCCAGATAGACTGGTACATAACCATTGAAATACCCGGGTTTATTCTTGTAGCTTTCAGTTCTGCGCTCCGGACTAAGTAAAGCCATAACTTTTCCTATATGATTGGGTTGAATCTTACTCTTGTCATCCGCGGGTTCAATATTCACCCACGAATGAGGGTAAACGATACCAGCTAAGGCAACTTCCCACTCACCATTCAATTCCAACGTGTTGGGTAGAATCACTGTATATTCACTGGGTCCATTTTTGGGAAAGGTTGTAGTACTTGCATTACTTGGTAAATAGACATAAAAACTAGAAGGTGATATTTCATTCATGGTACCACGTGCGCCTTGTTGCGGAAATGAAGTGTTACTGTTACGGTTCCTGCATAAAATGGAACTTCTTTCTCTGCATCAAGCTTTAAAACAATTTCTACTTCACGCAAACGATCCTCATACAGGCTATGGTACTGAATGTTTTCGATCACTTTATGATCCTGAGTTCCTTGTGGAATATTATCTGTAGGTGTAATCCACTGCAATATTCTCGACTTCTTAACCCCATCGAACCAAGGTTCAATATTTAAATTGGACTCGATCGAAAAAGTGTTGATAGGATCATAGTCAATCGGGCGATATCGTCTCCTTGCACCCTGCGGTGGGCTAACATATAAGGTCCAAGCACTTTGACGCGGCATAATCACAAACATGATATGAGGAAGTGATATATCCAATCTAAATCGCCTGTCTCTGTACGGTGCTCTAATGTTACCATTAAAATCCACAAAACCCATGATGCGGGCTAGGGTTAACGATACTCGAATGGAAGCACCTGGTTGAAGATCTAAACGATATCTTTCTGTGTCGTTTTCATAGCTCATTTGAATCCCGTATTTTTCTTGAAAAAAAGACTGCTCCGCAAACTTCTTGAACATAACACGAAAACGATAAGAATAAAAATCTTCCACATCAACAAGAGTGGATAACCAATCTTGTTCAATGTTACTGTTCTTAACGCTGAAATCCATATCCGCTTCTGTCATCTCCAGCATAGGTTGAAAGAACACGAGAAGCGACTCACTCTCATCATCATTATGAATCTCAAACAGAATATCTTCTCCCTCCTCTGTTATTTTGTAGATATCAGGGTAGGATGAGAAAGGTGCAAATTTCACATAACTTTTAGGTAGTTCTGGGTATTCCGGATGCTTCAGAGCTATAAATCCCAATATTCTTGCCATAGCTATTGGAATCTTTAGAACATATCCAGCTGGAAGGCTCCAGCGCACCGTTCTTGATGTTGTAGGATAGGTGTAATGTTGAAAGTAGTTATATGTTGTTACACCACTACCAAGCAAACCATCTTTCATAGCAGCCACTATATGTTCAAAGATATTGTAGTAACCAGGATATGGTGCAGGGGATAATTTTTTGTGTACAAAAGGATTCCCTTCACCCGTACTATACTGCCAAGTAACATCACTGGTTTCATTGAGAATTATCTTCGCGGGTTGATACCATGTTTTAAAAAAGGAGATTTCAGTAACTCCAACTTCCCATTCACCTTGTAGCAGAATCTCTTGAGGCAATTCGACTTTGTAATGATGCGGTCTGTTATCCCAATAGTGATTGCTAGGAGTATTACTCGGAAGGATCAAGTAGAAATCCTCTCGTGCCAACATGTTGATATCAATGATTCAATAAGTATAAAAACTCTTTCTTTATTTACACATCCTTCACGTAACTAGCAGGAATCCACTGATCATATTTACTTGGCCAACCTCGCCATTTTACTAAATATTCCTTTCTACGCCCAGAGCCGCGAGTATCAAGAATCTTCTCTATTTTGAAAAAGTCACTTTCCTTGCTTTGAACGCGCTCTAGTTCAGCTTCGTAAAACATCCCCTTTAACATTGTACCGTCATATTCCTTTAGTCTATAAGTGGGAAGTGTGGTACGGTTACGCCTGGCTATGGTAAAAACTTCTTCTGTCCAATTGGGTGTATAACCCTTTGCAAAAACACCCTGGGCTTTAGCAATCCGTACTTGATCACCCACCTTGAACTTGTAGCGCATTCTTTCTACTCGTTTCACAAAATCATCTCCATACAAATAGTTCCATATCTCTTGAGCATTTTCCTGAGTTACACGATCGGGTGCTGTACCGATACTACGATGCGTAGAACTATTATAACTCTTCATCAGGTTATCTAACACATCCAGATAACGATAATGATTCGCTTCAGTGAAATATCGCCACATGCGGGTCTTTATGGTTCTATTAAAACGTTCCACAATCTGAGCCTTTGTATCGCTGTAGGTGACAAAATGTTGCACATGTTTGGATTCCAAAAACTTTTGAAACTGACGATTTGTGAATTCACTTCCTTTATCCGTTTGTAAACGCTCTGGTACACGGCCATCTTCTTTAAATATGTGATCAAAAGCATCCACCAAACTTTTACCCGTTTTGTCCTTCAAAGGTACCACCCATGCATACTTTGAAAGAATATCAATCACCGTTAAAAGATAACGAAATCCATCATTTTCCCCTTTCAATGCTTGTACATCCACAAGATCTGCTTGCCACTGTTCATCCATACCGTTAACCACTACTCTGCTCCGTTTAAACTGCTTGCGCACAGGCTTGTGTAAGGTATACGGAACCTGCGATTCGAGCCATTTCCTCGATATCGATGGCTTGATTCCTTTTACGCGTGCGGTACCAACTAATCGCTTGGCGCCAACAAATGCAGCAGGTTTTCCTGGCGTGTAGTATAACCTTTCTAACATGGGTATGGCCTGTCGTTCCGTCTTCCATTTCTTCTGTTTCCGCCGCATCTTCATACTCTTCTTGGTCATCAACAATCTCGATCACAACTCCTTTACAACAGGCGATATGACACTTGATGCGCTTAAACAAGTTTCTAAAAGTAACAGAAGGTAGAGCTCCGCGCCCCATGCAAGGCATTATAACACTAATAACAGTTCATCCTTTATGGTGCTCTTATGTAGTTGTACATGTAGATCACCAGCAACCACGGCAAACTGGGTAGTGACATGTTTTGTTCCCTTATCCATTCCAACATGTACCTTTTTCGTGAGGGTGGTAATGATAAAAAGTCAAGCATTCGTATATATACTGCAACATGACTCCAATAAACAGGTTTCGTTTCTTCTACTTTTCTCCAACAGTTCTTTAGTTCCGAGACTGTATAAGGATAACAGCAACGGGGAATATTCAACAGTTCGCTTCTCACTAACCGATCTATCTCTGGTTCTATCCTTGCAATTTTACGCACGAGAAACAGCTTTATCCTTTTCATATCCTCTTCGCTCTTCGTGAGATCCGTCGTTACCAGAAATCAACCGAACTATCAATGGGACAGAGGAAAATACCTGTCGCTCTTAGAGAGATCCGTCGTTATCAGAAATCCACAGAGTTGCTGAACATTTTCGAATTGACTGGGCTGCCAAAGGAAACGAAGAAGAAGAATAGAGACCAAACGGTATCCATAAAACCTAGATGAGCTCCCAACGGAACCGAAAAAAGAAATGATAATATTCACTAAAAAACACCTTATTTCACTTTACTTTGCCTGTCAGTTCAATACCCGTAGGGTAATGTGTCATACTCGTCTATGATTACACGCTTGTCATATACAAGCTTATATCTCTTGTCTTGTGCTTGAGTAATCACTTGTTTGCTCTTTTTGTTACGCATGATCTTGTGAGGATTGTGAACTGTAACGGGTTCACATTGTTCACTTCGTACCATGTCCACCATACTATGAAAGTTCACTTTTTCTGCAGTTCGCACATTTAAGGTGAATCCACGAACCTTGCATACAACTTTTCCCTTGTATGTTTTATAAGCATAATTTTTGGGGCCAGCTGATACAAATGTTACAATATGATCGTCACTGTCCAGCTCGTTGGTGAGTTCCCCCAAGTAATCACCCAGTACAGGTTCCCATTGACCTCTTTCTGAGATATATATGATACTGTCTGTATCAAAATAACAGACTCTCTCACCCAGCTTTGCCATGACACGATATAATTTCATTCTTGCCTGAGCTGTGGTGAATGCAGCTAACACCACATTTGTTCTGTCAGAAGCTTCCACGAAATCATTCTCTTGAGTATAGCAAACTTCCACCATTTCATCAGCAACAAGATGAACATCTTTTATACTCACACTGGCGCTCGTAAACAGCTCAAAGTAACGCTTTACATCGTTGATCACTTCTAACTTAGGTCTGTTTGGACGCTGTCCAAGCTTTCCCCACATATTATTCAAGATTTGTTTCCAGACGCTTCTTGCCCCTGCATTATGTTGAATGTGTTCTCTCTCCAAGCGAATTCCCTCATGCTCATAATATTCTTCAATATATCTCGTTTTGTCATCATCAGTTTCACACCAGCTAGGCCAACCTGAGGCTTCTTGTTTTTTCTTTAAGAACATGTTGATGTACTCTTTAAACAGAGTTTGGCTCTTTTGTTCGAAATGCCATACCTCATGTAACCGAACAACACGATAACCCATTTCACGAGCTAACTCCAGTTCTAAGCTCACCCATGTTCCGGTAAATGTTCTCTCTTCATCTGTGTGTTGACAGGGAGTTTTCTGTAATGCTTCAGCACAGGTGCGACACAGCGCAAACATAAGCTTGTTATTGCTCTTGAAGGGTAGTACTGGGTGATACAATCCCCGGGGCGCGAGAACATCACATTTGATGATTCCAAAATACTGACTGATTTCTGTAGGATCTAAATTGTCCGTGATTATTCTGGGATGTCCTATTGGATGCAACCCGTTCTTGTTAATATCAGGATACAAACTCGTAAAGTCCACATAATTCATCTTCTTATTCTCAACAAGCAGCTTTGTAGCATTTGTTCTACCCCCGTAGAATGCATCTCGTGGATTCAGAGGCGAAACAAACTGTAATCTATCCACGAATGTTTTCACTTCCGTATCCTCTTTCAGCATCTTTCGCCACTGACATTCCCACATCTCCACCACTTCAATTCCTTGTTTCTTTAGATAATCTGTTCTTTCCAATGTGTGCTGATAAAGTTCATACATGGTACACTGATTTATGGGGTTTATGGTAGTACCGGGAAAACACCTCATACAACCGTGATAAAAACAACCATGAAATTCGTAGGCTGTATGAGTGGCTTCACAATATCCATCCAACAGGTAAGGACCCACTCTCTTCTCTCCCTCGTTTCTACCATGACGAATGAAAACATTGTCCTTTTGTGTCATATGAGCAAGCCATTGATAAGCACAGTGTGATTGATTTGCTTTCTTTCTGTAGCCAAGATGAGGAATAATTGCGATGGTTTTTTCTTTAAGAAACATAGAACGAAAAATTAAATTACATAACGATGCTATGGTCATGCTTTCTTTAAAAGGGTGAATATGACACAACCCTTTCACGGTGTTGATAAAATGACAGCAACATCGACGCAGAATGTCCACATCTGAACGACAATAACTCACAAGCTCCTCTTGCATGCGAAACTCAACCTTCTTTAATTCTTGTTCTTTATGCCAGTTAAGGAATGTTTTACGCACATCTGGTTTCATACCTTCAGGATCATAGTACTCAACAGCAGGAATCGGTCCCACATAGTGCTGATTTTCTTCTGTGTTGAAAAAATGGGGAAAATATCCTTTCTTCAATTCTTGTAAACCAAATGTTTTGGGTAACTTTGCAAGGGCCATAGGAAAAAAATTTAAACTGTCAATGAAACGTATCCCCACATCTGGAACTCGCATCTCCATGATCTTAGCTCCGTTCATGATAAGAGTTGGTTTGATATTGTTCTTGTACAAGTAATCCAAAATAAAGTAGGAGTCATATCCTTTGAAATTATGTGCAATACAAGTTGATCCTGGCATCTCGTCAAATAACCATTCACAAAAAGCTTTACATGTTTTAAAGATCCATTCCTTTCCATGTTGATCCTGCACTACCACAAGATTAGGTACATGTTTGCCTGTGTTCTGGGTACACTCAAAATCGAAAAACAAATACAAATCCTCTTCATCATCCCCTCTTTTTCTCTTTTTCTTCTGTTTCGGTACTTGCATGTAGCACTGATGATCTTTTTCAACAAACTTGTTACAAACATGACACAACACTTCCCCACATTTATGTGATCTTGTATCCCGCTGAGTTCGATCTAACATCTTACCACAATCTTTACATTTCAGATACTGTTTGCAAACAGAGATTCCCCCTTGTGGTCCCATTCGACGATGATTCTCAAAACAACCAGGACCTTGAAATGACCTTCTACAATAAGCACAATATATCCATGACGATATATCCCCAGAGCATCCTTCTTGAAAACATGATAAGCATTTCTTCTTGCAACGATGATGTCTTCCCTCTTCGGTATTATAACCCTTTTCGCATTCTAAACAATAATAAACGCGCCCCATGAATCCAGGCATGGATGTAATCAAATCAAAGTGACCATCATGTAAATATAAGTAAATGACTTTTTCCTTGGTAGGACCCTTGTAAATGATGCTGTTAAATTGCTCTGCACTAACAATGACTAATTGATACTCTGGTAAGATGGCTTGAAATTTCTTCGCTTCTTCAATACCACATGCTTGTAAAGGAACATCCGCTCGTTCATGTAAACTTAAAGCTCTTTCTCGTTGAATAGGTCTTCCCTGGTGAATTATATCGTATTTCGGATCTTTCTCTAGTCTGGCAATTCCCACTACGATAGCTCTTGCCATACACAATTCATCTTTATTCCTGATACGAATAAAGCACTTCTTCTCCTTTAACCGTTTTCCCATGTTAACCACTTTCCTTCTACCACCCCCAGTAGGAAGAGCAACATGTACTAGGTTCACATCAAATCTTTGATTCGCATACAAATCCTCATATGATTGCAGGACTCTTTCCACCTCAAACATTACTCTCTGTGCTGTAAAATGTTCCACAGGCATGAAAGGCAAACTGATCGGAGAGGTTAATTCTCGTGTTTGCATAACAAATCGAACTTGATCTCGTGCGTTCATTCCTCGTGTCATGTCAGTGATAGCACTTTCCAGCACACCACTTAAGTTACTTGTTCCTTCTCGAACGGATCTTGCTTCGGGAATATCGATGGTTAAGTGATAATCAACCCCAGTTGTCTTGAATTTCGGGATGTTACGCCTATTCTGTTCCTTTAGAGTATATCGACCTCTTTCTTCTACTCTCTTCTTTCTACCTCCAACTTGTTCACTAAAAGATATAAGTATAATAGTTATTTTAGAAATCGAACATGTCCCACTCAAAAGCACCCGGTTGAACAACCCAATCATCATTCATAACTTGCCCCTCTCTTTCTTGTTCTTGCTGTTTTAGTTGTTCTTCAAGTATGGCTACTGCCTGAAGTAATTCCTGCTTTGATTCTTCACTCTCCTCCTCAAACTCATCATCCACAACAAGACGATCATCATCACTATCATCATCCTCCTCAAACTCAAAATAATCATCATCACCAACAACATCATCATCCTCATCATCATCATCATCATCATCACTCTCCTTTTCACCTTTGATCATCAAACTCAACAGTACATTTTCCAGATCCGGTCGATTCAACTGATAATTTACCCATTCCTTATTACATTGAAGAACTTCCTGGGTTGTAAAACCCAAAATACAACATGATTTTAACCATGAAGTAACAACATTAGATGACTTCACACAATTCACTGCTTTTCCAATAAACTTTGAAATCTTGTGTTCATCCTCCATGTTACAACTATGATCTTGTTCATATGAACTTCTATGGGAACATCCATAACAGGCTTCATTTGCTAAGACTTTAACCTTATCCCAAACACACTCACAAAACACTCGCCAAAATTGAGCTTCCACACTCTTTTCATCTTCCGATTCATGCATCTTTCCAGTTTCACAATTTGTGATATCAAATGGGACCCATAGCCCTCTTTTATACCCTATTCATACTAGAACCTCACCCTGTTTTACCAGTCTTCTTTCTAGTGAACCCGGTTTTCTTTTAATTATTCTGCTTTTCGGAGGGGGTACCCCCCACCCCCCTCCCTGTTTCTGACCACGAACTCGTCAAACCGGTTTTTTTCCAGCTCTATATAAGTGAGCACCCGTTCCAGGCTCATCACTTTTACTTGGCTGGTCTTTGCGAGTGCAAGCAAGGTTTTTACTAGTTACTTCAAGGTTTTTTACTCCTTTCCTGCGGAAAAATGCCCAAACGAAAGATGCAAACCCGTGCATTTCGTGCTAAGAGGCGCCTCAACTTTGATGAACCAGGTGAATCATCTACAACATCTAATGATCACCCTTCATTGAATGTTGTAGATGAAACTGTACCAGCAACACCAGTTGAGGATACAACTGTAGCAGCAGCAACAGCAGCACCGGTTGAGGATACAACTGTAGCAGCAGCAACAGCAGCACCGGTTGAGGATGCATCTGAGAATCAATCTTCCCCACCTGAGAATGATTCATCCACACCAACTCCACCTCCCACACCTGATGAAGATGATCATCGATCTTACACCACTGAGGAGGGAGAGGATAGTAATGATAGTGAACTAGCTGCTAATGAAAACTTGGGAGCTTCCGGTAGCAGCAACAATGCCAATGATGCAAATGCTGAGCCGCAACGAGAGATCCCAAGAGATCCACCAGTTAATGGGCCTTGCCTGGTATGTTTTGAAGGACACGAGTCCCCACCCACACCGTGTTGCAGAAAACCCCTGTGTGACCGTTGTTTACATCAGTGGCTGGATAGCCGCCGATTTGACTGCCCACATTGTAGGAAGCAGTTTCCTTCAACCTATATCATGGTCTCGGAACAGGCTACCGATGCTTTGTTGGCTGACCCTGAATTTCAGCGCAGGATTCGATTGGTAAGAGTAAGATTAAGACAAGTAAGAAGAAGAGCAAACATAACCCTTTCTATTTCTATGATATGTGCTTTTCTTGTACTGTGTATAACACTGTACTACTTATACCGGTACATAAGAAATTTAGAATCTCGTTTAAACAACTTAGACTATCGTTAGTGATGAAACTTTTTTTTCCATCTTCTTTTATAGACTCATAACGAACTTGTTCTTTATCTAATGGATAAACAGCAAAGATATGTAGCATCTTCATTTATTGAACGCGTAACTCTAAATCTATTACAAAAGGCAATATGTATAGGTATGGATTGTTGGTTTGCCTGCAAACCCCTTCAGTATTATGAAAGAAAAGTTCTTTTTGATTCACTCTGCTTTTAATTTTTGTTATAGGCACTGGTTAAACTAAAAGCAACCAAATCTACCCTTAAATATAGAGTGTTACTGCAAAACAGATCTGTTTCCGATCCTTATAGGTTTTTTTACAACTATTACATGATACGAGAACTATTAGAGAGTGCTACTCATGAAGATGCTGTTATAACACCAGCTTTTATAAAAGAAGTTATAGATATATTGTGGATGCTTCGTTGTTGATTTTGTTTTGGCAAACGTGAGGTTAGGGGTGGCTGTGAGGGGAGGATGGAGGCCACAGTGTAAATATTTAAGTTTTTTTGTGAGGTTAGGGGCGGCTGTAAGGGGAGGATGGAGGCCGCACAAAAACATAATTATTTTTTGTTTAAAAACAATTCAGCATCCACAACTTATTTTTCTTTTTTTTATTTATCTCTCTTTAGGTTCTACTTGATATTCACGCTTATCAAATTCCTGTGAATACAGTGATAAGTACAAAAATTTATGGACATCAATATAAGATTGTTCACATTTACAAAAGGAAATAACTTTATATCTTCCAGATGTATCCTGAATTACGATATAGCAGCTCGAAAATGATCATTGAAAAATCATTTGTGATGTTTCGAGATCTAAAGGCACTTCATTTTTCGACTTTAAACATTCATAAAGAGCTTGTAATAAATTTTTTATTTGAAACAGTTAAGAAGCCTTCTTTCTTTCTACTTAGAGAACACAATCTCTTATAATTTTTCTCTTTTCAGCTCTTGGATGGTGTACATCGTTTTACTCTAAACATTCAATCGCATCATTTCAGAAGATACTTACGATCAATGGGCATGAGTTTAGTTCATCTTTTCGAATCAGTTGTTTTGCAACCAAGAGCAAGAACTTATTCTGAAGCTATTGACAGCATTGATTCTCACTGTGATAGATTTCATTATCACCACGATGTTACTTGTTTTTGTCAAATAGCAAAAAACTTGCTTTGTATCATGGCAATAGATCCTCATTTATTTTTGTTTCACGATGATGACCAACCGTTACATGATTGATTCTTTTTTTCATCTTTTCCAGTTGACACGATCCATTGATAGTTGCTACAATTTCCTTAGTGATAGATGCTATACAGTACTGGAAGGATATCCTGATCGCTATGATTTATTTCACATGTTTGATTCATTACGCGCAAGAGATAAAATATTCCAGTGTAGGACTATAGTAAACAGTTTACGATATGAGCATGATTATTCTTATTTATAGTTCTATCGTATTTTTTCTTTAGGTAACAGAATCTATGGATACCTGTTCCTCTTATCTTTTGTTTGATATGTTGCCAAGAACAGTGCGCGATGATGATAAAGATTTAATTGTGAATGTTCATAATTACTTAACACATTGTATTTCACAACTTCATTATGTTATGCCCCCTTCACCTTATGATATCCTATGGGATGATTAATTTTCTTTTTTCTTTTTTTACAAAACAGATCATGAATGAACTTATCGAACTCACTAACTACATTGCATGCGAATATTCGATCTCCTCAAGTTCACCTCTAATACAAGATTTAGATTGGGCTTATGTGGGCATTTGTCCTTTTTATTCGTAGATTTATGGACTGTTTGACGAGTGCTCCGCTTATGTTATAAACAAACGCGATCAAGCAGTAACACAAATGATGAAGGATTGTGCAGATGCATTACATAATGAACTTGTGTTCATTCAGAGTAGAATTGCATGGTGTTATAATATAACTTTATAACTTTTCTTTCTCCATAGATATTCTCTAAGACTAGAGAATGTACAAATTTTCTGTACCGTCGATATGCAACTCATTTTCCATATGCAGATCTGCCTGTGATCGAACACATTTGTGACGATCTGAGAGTTGTAAGGCGCGGATTAAGAAGATTAATTGTTTCTCGATAGATTCAAAGAGAGAACAAGGCATGTGCAAGATTCTTATGTGACCGATATGGATCCAATTACCTAAAGCAATCAGATATACCGTTAATAGAGCATGTTGTTGATGATCTAGCTGTTATGAGACACATGTTAAAGCGATTACAAAGAGCACATTTTTTTGTTACCTCTTTTCACTAGATATATGCAAAGATTCAAGCAAGCATATGGTTTGTTCAGTATCAAACGCGTACACAACACCAAAGGTTGTGTTTAGTAGAGTTACCCTTACGAGAACACATAACCGAAGATTTTGATTTTCAACTGCATTTGTTAAGAGGAATTATAAAAAGATTCAGATAGTTTCTTTTTTTTCAGCCCAAGCTCGAGGAAGAAAGAAGACGTTACTTACAATTTCACCATAACTTGTTGATAAGTTTTGTAAGACAGTATAGATAATTTTTTCTTTTTTCAGAAAACATATCCCAGAGAGAGAAGCCTAAAAGCTGCACTACTGTTCTTTTCTTACAGATATATGTTAAGATACAAGATATCTATAGTTCCGCCAGAGAAGGATTTCATAGTTCAACACTTTATGGCTCAAATAGCTCAGTATATGGTATACAACACTAGAAATAGGAAAGCATAGATAGCTTTTTTCTTTTTTTCCTTTGTATTAGGATGAAGATAGTCAAGATAGCGAGCCCCTCTGTCAATGTGAAGAATGTAATAAAGATGTTGATCGTTATAGTTATTGCGGTTGTGATTGCGAATATTGTTCCAATATGACTGATGTATTAAGTTTCTGTGATTGTAAAGGTTGTGCTGGCATTTTCTGGCAGTTCAAGATTTTATCCTTACAGTAGAACATTTCTTTTTTTCTTAGGGTGCATACCAGGGAGATGATAGAGATTATCGTCATTTATATCAACAAATTACTCATCTCCCCGACTATCTGATTTTCTTTGAACAAATGACCTTATCTTCATCAGTATCACCTTAAGTGATGATAGGTTATCTTTTTTCTCTTAGGCTACAAGTGATGATGATAATGACATTGTAAGATTCTTTTATCAAGATAGTCAAGGCAATTTTATTCAATATCTTCCTCAAGATGAAAGAGTGCGAACTGAAATTGAAGATTATATTACAACACACGGTTTTGTTAATCAACCCGTTATTTGTTTTGTAGGGAACAAATGATTTCCACGCTTTTCCATGGGTTGATGCCCATAATCAAACCGTTATTCTTTATTATCCTGAACTGCCAGTTGTGTTTCAACCAAACATATATAAGCTTTATCTTTGCACTTTGTTGTAAAATCATGTTATTCTCATTAAACAGCAAGTTGCCAAAGTGGGGATTTGTGTGTTTTTTATTACTTAGGATGAACCCAATAACAGTGATGATGATGAACCCAATAACAGTGATGATGATGATGATGATGATGAGAACTCTAGACCTGATAATTATCCCTATAACTGGTTACCTTATCATAGCGATGATGACCATTATTGGAATCCCTATGATTGTCATTCCCTAGATGAAGATGAACAGTACCGAAATATGGATGATAGTGATTGGGAAGTTGAATTATCCCCTGAACAAATAACAAACTGGGAAAGCATTCTGAATGTTCACACACCCTAGTAATAAATACACACTCCTTTTCTTCTTTCCCTTCATTTCACACAATGCCTAAAAGGCGCCGCACTAAAACATCATTTAAAAGAAAGCGACAATACGGTGGAAAACCCACTCTAAAGCAACTCGTTGAACGTTACAAGCGACCTCCACCTTTCATTGGAAGTTGGAAAAGACATAGTTGGGAAAGAAATTGGATTTGATGGCAACAAAAAAGAAAAAAAGAACCATAAGAAGAAGAAAAACAAAAAGGCGCTCTATGCGTGGGGGAGCTCATTTCAGATACAAACCCAGACTGGTTGACAAAATTGCTGAAGGAGCCAGCATGTTCCTATCAGGACCGGAAATTGGATACATGACAATTGCTGGAAAGGCTGGCAGTCAAGCATTCAAGGGGCTTAAAGATAATTATTATCATTATAAGGGATATTAATAAACCACACAAACATGGAACTCTATCATTCTATCATTCAACTCTATCAAATGGTGGGTAATAATAATCTCTTACAACCTCTTGGCTATAACGATCGCACACATATTCGGCTGTAATCAACCATGTTTGTTTCCACAACAGTTCTTGGTTTGCTTTAGCTGCATTCCAAACAATATCGTAATCACTTTCCCAGTAATTCCAATCTGTGCTTCCCAACTTCCATTCGGCATTCTTCCACAGTTTTCCTGTTCTTGTAACTCTTGGACCATAACAGACTCTTCTAAAACTGCAATCACCTTTTCTTTTACCCCATTCGGGAAAATCCACTCGTTGACCACCCCGTAATGAACTTTTCATGCGCTCTTCCACATATTCCCTCTCCAAATCCAGTTGAAAAGTGCTCAGTAGATCTGCAAACACTCCCACCGCTTTTTCCACCTTGTCATCTATGAGATCTTTCCCTTCTCTATCCATTTTCTATCGTGAAAGGCAACAATTTTAGATTTACAACTCAATTTCTCCTTATATCCTACATTTTCCTACTCAAAAACAAGTTCAACAAGATCAACCAGAAAAAACCGGTTTTTCTAATCCCCAAACCGGTTTGACTGCATTCCTGAAATTACCCGCGAAACTCGCAGCCAATCAGCGCTCTAGATTTGTTCCAAAGTGACCCCCTTTACTACTCCTGTTGCTTTGGAATATCTCTCTTCTGAGGCAGAGGTTTCTTGGGCTTCACTCTCCCCATCTATCTTAGATCTTCCATCAGATTTTGCATCTGACTCACTATCATCACTTTCTTCAGCAAGGGAAGATGAATCGCTTACCGAAACAAGGCTTCCTTTGCTTCTCCGTCGGTTGATAACATGCACATCTAACCAGCCAAGGTATGGGTATAATTCAGACGTTTCTTTCTTGGCATCTTGCACTTCATCTGCTCCACCCCCTGATTTCTTTGTTCTTTTTACCTTCTGTTTGTCTCTCGTGTATCTTGCTCTTAGATTGAGAAATCGCTTTTTTGCATCATCAGCTACAATGAGAATAAGAATCCAATAACGAAGACTGAAATTCTACATTGAAAAAGCCGTACAATATAAAATATCAGCCTGCACTTCTTACTAAATCACAACAAACTTTTCTTCACGTAATTGCATTACAGAATTCAACCGTAGATATTTCTACCAGTCTTTACCAGAATTACTGTAAACATCAGTCTTTTTCTGCTGATTAGGTCAAATTAATCTTCTCGTCGATCGCCTACCTGATGTTATTCCTGTTACGCTTTTTGCAACCTTCTTCCACGCGTTTTCTTTCATGTTTTGGTCTTTAAATTCCTTCATGCTTTTGTCATACAACACTGGATAGCACCGCACAGCTTCGGCAAGTGCTTCTTCATCAACACGAGTTTCTTGTTGCGTTGTCGCCGCCATGTTGAAATTAGTGCCGGTGTCGGACTGGGTCTACAATTCTTGCGACGCTCTGATTGGTTCTTTGTTATGTTGTTATGTCAATGTTGTTCACACTTGTTCGAGCAGAAACATAACATCATAACGACATAGACATAACGACATAAAGAAAAGATCAGTTTTTTCCTTATGTCGTTATGTTCATGCTGTTATGTTGATAATATGTCGTTATGTCAGCATGTTCACACTGCCAACATAACGACATAACGTCCTTTATGTTTATGTCGTTATGTCGCTAGTGTGAACCAGGCCTTAGTCCACGTGCATACTTTTGCTTTGAAATTCTGGGTGTTGTAATCGGTTGACAACTTCACGATAACAAAACGATGAATAACTTTAAACGGTGTTTAATACGTATTTTCGGCTCGATTACGACGGTGTTACAAAACGATCTCTACACGATACGATTTTCCTAAAAAACTAATGTTCACATGACTCGTGTCTCAAATAACCGGTAGTTAATATTCAGCGGGTAGCGTAACGCAAACATGTCACGGTTATATTCCGGTAGGGGTAAAAACTAATTATCTCTTCAACATTTTCCCCTCCCGAATTGATAAGTGAAACTTGAAATTCGTCTACAAAATTACATCATTAAGAGTTACTGTTGAAATATCATAAATTTCAATCAGTCAGTGAATTCCAACGGGGAAATTCTCGTAACTGGTCGGTTGAGAATCTTGTCTCCAACTCGAACATCAACAACTCTCACAAGCTGGTCTCTTCCTGGATACGTACGTTCAATGCGCCCAACCTTCCACTCTCGTCTAGACGCATTGGGATCGATGACCATTACTACATCACCAACTTTAAGGTTTTCTGTCGGAAAGAACCACTTCTGACGGGAGCCAATGTGAGGTAAGTACTCCTTCATCCAGCGTCCCCAGACATGTCGAGTTAACTCTTGCACTCGCCTCCAGCGTCTGCGTGGACTAAATGCGGTGCTATCCACACTTTCAGGAACGAAATCGCGACCCATCTGACCAATGAGAAAGTGATTCGGTGTGAGTACTGGTTCGTCGTTCGGGTCGTCACTCACTGTAGTCAGCGGTCTTGAATTCATCAGACTTTCAACTCCAATGAACGTTGTTTCCAGCTCTTCGTCATTGATATCAGCATCTTTAAGAACGGCATAGATGGCTCGCTTTGCTGACTTAATCATTGATTCGAACACACCTCCAAAGTGGGGCCCTTGTGGAGGATTCCAATGCCAAGTAACGCCGCGACTAGACGTCATACGTTGAAGCTGATCGTGATCCAGTTGACTGACCAACTCCCTGATTTCTTTCTCAGCGCCCACGAAGTTCGTACCATTGTCACTGAGCATTTTCGTTGGCCATCCTTTCCTTGCCGTCATTCGCACGAATGCGTTGAGAAACGCGTCGGTTTCTAATGAGGTTGCCATCTCCAAATGGCAGCAGTGTGTTTGCAAGCACATAAACAAACACAGATAACGTTTGGCACGGGGTCGTCCACGCCCTTGCATGGTAAAGTACGGTCCTCCAAAATCCACGGCACAATTAGCGAACGGTTTTGTTGTCATCTGGAGACGGATTTGCGGTAACGGAGCCATCTGTTGCTGGGCTGGTTGGACTTTAAAACGTCTTGCACATTCACGGCATTCTCTGTTCACTCGTTTGACCTCCTCACGAACATGGATGACTAGGTACTTCTCTCGCAGATGGTTTATGGTGTAGTTCACACCCATCTGATGGCCTTCGCTTTCGTGATGATATTGGACGATTAATCGCGTGACATGATTCCTCTTTGGCAGGATAATTGGAAATTTTACATCATCTGAGAGGTCATCGGAGTGTCGCAGCCTGGTATTCGAACGTAGAATCCTGTCAATAAAGATTGGAGTGTTGGGGAGCAGCGTAGATTTTCGCGGAAGGGTCTGGTTCTTTATCAGTGCTCCGATTTCATCACTGAATGCTTCACTTTGAGCTTCCCTGATAATTTCTGTTTCGGCAGTTAACAGCTCTGCTGGCGTTAGCTCTCCAAATACTCGCTGATTTTCTGGTTTACGACAGTTGCTCACGAATCGTTGTACCCAGCTTCTCACACGCACCAACGACAGTCCAATCTCTAACACTCCTTTCGGTTTGACTTTGTACCACTTTGAGTATCTTGTGGGGTCTAAGCGCCACTCTACTTCTTTCAACTTGTCTGTCTGTGCGTCGCGTTCATTGGTCAACAGCTGAACGACGTTGTAGCTTGTTGAACTCTCATTGTTCTGCCTGGGCGTTGATTTGAGCTCGGTCATTGCTTCACGTGACGGCTTGTCGAACTTGCAGTCCGGCCATTCAGCTTCAGGACATTGTAAGAAATCGGGTCCGTTCCACCACTTTGAACTCTCGGTCAACTCTCGTACCGACATTCCGCTGGTGCCAAGATCCGCAGGATTCAAATCTGTCGGTACGTAACGCCATTGGTCAGGGTTAGATTTGTCATGGATCTCACCAATGCGGTGTGCAACAAACGGTTTGTATTCACGGCTCTGTCCCCGAATCCAAAAGCCGACATTCAGGCTGTCCACCCAGTAAGTGACATTACTAGATGGGATCTTGAGTGCAGAACAGACTTGATTTGCCAATCGTAGACCGATAAGAGCGCCCATAAGTTCAAGTCTAGGAGTGCTCACAGTTTTTAACGGAGCTAAGCGGGTCTTGGATGCGATAAGCCGAGTAGTAACATTTCCATCTTCGTATTCGTGTCTGGTGTATACGGCTGCGGCGTAGGCCTTCTCGGACGCGTCGGAGAATGTGTGCAGAGTGATAGAGCTTTCCTTTGTACTTGTGTCTTTTAAACACCGAGGAATCTTGATCTCCTCAAGGAGGGACAAGTCACTGAACCAATTTTTCCACTCTTCTTTCTGTTTGGACGGAAGCGGATCATCCCACTGTAATGCTTCCAGCCAGGCTTGCTGCACGAAAATTTTGGCTTTAACGACGAACGGGGCTAGAAAACCAAGCGGGTCAAATAGCGCTGCCGTTTTCTTTAGGACATTTCTCTTCGTATATTCAAAGTCCTCGGCAGGCGGTGAGTAGTAGAACAGAAACTGATCGTTTTGTGCGGACCATGACACGCCCAACGTTTTTGTCACAGGGAACTGATTCTTCTCAAGATCAACTTCGGAAGCGCGATCCTCGTCTGGAACATCCTCCAATACTTCTGGACAATTCGAAACCCACTTTCGAACGTGGAACCCGGCCTTGTCACCCATCTCGGTTAACTGGCGTCTTGTTTCTATGGCCTTCTCTACGGAATCCACTGACGGCATGAGATCATCCATGTAACAATGATTCTTTACTGCATCAGCCGCTAACGGGTAATTTTCTTGGTGGAGTTCTGCGTGTTTTTTCCAAGTGAATTGTGCACAGAAGGGACAATAACATCCACCAAAAACGAATCGGAGAAACTCGTAAACTTCCGGCTCTCTGCGGAGATCCATATCACGCCATAAGAAACGGTGCAGCGGTCTGTCTTCCTCGCGTAAGACTAGCTGATGATACATTTGACTTATGTCGCCAACTAGGGCAACTGTCTCTTTCCGGAACTTAACGAGAATGTCGAACACGTCGCTTTGCAGCTTCGGCCCGGTTAGCGCTTCGGTGTTTAAACTCTTTCCTTCGAAGGGTGCTGACTCGTCAAACACTATGCGTACTTTGGTAGTCGCCTTGTCCGGTCGAACTACTGGGAAGTGTGGGAGGAGCCACTGGCAGTCGGGTGTTGGCTCGTCATCAGGAACGCGGCGGATGTACTTCTTATCCAAGTATTCGTTAAACACCTGTTGATAAGCCACGGCTACTTCTTTATCTTTCATCAGTTTTCGCTCGGTGGACACCAATCTTTTCTTTGCCATCGGTAAATTGTTCGGCAGCTGCGGTCTCTCATCTCTCCACGGAACGGCTACTTCGTAATGCTGGCCATTAAACTTCAAAGACTTGCTGACTTTATCCCACGCTAACTTGTCTTCCGGTGTTGGCTGATACTGATCAGTCGGGATAATTCCGATACTTTCCAAGTCCCAGAAACGTTTCAGCAAACAGTTTAGTTCAGAGGTGTCCTTCTCAGGTAAAGCGGACGTTGGCTCTTTCCCTTCGATTTGAAGGCGAAATGTGTGATGGAATCCAGTGTAGTGCCTCTCCTTTGCGTCTGGATTCTGAATCTTTCCAATGGCAGTCCATCCCAGGGGACATAGTCTTGCGCACGGTTCATTCGGACCTCCTGTCACTTCTTTCATCGAATACATCAGCTCGTAATGGTCTGCTCCAAGTAGTACATCGATTCGACTTCTTTTTGTAAGACTTGGGAATGGAATTCCGCGCAAATGACTCCATCGGTCTTGGATCTTGATCCAATCAACAGCTTTTAAACCCCCGCAAATCTTGGTGGAAGTTTTGGCGATTATCATTCGGTCCACTTGACCATCAGTGCTTTCAATACCGATTTCGAATGTTCCCGACATAAACCGTATTGTTTGGTCATTAGCTACTTTGACCTCGATTGGCTCTTTCTCGCCTGTCAAACCAAGTTCGTTCACAATATCTTCGTTGACGTAGGTTGTATCGCTACCTTCGTCCAACAGGCAGTTCACGGTGATTCTCCTTTTACCGTTCTTTAAAATAATCGGCACGGTGCGTAACGCCACTTCTTTCTCTCGCTCTTGGTTTCCGAACGTCTCCATGGTGACGGATTGACTGTTGGCACCATTCCCCTCCATGGTTGTTCTCGGTCCGTTAATTGGCTGAAGGGGCGTGGTCGGAAGATAAGACTCTGCTTGTGGCCGCAGAGGAGATTGAGCAGGCGGCGCTTTGTCATAGTGAAGGAGATTTTGATGGGTTCCTTTGCATCCGTTTATGCCGCATTGCTTGCTTTTTCGGCAGGTCTTTCCGTGATTGTCATCCGCGAAACATCGGAAGCACAGTCCAAATCGTTTGACTGTTTGCCATCTTTCATCGACGGAAAGTTTTTGAAATGCTTCGCACTTCAACAGAGCGTGATTTCCGGTGCATACACAACACTTTTGATTTCCTTTTCCATTCTTATCGCCGAAGTAGCTTCGAGAAGATCTTCTAGGAGGCAGATATTTACCACTCCGTGGTTGTTCATTTCGATCTTGAGTTGAGATTCCGTTCTTGATCTCGGTGGCTTGTATTTGATATGCCGCTTCTTCGGAAACCCAGTCTTTCAATGTCTCGAGGGAATCTCGGTACTTGTTCTCGTCTAGCCAGCGGTAATATTGAGCAAGTAGGCGTTCGGGGATCTTCTCGAGGATCATTGTGTGCAATGCTCCACCTTCTAAATCTGATCTTCGGTCATTCTCTTTCAAAGTTATTACAGCTCGCTCCAAGACGTCGGCGAAGGTTTCCATTTGTTTGGCATTGTTGTCCTGGATCGGTTGGAGGCGTTTAAGTTCTTCTAAATGCGACTGAACTTGTCTTCGGCTTCCTCCATATTTACGAAATAAGCGTGATTTGGCCGCCTCGTACGCTTCCAAAGAATATCCTAATCCTTTAATGGTGTTTGCAGCCTCACCAGCAAGACATGCTTCCAAACGTAGCATCTTGAATTGCGGCGATAATGACGTCATGTCCACACAACTGGTAAAAGCCGCGTTCCAGCGCTGAAAATCCATTTTGTTTCCAGAAAAAATTGGAATTCGGATTCTCTCTAATTGCCCATGCGTTTCGCGATTTGCAGCGGTAGAACCAGGGTCAGAAACTTTGGCATAATTCGGTGATGTCGGCATTTCCGGTGGCGGCTTTTTAACGGAGTACATGTGGTCGAAATCGGGGCGGTGCTTTTCACATTTATCTGACTCCTTGGGCGATTTTTCCGGCGATTTCTCTTGACTATGTTCGATCGATTTCTTCTGTTGCGATGGAAGCTGGCGAAGCTCATCGGTAACTTCTTTTTCTATTCCCAATTCTTCCTCGATTGCGTCTTCCAATTCCTGGCGTCGTTTGTTTATCTCTTCGTTGACAGCTTGAAGTTCCTGATCTTGTCGTTCTAACTCTTCACGATTCTGTTGAATTTCCAATTCCAGCCGATCTCTTCGTAAACGCGCCTCCATTTCTGCCCTTTCCTTGTCTTTTCGTCTCTGTGATGCTTCGCTATCGGCGACTGAGCTGGCACGCGATTTGACTTTCGTAAGTGACGCCAGCTGCGCGCGAGCGGGCATGGTTTCGCGATCGATTTGTTCGACCAGATCGTCCGCTTCGTCGCTGACTTTCTCCGCCATATTTTCATCCTGTTTTCGGCGATAAGCATTCTCTAAGCGAGACATAACCTGAAGAACGTTTTCCTGTTGTTCTTGAATTCTTTCCAACAGCGTTTTTATGTCGACCGATGAATCATCTTCGGTCAGGACGATGGCGAGTTTATTTAACAGACGCGTCATCTGCGATTTCGCATTTCTTTTTTCTTGTTTGCAATCCGGAATGCTGGTGCTGCATTCTTGACTAACTGCTTCGGTAGATTCCACATCTTTCCCGTCCTCGGACATTTTGAACGACAATTTCCACTTTCACTTAAGCGTGGCGTTCAGGACAGGAACGCCCCCAAAACAATTCCTCGATTTCTCGTAACTTTCTTGTGTAAATCCGGCTCGAAGGACCAAATGTTGTAATCGGTTGACAACTTCACGATAACAAAACGATGAATCACTTTAAACGGTGTTTAATACGTATTTTCGGCTCGATTACGACGGTGTTACAAAACGATCTCTACACGATACGATTTTCCTAAAAAACTAATGTTCACATGACTCGTGTCTCAAATAACCGGTAGTTAATATTCAGCGGGTAGCGTAACGCAAACATGTCACGGTTATATTCCGGTAGGGGTAAAAACTAATTATCTCTTCAACACTGGGCAATGGGGCGTTTGTAAGGACAATGTTGCGGGACAAAGTAAAAGTCGGCAGACTTACCTTGTTGCAGACGTGAAGTTGTTCCGAAGAATGTTTACGCTTAAATCTTTACGATTAAGGCCCGTTGGAAATGAAACAATCCCAAAACTAGGCAAAAACATCGACACAATTACGACAAACGTAGACAACTACTGCAACGACCGTTTGTCACTGCGAAAATGTGAACGTGAAAGGGCGCCAAAGCGGGGAGAAGCAGCCGCGTGCTGTCTAGATGCTATGCGTTCTGATTGGTTAATCGCAGACATTTTTGGCCACTATTGGTCCAAATTTCGTTAGTAGGTTTTGAGAAAATCATTTCAATCGGTTGCTGTCTAGCGTTTCCCGAGAGAAAACAGAAATTAGGATGTTGGGAAAAGGCACCAAACTGAATTTTCCAGTTACCTTTTTCACATTTAGGTCCTGTTTCTGAAACATTATTGATTTTCTTTGTTTTAGGTGTTCCGGAGCTAGTGGCGGGAAACTATGTGCAACCGGGTAGATGAACATCGCTGAACACTCTTTCAAAAACAGCTGTTTTCTAATTGGATAGACGCAGGTATGGCTCGACATCTAATGGTTTTACTTTGTTTGGACAAGTTAAGAGAAAATAGCTTTTATCAGAAAAGAATGACAGACAAACAAGCATGGATCTATTTGGGGGGGAGGGGTGAGGCGTTTAAGTGGTAGTAAAAAGTGGTTAAATGAGTGCGCTCTTTTATTTTTGAATGGGAAGTTAACGTTTTTTTGCTGATTAGGGCTCCCAGAAGCTATGTTTAAAGTTTGAGTGGCGTTTTTGGCGGCAAATTGTCGACCTTCATGACTTTTGTGGTTACAAAAAAATTTTCGTTGTTCTAGCGGGCTCCGCTGTCACGCGATTATTACAAGTCTTAAATACGCGGGGAAAGTTATTAATAATAATAATAATAATAATAATAATAATAATGACCTTTATTTAAGTGTCAACTGTATCAAGCATTGACGTACTAATTCGGGACAATGTTAAGCACAAATCAAATCAAATGAAATCATATTTAATTAAATTAAATCAAATTTAATCAAATTAAATCAAATGTTGGTTTTTGTGGATAGGGGAAAACCGGAGCACCCGGAGAAAAACCTCTCGGAGCAGCGTAGAGAATCAACGGAGCAGAGAAGAGAACCAACAAATTCAGCCCACGTATGACGCCAGGGCCGGGAATCGAACCCAGGCCACATTTGTGGAAGGTAAGTGCTCTCACCACTGCGCCAACCCAATGCTCTTTTGTCTTATATTCCTTTTCATTCTTGCCTTGCCCACGTCAATAAAAGGAATCAAATTCCTTAGCGTCAATTTAGTGGACAGCTGTGTGCAAACAATTATATTGAAACTAAACGGACTGTGCTGTCGTATGAGGTTGACCGCGGAGAAAGAGTGAAACGTGATCACGTGGGGTGATTTTTTGACTCTCCACGGCGGAGTTGCATTCTGGGTAAAATGTTTGGCCATGTGTGTAACTGTTCAGCTGTGGGACTAACTGATCGAGGTGTACGTAAACTTGTCAATTCTGCCTCAACAATTTTAGGAATGGAAGGTTGGTCCTATGAACTGGAAAAAATTGAGAAACTGTAATTTTTTTGCGTATTTGACACCCCCGGTAGTAAACAGCGCGATATCTTGTCGAGATTGGTAGCGTACACGCCACGAGTTTCTGCAAGATGTCTTCGAGCCAAGTTTGTTTGGGAATGCTCTTTATATGTATCTCATCATATTTTACTGCGTCTGTGCCAATATGGTATTTTGAGATGCCGTACGTGAAACATGTGCTTGTGTCTTCGCTGCGTGACGGGCAGTGCAAAAGAATTTGACCACAACATCAAGGTATGCCGTGTAATGTACATGTAGAAGAAATAGAGATTACTTCATGGAAAATGCGCGCTTACGATTTTTATTCACGAGTTGAGTTTTCTGATACGAAACAACGAGTGAATAAAAATCGTACAAAGCATTTTTCATGCTGTATGTGCTTATTTTATAAGTACTGAGATTTCTTTCAAACAATAATGACAATTAGTATAAATACTCAGGTGGCTATTGTACAAAACCGCGCGCTCTGATTGGTTCGCTATCTCGGATTATCAGCATTTAATTGGTGAATTTCAAGCATCTGTTAGAATAATCCAATTAAAACTGACGTTAAGAACATGGGCCAATTTAATCAGCCTTGGCTCATCTAGGAGTGTATGCTATGGCTGATTAGATTGGCCTCTGGCACATCTAGGGTTAACTCTTGGTAAGATTTCCGCACAGGTCCCTACTTCATTATGCATGCTGTAGCTGTATTGTCTTGGGCATTGTATGCGCGAACTTTACATATTTTGGAGGAAAGAAATAGTATATCTACAGCATGCATAATGATGTAGGGACCTGTGCGGAAATCTTACCTAACTCTTCAATGCACTTGCGCAATGAACATGTTTTTGGGAGTTATAATACATTAAAAGGTAGCGTTAATGTTGGGTTAGGGGAGGGGTGGGTGCACAGTTGCCAGATACTTACATTGACCCGAAAAGGTGAAGCTTGGTGTGATTTAAACTTTAATGAGGTTTAATTGGGGGATTAATGTATGCAGTAATTTGTGACTTTCTGAACCCTTAGGCTGTATTCAATGTATCTGTTCTCCAAATGTAGCCTACTTAATCAACCCTCCAAGTTAACTTTTTTCCATAGTGGCCATTTGGCCAGTGACTGTTAAGGTTTGGTTGCCAGCAAAAAATTTTAGGTGCCAAAATATATGAGGGGCCGTAAGGGGGTTTCTCGTGAAACGTGATCGCATGTTTTTATTCTCCAGGATCTGTGATTACGAAATATTAAAATCCGTTAACTGTGAATAACATGCTTGTCGTGACACGTGAAAGCAAAAAATTATTTTTCGATAACTGTGAGACTTGAATAAAATTCTTCACTTTTTCCGTGAAGACCGACCTACCGTGCAAATATGACCCTTTATGATGTTTTCAAATTGCATGTCTGATTATCAAGTTCATAAACAGGAGCCCGGCCCATTACCTCGGCATACATGATAACTTCGGAAAGAAACATTAACATATCAATGATTGATGGCTATTGTACGAGTGAAGACACTCAATATGGAGGAGTAAGTGCACAAGAGTTCGTTGTCTATGATGTTATTTTCCGTGAATTGTGAAACTCGAAAATTAATTGCCGTGATTCGTGATTTTCCATCTTTAATAGTCGTGAACTGTGCGCACTACCCCCTCTTACGGCCCCTCATATATGGATAAATTAATAATTCATGAATAATAAATAATGATCTTATTATTATCTTACTGTGTTATTAATAACATTTTCCTTGAACCACCAAGTAAATTGAAGTCCCATTCAGTGAAAGAACTACCTAATGTTGATTCAAATGAAAAAGTACTATATTATTGCAAAAAGGCGTGAGCATGTATGAAAGAAACGTGTGTTTACCGCCTTTTTTCCCGCAAAAATATTTGATGAAAATTACAAAAAAAAGTTGCTTCACAAAACACAGAAATATTTGTGTATATCATTTATAATTCACACAACAGAAGAGCAGTGCAAACGACACAGATTATACTAAATTAAAATAAGATAGCCTCATTCACAGCTGAATGCGGAAGCTTTTCCAATGTTTTATTCAGTCTCCATTTCTGTTGGTTAAAATCCCACAACAACTAGCTTTGCAAAGTGAATTCTTAATGCTCAGAATGTTTTTTTTTTTTCGCTCCGGATGATAGTCTGCTCAAGATCTTGATGCATAGGTCACATTAATTTTAGTCGCCAAGCTGGCGACTTGCATTCTAATTTAGTCACCAGCTCCAAAATTCTAGTCGCCATGGCGACTAAAATGGTCTCAACTTGGAGGGTTGTTAATGCATTATGGGGGTCTTAAAATTGCGTTTCTTTTGTCTCATGATTTAACTGGTTTTCAGGCAAAAAAGGTCAAATTTAAGATGATTATGGCTTATCAAAACTGAAATTTGTACCAGCTTTTTACACAGTTTGCATTCTGATCAAGTTTGCTTTGACACAGGGTTTTCAAAACATTGACTTTTACATTGTAAAACATTGACTTTTTACATTGTAAATAATTATTGCTTGGTCAAGCAAAACAAGGTTGATAAGTCACCAACCTGGAGTATTTCTCAGTTATGTGCTTTGACAAAACTAATAAACAACAGAATAGACCAAGATTTTAGCCCACAAGAATTTGACAAACAAAGATGTTGTGTAGCAAAATTTTTTTCTTTGCTCCTGTAATTTGTTTTCATGAAGTGTGTTTTGATCGCTGTTGATTGTTACCTTAAAGAAAATGCAACATTTAGCCAGATTTCATAACATGTTGGTTTTGTATTCCATCTGGATGGAATGAACATTTTTTAATTTTTGTAAGGTTTCTGTGTAACCCATAAGAATATGGTACAACATCGTATTTCGCAAGTAGCCAAGGAAAATCTTACTGACATTCACTACTGCACTCAGTGATTGTAGGATGTCACATTCATTTTCGTATGTAGCCAAGACTGCAGTCAAATATGACCAAATATTAGAAATACACGTAACCAAAACAACAAATTTGCATGTAACAAAAACAACAAATTTGCATGTAACCAAAACAACAAATTTGCATGTAACCAAAACAACAAATTTGCATGTAACCAAAACAACAAATTTGCATGTAACCAAAACAACAAATTTGCATGTAACAAAAACAACAAATTTGCATGTAACCAAAACAACAAATTTGCATGTAACCAAAACAACAAATTTGCATGTAACCAAAACAACAAATTTGCATGTAACCAAAACAACAAATTTGCATGTAACCAAAACAACAAATTTGCATGTAACAAAAACAACAATAAAATTATATGTAATAACGAGTATTCAAATCTTTATTGTAATGCAGTGAATTTACTCAAAAAGTCATGGACCCATAACTCTCTTTCTCTTGCACCTTAGAGACTTGTTGACTGATGTTATGCACTTCTTCCAGATGCTGAACTTCTATGTGTACTGCAGACACAGGAAACATTCTGTTCATGTATAACTGGATCTCATGAAGCTTAGCTGTATCAAGGGCCTTCTTGCCAAGTGCAGTTATTTATTTATTTATTTATTTATTTATTTGCCATTTAAGTTAGTTGCTGGCAATTAATTCTTCTGGTCAAAAAAGAAACTCAACTAAGTTGACTGCAAAACTCCTTGCTGAACAGCTTTCCCCTTTAATTCTTATAACATCTTCTGAAAGTCTGTCCTCTTCCTCCAATCCCTCCCCAAAACATTTCTTCCCTGCCCACCCCTCTTCAAAATTGCCCAGATTACCTTGAAAATGTTTAGCTCTACCCTGACTCAGATTGAAGCAATAACAAAATAATAAGTTTCTGATTAGAAATTATAAGGTTTTGGTTATTTAATAACTTGTCTAGTTTTCCTTCATTCAGGTGTCGAAAACAGTGCTGCAGGAAACTGCCAGGAACAGCAGCAAAAGGTGAAAAGGGTTACAATTGTTATGCAGACGGCATACTGTTCATTATTACAATGGGTAATGGTTGTTCTGGTATGGGTACAGCAATTTCATTTGTAGATGGTTGTTCTGGTATGGGTACAGCAAGTTCATTTGTAGATGGTTCTGGTAATTGTGCAGCACGTTCATTTGTAGATGGTTCTGGTAATTGTGCAGCACGTTCATTTGTAGATGGTGGTTCTGGTATGGATACAGCAAGTTCATTTGTGGGTGGTGGTTTTGGTATGGGTAAAGCAAGTTCATTTGTAGACAGTGGTTCTGGTATGGGTACAGCAAGTTCATTTGTAGACAGTGGTCCTGGTATGGTATGGGAAGTCCAGTTGTAGATGGTGGTTCTGGTATGGTATGGCAAACTCAGTTTTAGATGGTGATTTTTGTATTGTGTGCCAAGTTCAATTGTAGACAGTGGTTCTGGTATGGGTATGGCAAGTTCAGTTGAAAACAATGGTTCTGGTATAGGTACGGCAAGTTTAGTTGAAGACAATAGTTCTAGTTGCCTGTTCAGGGCATGTATTGGAAAGTCCCCCAAAAGTAATGGTCTTGCCAAATGCAAACCAGTACATGTGTAGCCAAAAATGACTAATATAATAATAGAGCTCTATTTTACATCATGCATTAAAGTTGGGAATAAAATGCTGGTGACAATTTTCACTATTATGCTTATTATTTATGCTCAACAAATGCAACTATTATGCTAAAAAAGTCCCACTATTTTTCTCCAAATTTTTCCCTTGGATCACTAATTTTTACCTCATGGGATGTATGTCATACCATGAGGTATAGTAATGGTTGGATTTGTCACTCCATTGCTGTTAGACAATTAATTTATGCATTAAATCCGCATTAAATGTGAATTAAACAGGTTTTTCCCTGTCTCCCCTGCTAGGTTTGGTATCGTCCACAAAGTCATGCAATTGTTTTATGTTCACATATGTGGGGAGAGGGGTGAGACAAAGCGGCAGCACATGTTTACAAAATGGCGTCTGTTGTGTTGAGGCCGACGCAAAGATTGTCAAGGCGGGATTTCGTTCCTTTTGCTCCATCTTTGATCAAAATACACTTTTGAAGATCTCGCGAACGAACAGGAAATGTGTTCAAGAATGCTCGAGGGCAAAGAAATGGGTTTTAAAGTCTTAAAAGTGACGATGTCTCCAAGTTGGACGACGAGTAATCGATCAGTTGTAGTAAGAGTGCACAAAATGAACTATTCGGAATGAATGCTTTGTGGTCTGGGGAAAGGACAGCACTTCATGGAATAATTACCACATACCATGAAGTAGCTCGAAGGAGCCTTTGATTTACATAAAAATAAAATACAATTACTTGATATGCTAAAATGAAAGATTATATTGACAACATAAAGTATAAGTATTCCTTTTATGTGGTCATTTTTTGTTTTACTGAAGCATGGTGGAGGCCTCAATATAGTCCTCCATAGCACATGCTTTGTTGTCCTGAAAGGCATTTTGTAGCAATGAGCAGACACTGACTCTGAGGCTGCAGATGAGGGTTGGATAAGCAAGATTTTCTTACATGCTTTTGCCCAATTTGGAATCTCTTGTTTGTGATTCAACCACCAGGTTAGCGCATCAATATCAGGATTGACATCAGTAACCTCAGCAATGTAAGTTGGTAGTTCCCTTTGGAGGCCACTAAAAAAACTGTCCAGTTATTGCTTTGAATGCAATTCTTGAGTGGGCACTGTGTGCAAAAGGACTAACCCATGACTTAATGAACTTCTCAAGATGTGGTGTAGCCATCGTTTCACCAACATGATCAAGAGTATGAGTAAAACAGCCAATGTCCACCAGGTTTGCTTACAAGACTTTCAGATGGCATACTGCTATGTTATTGACAGAAGCATGATCCCTTGCTGCAGCAAGTAGAGAGCTAGGTGGAGTGGAAAAGTCTACAGACAGAGTTCTTAGCAGTTTGTGTGCCGACTACTCCCCATTCATAGGTTTTGTAACTAGAAGAAGCCGAACCAATCGCTGTTCAACTTTCCATTCTGTAACAAATCACAAAAATTAATATTCAGGGCCTCAGCTACATGAGTTGTCCCATCAAGAATGATACTCACATACCCCCTTTGATTTCTTCCTTTACTTTCTTCATTCGTCTTTGGCAATAAGATCTATCAAGTCTGGAAGATGTCTAAAATGCTTCTTCTTCAAGTAACTCCCCAAAACAGTCAATCTTATTTAATGGAAACTCTTGCTTTCATAAATGATCTTACAACCTTAACTCTGTAAACTCTATGTGCAACAGATAAGCGACAAGCGTTGCAAAACAGTTGACCATTTGACTTTGAAACAGTGAAGCTACATGAGTTGTCCCATCAAGAATGATACTCACATACCTCCTTTGATTTCTTCCTTTACTTTCTTCATTTCGTCTTTGGCAATAAGATCTTTCATAAATGATCTTACAACCTTAACTCTGTAAACTCTATGTGCAACAGATAAGCTCGCACCCTTTGGATGAAACTGATTATCATACTCCTCTAAACTCTTTGCAATGTCTCTCTCGCTTGCTTCCTTCTTTTCAATGCGTTCTTTCCCAGAAGTATGCTTTGACAATTATTTCACACGATTCTCTATTATTGTCTTTTTCAGACCAATTTCTTCACGACAAGCGTTGCAAAACAGTTGACCATTTGACTTTGAAACAGTAAAGCTTTCTCCTGGAAACTCTGTAACTCCAGCAGAGCCCATTACATTGTTTGGTTAGACTTTGATTTTGGTGCAATGTGGCCACGCCTGTTTCCTGTGTTGAAGTCAGGGGCAGTCGATTATCACAAATATTCCACAGGAAATCAGGAATCCCAATTTTGAGATTGTACCTAATTCCGATATATTTACTTATTTCTTTTTGATATTTTGACATATTTCTGGGTATTTTTCTTACTATTAGGCTTGTGTAATGCTCAGTGCTCATGCCTCACTATATGTTCAAAGTTATGCTGGCATAATGTGGACAACCCTAGCATTGGTCAGTGATAAAAGACATAAAACTGCAAAATTCTTGCCATCATGTTCGTTCTTTAATTGCAAACAATCATTTGATTAATCAACAGTTTATTAATTACTTTGCATGAATCTTACATTTCTCCATTGTCTCTATTCTTGGTTCTTCTCTTTTCTTTTGGTGACTGTAAAAAGATGAAAATGTGATAATTTAAGTACAAGTTGAAGTGATAATGTGATAATTTAATTACACGCCGTAGTGGTATCATATCCTTACTTCAGGAAGGAGATGAGGTCATGGTGGACAAAGGTTTCTTAATTCAAGACCTACTAGAGAGCAAAAAGGCCACCATAACAGTCCCCCCTTTTCTGTCTCGAACTAAATCCATGCAATTCAGCTCAAAGGAAGTGTCAGAGACACAGCAGATTGCACGTCTGTGCATCCATGTAGAGCGTGCCATCAGAAGAGTAAAGGAGTTCCAAATATTTGACAAAGTTCTTCCACTATCATTAGCTGGCTCTATCAACCAAATTTGGTGTGTGTGTTGCATGTTGACCAATCTTAGAGGGCCATTGTGTTAATGAAAAATTTAACCTAATGTAAAAAGAAACATAGATATATGATGTTTTATCTCACACATTCAGTAAATTGCTGTTAAAAACAGCTATGTATCTGTAGTCTGTATTGAGTGGTCATTTTAATTACAAAGCCATATTGAAGTGCTAAAGTTGTTCATTGACAAAACGAGGAAGGAAATACTGAAAAGAAAATGAATCTAATTTTAGCTTCATTTCATTGTAAAAGTCACTGTCAAAATAAATGCGCTCAAGATGGTAATCTTGTTTGCAGTAAACAAAAAAGTCTACCCTGTGATCCCCAGTGAGCAACATCTGGCCCATACCCTGGTAATAGTAGGAGTGTGTCTTCTTTATCTTGTAAGTACCATTGACCTCTCTAAGATAAGGCATCTCGGTAATTGATTCTTTGATGGGGCACTTTATTTCCAGGAAGCCCCATACTTCAACTTCACTAGGGTCATATACCCTCCTGTCTGGGGAGGTAGCCAGGTGGGGACACGAGGGATTGATTACAATTCCTGAAGGGAAAACATTGCAATGTGTGGTATCAGCATTTGCAGCAGCTGCTTCTTCCTCGGTGTCAATTCCATGTTTCATGGCAGCTGTCTGCACAGTTTTCTTTGAAAATCTAGCCACCAGAGACTCATAGTCCTTTTTTCCTGCAGCAGACGTCTTTAAATTTGCTGGATGACAGCCTTAGAGCCTTTATATGAAGCCTCTTTTCAGTATCTGACTGCTCTCGAGTTTCCTGCTCATATAAAAAATTAACTGGTTGTGTAAGACACACAATCTATCCAACAAATTTTGCTCGCCCACCTTTGGTGTAAACGTGAATAAAATTTCAATGTGAGGCATCTCATACTGGGGTGGTGTCTCAGGACCATCTACCTTCAATGGACTTTGGGAGTGTTTGTTGTCTTCACTCTCTGCTGGGAAGACAACACACTTCCAGATGCAAGTGGTAAAAAAGAAAATGCAGCTGAACTCTTATCACACGTCTTAGATGGTTTGAGGGCACTGACAGGCCTGGGGCATATCCTGGAGCGTGGTGTGATTGTTCAGACCTTTGTTCGCTAGGTTTGCTTGACGTTCACAGTTTGGCTCTAACCAGTATGTCTTTTAAAGATTTACCCCTCTTGACCCCTCTTGTATGAAATGGTTTGAAGGTATTGACAGGCTTGGGGCATTTCGTGGAGCGCGGTGTGATTGTTCAGTCCTTTGGTCGCTAGGTTTGTTTGACGTTCACAGTTTGGCTTTAACCAGTATGTCTTTAAAAGATTTACCCCTCTTGACCTCTCTTGTATGAAATGGTTTGAAGGTATTGACAAGCTTGGCGCATTTCGTGGAGTGTGGTGTGATTGTTCTGACCTTTGTTCGCTTGGTTTGTTTGACTTTCACAGTTTTGCCTTAACCAGTATGTCTTTAAAAGATTTACCCCTCTTGTGTGAAACAAGAGGTGGCTCTTTAGGGATTTGTCTAAGGAAATGTTCTTATTCTCTTAGATGCCATTTGTCCCTAAGGATCTTTCTTAAGTCAGGAACACATGGATTGTGAGTATGGCTAACTGTCGTGGGTCGTGGGTGGAAGTCGTTGGTCGGGGGTGTGGGTGTGATTCAAAGTCGTGGGTATCAAAGAAATGAAAATAAAAATAATAAAAATAATTAAGAAATAATTTAAAAAATCAATCAATAAATAGAAACAAAAAAAAAATAATTAAAGAACAACACTAGTTACCTATATCATTTGTGGTTTGCATTTTAATGATGTTGAAAAAAACATGCGTTGTATGACGGGACAAAAAGAAACATTGATACGAGTAAAATAAATTAAAGTCTATGCCGCGCAAACTTCAAACACACCTCATTGGGCAACTCCGCTGACAACTGCACCGCCAATCTTGTATCGCAGGCGCAAGTCTAGCAATAAGTTTTAAAATAAGGCATGGGTCGCACATGGCAAATTTTTGCCAGAATTTGTTTACTTTTCGGCCAAAATTTGTCATCGGGGGACATTGACAAAACGGACAAAAATAACACTAGTTGCCTATGTCATTTGTCATTTGCATTTTAATGATGACCAAAAAAAAGTGCGTTGTACAAAAGAAAAACATTGCCAACAGGACAAAAGGGAACATTGATACGAGCGAAAAATATATCGTAGACTTTGGCACGCAAACTTCAGACACACCACAATGGCAACTCCGCTGACAACTGCACCACCCATTGCGTACGAGTATAGCTGTTCACTTTTAGACTCCTCAATTTTACTGACAGTAATGGTGGATCAACAGTGATAAGAAATTCATTTTTGTGTAAATCAGTTTGCTTTGTTGAAGTAGACTAGTCAGTGGTAAAAATTTGACAACCGATAAATTGACCGATTAGGAAATGAAACTGACAAAACATAGCATTGTATATGTTCAGTTTTATTCAAGCGATGACAGGATATTAACCAATTTTAGTCCGTCTCGGTAGTTAAAAGACATCAAATCAAAACTATGTTGACGTTGGAAGTGCTGATGACATGATGCTGACCAGCATCAAGGGCTTGATAAGTTGCAAAAAAGATAAACATTCCCGTCGAACACTGGATTTTTATGCGCTGTAGGATTACCGTCCAAATGATAGGAAGTGTTACTGAAATCAGCGCTATAGCGAAACTGGCCCGTTTGTTGATTCCTCCTCACGAGACTACGGTCTACATGTTTGATCACCATATTATGCGGAGGTTGTCGAAACTTTTCAGAAAATTCCAAGCCACAGCCGTAACACTTCTTGGCTTTGGAAGGCAATTCGATCAGTTCGCACCTGTAAGGGGATTAACCAGAATGCCATCTTCCCTGCGTAGCTTGCTTGGGACACATTAGGAGCGCCAAATCCAAAATGTGGATTGGTTCCTGCTGGTTGTCGTTATGAAAGACGCTGATTACAGATGTTTGGACTAGGTTTTGCTGCGGCAGCGGCTTGAAGGTTACTCAAAGTAGGCGCGAAGTGTTGCTGTTGCGGCTGAAAATGACTTGCACCGCGCCAGTTAAGGATAAAGGAACAACCAAGGCACAAGCGAACACTGAACAAAACGACTTTACTCGGGGAATAACAACTTGACACGAGTAAACTAGAAAAAACAAGATGGCCGACCCAGGGTCGGTCACGTGACTAACAATATGTACCGCTGACCGGTACTTGCGCCTTATAGAAACTGATGTGAGGGGCCTGGGTCAGACAAATGGCGTCATCGCCACTTTACCGACCTGCTGCAAGTCACGAGCGGGCGCGAAATGATGAGAACTACTAGCTTGTACACAAACAGGTTGCGGCGAGTAACTTGAGGATGCTGCAGACATCAGGCTGAGTTGAGGTTGATCATCTGTCACATCAGTTGTGTTTTGTAGCTGAGTCACAAGCATTGGTATTTGGGCATCTTGGAGCATGTGAATGCTTGTTGTGAGGAGCTTTGATCATTTTTTTTTCTTCGTATTCCTTTGCGCTGTTGTTTCGTTTTCCTGGCAGGTGGTGGGCGATGGCCAGAGTTGGGGTCGATTTAGAAATCACTTAAGGAGGCAGAAATCAGAGTTGTGCATATTACTGAAATGTGTGCACAAAGTAATGCAGGTGAAAATTCCTTTAGTCCACACACACACAGCTGAACAAAGTGGAATAACTTCCCAACCTATTAATAATGACTAGCAAAGCAATTAGAGTGCAACTAAAAGTTTAAATTCCAACACAAGCAATGATATTTTATATTGCTGAGCTTTATCCTCATTCTATTTGTAGCTATTGGAACTCAGATACACTGGATTCAATCATGTTATAATCATGAAAACGTTTTTTACACTCAAAATGTTAGTTGCAAAAAAGAGTACCTTACAATCAATGATTACCCAGAAAGTCTTCAAGTAGATGATGCAGATATCAGTATCACCTATAATTTACAAAAAAAGCAAATCTGTATCTTATTTATAAGGCTACTGAATTTGAACTCCAAGATATGATAATTCATAATACTGGATTTATAGCATGGCTGTCATCTTACTGTTTTTGCTGCATTTTTTTACCATAAAGCCAGAACAACTGAGTTTTGTTTCATGGAATTAATTGTCAATGATGACTTTGATGCATTTGAAAAAGTTAACAATGTGCCCTGACTAATACAGAAAATACGACATATTTACCAAAACAAACTGCTTTCTGTAGTGGGGAGGATTACTTACAAACACTACAAGGTAAACAAAATATTATAAGAAAACACAAATCAATAGCACAAATAACGTTATTGCTGAAAAACACAAATTTAACTATGCAAACATGAAAGATGCTCTCGAGAAACAACATTCATCATATTTGCGGTCTAACAGTCAATGATTGTGCAATTCCATAAATGCCACAGAGCATAAAGCTGAACCCCTGAGGAAAAGTTGTTTCATAATACACAAGTGTTTTGCCAAGTTGCCCATTCAATTATGAAAATTTAATAGTGTTAAGTTGACATGGCACTATATCTTTAGGAAAATTGCTCTATAACGACTGAAGATTCCCAGTCCATTCCAGTTAGAAGTCAGAGTTGCTATCTATCCCCAAAACATGTTATCTCCTCTCTTCCTCTCCTACTCTATTTGTTCCAAACCCACCTGTCAACTCCACCCCCCCCCCCCCCCCCTAATTAGAACAGAAACTACCATGAACATAACTGCATTCCAATTTTTTGCTGGTCCCATAGTGAGACTGGTGGTAAGATGAATTATTTTGTATTTTATGTTTTACTTGATTTTGTGTAATTTGGATCGGTGCTTGGTTGTTACAAATTGCTTGTTAGTAGAGGCTGTGGAGGGTAGGTTAAGCAGGAAGTGGGGACGATGGGGTTGTGAAGGCAATGGTGAGCTTGGTGGTGGTGCCATCTCTGGAGATGATGATGGTAGTGAAGTCTCTGGTTGCTGGGACGGCCTTCGAGCCAGTCTCTCTCGTGGACAAGCTGCATTTTATTTCTAAGTGCCAGGATGGCAATGGCACATTTCATTGGCCAGTGTTTTCGAGGCTCATCTGGAGACAAATAGGGAATCACAGGGGTCAATGTGATTCAGTCGTTAAATAAACAGTGGCAGTGCTATATGAAGTAATAAAAGGGAAGCTTTCATCTTCAAGGGAAACGAAAGAGCCTTGAGAAAATGAAGAACTCCTAACTGAAGTGTGTACAAAACCAAAAGCCATATATTAGATTACTTGCTTGCCTAATTTTGGCAATATTGCCTATAGTACAAAAAGGTGGTGCTTCGTGGATAAGGTATCAAACACCTGATCACTAACCAAGCAATTTAACAATGAAACCCACACCTGACTACCTTCCCAATTAAGAAGATGCTCATTTTCACGTATTCTTCCTAGAAAACTTACAGAAATAAATAACATTGAGGTATTGCCAACATTCTTCCTGTCAGGAAAGTAAAGTAAAGCAAAGCATATTTGTACGATACACGTTGTCTGTAAGACGCAAAGTTGGCATTTCTAAAAAAGAGGTAGAAAACAGTTAAAGATAGCATGTCAATGTTTTTGAGACAGGCTTTTTACCAACCATGCATTGAACACTTAATGATTAGAGTAGTAAATGGAAAGCCTTTAAAGTACTTTTGTACTGGGCAGTTATGTTTATGTTTTGTTTTTCAAAAAATTACTGTTATACTGTGTTCAAGGAATTCTCACTTCTTTAGAGACATGTCATCAGTCATTGATGCAGCCCTCCACGTCCAATTCTACCGTCCTCCAGGTCAGCCGTCCAGGTATCTTAAACTCTCTGTTATGAGATGTTTGGACTGAAATCCGAGAGCAGAGGATATTGACCAATATGGAGGCATTAACATCTTACTTTCATACTTACCCCCGAAAAAAATAATTCTGTGTTGATTCTGTTTCCATTGATGGTTATGAAACTATGCTCCTGAATTTCATTGATGTCATCAAACACCTCCTTAAAGCTTTTGGCCAAAGTTTCTCTACTTTCATGGCCAGTGACTCTAGCATTAGTGTGCACAAATTTAGGATCTATGGCTGTCATAGTTGTCTTGCTTTATAGTTTTACCTTTTGATGATTATGAATCTTCTTTGCTTTGAAGAATTTAAAGGCACAGGAGGATAAAGTTACAAACTCTGCTCATTCATGTACCATTGCCACTGATCTTTACCTTCACCTTCTCACCCTCTTGTAGAATATTGACTTGTCTCTGTTGCAAAATGACAGTTGAGAATGTAAACATACAGAACATCCAAATGCTTTAAAAGTTGCAAGGAATTAATAGGAATGCAATAGCATATTTTACTAAACTGCTTCTTATTTGCAATCCATGGATTGATTACAATTACAAAACATTAAGTTGGTACATCCAAGTATTTCACTTGTTCATCTAATAACTGTTTAACGGAATAGTGTGCTCCAAGGGCCTTGCCTGGAGCGGATGAGAGGATGTACGTTTTGTTAAGCTCTTTTTGGCATTACTTGAACACGTACAACTTTGGCTTCCCTTTATCTTCCATTGACCATTGTTGGATGAACTCATCACCAACCCCAAACTTATCAATGAGATACAATATGCTCTCTACTCTAGCTTTGCAATCTTCCCTCAGATTAGCCTATTGTCTCACTTTGGCATGAAGTGTGAAGTGCAGTTCGTCACTGCCAATCAGATAATCGAACTGATACAGTGCCATTTGAATCAGGGAAAGGATAGTCAGTTGGTTTGTCAGGTGTTGTGCCACACGATAAAGACCGAGGGGAAAGAACATGTTCATTCTTCAGGATAAAAGCCAACTGTGATTGTTTGGAAATATCAGGATCTTTAGTCTTAGATAGCCAAGCTGTAAACCAAATGATTCACTGAAATAGTTTGAGCTCTTGTTCTCAGCTTTTTCAATTCCTTATTTTGGGCTTTTGCTGTTGTAGGCTTTGGAATGGCTGCCCCCCAAACTTTTGTGAACTGCGGAATGTATTTTCTCATTAGTTCACTCTCTTCTCTGCATGAATTAAACTGGTCTTTCTCCATGAGCATTTCCTGTAACAGCTTCTCTCTTTCTTTTTCAGGTTCACGGTACTCCTGTTCCCAAAGGTTTAGGTTCTGTTTCTGTAACATTAACTTTATGCGGTAGGCAGCTAATATCTGAATCCCACTCTTACACAGAGATAATGTCATTTCTCAATATTGCAAACTTCTCAGAGGAGGCCAAGAACTCTTGCCTTTGCTTGGGACTCCCCTTTTTGTTCGTTGTCTTTCTTTTAGCTTCAGCAACAATGCAGCTATACCACACGTGTTTCTGGTTGCACACATTTTTTATTTAACCGAAATGTTTTACCCGGTACATTTAATTTGACCAGGTCAATGAAGAGGCAGCCACTATCAGATAAGTTTCCATTTGGCTTATCTCTTCTCCAGCTGGCAAGAGCCTCCTGTTTTATATTCAGCCAAAATAACACTTCATTTCTATTTTCATATTGCTGCAGTACATGATGAAGCTTTGTTTTCGGACAGTCAGCAATATAAATGACATCTTTTTCCATGTTGCACACAGTGGACATGTTGAAATAAGTCAACAATACAATTTTGGCAGTCAAATTCCCTATATTTATTTTTCTTTTCTTTCTTGTTTTTTTTTTTCGAAAAAACCCCGCGTAAGGCTTGGTAGCCTGCCGGGAAGTTTGGTTTCTAGTCTTTCTCATTTGACAAAGGACCAAAACAAAACGCCTGGGATGTTTCTAAGATGATGGTGGGCATGTGGAGTTTGAAGAGGTTTCTTTCTCCTGCCTTACCCATGGAGTGAGGACCATCGTGGCACTTTTTTCTCACTATGAGCAGACGTCTGAGTTGAGTTTGTGATCTAAGATGACCAGTTTTTTGTACATAGATGGTTTGATGTTGGAACTTATCAAAGTAAGATATGTAGCGTTCATATACTGGTAGAAAACAAAAATTGTATTCACCTCTGTGGAGACCCTTGACTCATTTACCTTCAATGTGGCGTCGCAAAAGTTCAATTCGCAAAATCCGTAAAACCGAAGTGAATTTTACACTTTTCAGAGTATGAAGCTTCGTAGCAGCCTTCAGACATTTCTTTCCGTTACTTGATAGAAAGTAGCTTTTACATCCTAGCGTGTTTTGTTCCCCGAGAAAATTTATAACTTCTTCCCACATAGTCTCTGTAATGAGATGACTAAAATGAAGCTGGAAGTGTTGAGCCACATCTGCTCATGTTGATTCAACTTTTCTGGCAATGGTTATTGTGATGTTGACGGGAAGGAAACTGCTGTGCGCCTCCGAGACTAATCGCCCAGGAAACCCGTGGGTGTACAGAAGCCCGGCTGGTGACGAGTGGGGAGATCCCTATATTATGTTTTCCCAAAGTTGCAAGTGAACAATAACATTACTACAATGCTTATGCTACAGTCTGCAACAAGGTTCCTTGAGACAGCATTTGGTGCCCGAAAGGAACAATATTTCGGTTCAAGTTAGAGCGACGTGCAAATTGAAGATTTTATCGTCTTTCATGTTTAAAGAAGTGCAGCATTTTGTCGGTTGAAGCTGCCATTAGAAATGGGCAGAGGAGACCGGAAAATCGATTGGTCTAAATTGCCGAATGCGTCGTCTAAACCAAAGACTTTACATAGAAGGTGACGGTGCCGATGGATGCATCCACTGTCCAGTGCAAAATTGCAGTCACCAAGAATTTACAATGCCGAGGGGCTCCAGAAAGGAAGTAAAAAACAAACACCTGTGGTACGTTTCATTTACGAGCGATTGTGGAGATGACAGGAGGGAAGAAATCTGTCATCGATCGTGCAGTTTAAATCCAAAGTGGTCGCGTCATTCGACTTAATATTCAGTGTTAATTACCCTGCTTGATTTTTTCATATATTCCTGTAGAGCATTTTCGTCCATAGATAGAAAACAAGTTTGTTTATCTTCCATGTGAACTTGAACTTGTAGAATGCAATGTTATAATGTAAACTCTCTTTCTTTATGACCAAAAGAAAAAATCCGCAAACACATATTGACCCAGATGGGAGATGTTGTGCTACACCCTTCCTCTGGTTTGGTTTCATTTCACATTTTGTTTTCCGACTTGATTATTCAACAACGTCAACCCATTTAAAACGGTAACTATACAGTGCTAGTAATACAGTGTGCTTTACAGATAAATGCAATATCAACTACCTGTAATATACATTACTACTTATATTTGTAGTGCCATTGATTTGAGTTCCTTGTCCTTTTTTGATTGTTTTTTTTCTTTGCGATCCTGTCCTCTTTTCCTTCTTCCTTTATTCTTCTCTTGTCTTTGAAATTCTCTAATTGTTGTTCTTTTCCTTCGCTTTCACCTGTATCTTCATTGATGTTATTTCCACATGTAATTTTACCATTACCTTGTTGATTATCTTTCCCAATTTCAGCTTAATTGTCTTCTGTTTTACCGTCCAAGTTTTTCTGTGCTTTTTCTGTTTCTGTTTGACAATCTTGATCTTCTTTGTTTTCACTCGTTTCCATTCCCCCTACTTTTCCTTCTTGCTTTTGTTTTTGTGTTTCTACAGGAGTATTTTACACAGGGCTTTTCCTTTTGCACCCTTTTCTTTGTTTCTGTTTTTTTTTTATTCTTTCAGTTTTCTTTTTTGTTTTTGTTCTCCCTCTTGGAGAGAATTTTCATTTTCACTCTTGGCTTGTTTTGGTTCTTCTTTTGGTACCTTTTCATTTGTAATTGGTTCATCTGTCGAGTGACAAACGTTGGATAAGACTGTCATCTAATCCGATTATTCACACTTTGTTGATGCTAACTTGTCTGGTTGCCTTTTTGTTAACTAAATATTAGGCTTTAAAAGCGTCATATTTTAACTGGGAAACTTAACTGCTATAGCAGAAAAGAATACTTCAAAGTTTTTCTTACCAAAAATCATTTATGACCATTTTTTGTCTTTGTCTTGAAGCAACTCTCCCCTGAAGGATACCAACAACACAAATAGGGAAGGGAAGTGTGCTGCTTAAAAGAGCCGCATGCAACTTGCTTTAAATTATGGATACGAAAAATATTTTATCCATGCCCACTTGGTGGAACATTTTTCCCCACCTTCATAAGTCATTCTTCGGTCCCAGGTATACCTGAGATGGTCACCAGGGCATTACTACAATGCTTATGCTACAGTCTGCAACAAAATTCCTTGAGACAGCATTTGGTGCCCGAAAGGAACAATATTTCGGTTCAAGTTAGAGTGACGTGCAAATTGAAGATTTTATCGTCTTTCATATTTAAAGAAGTGCAGCATTTTGTCGGTTGAAGCTGCCATTAGAAATGAGCAGAGGAGACCGGAAAATCGATTGGTCTAAATTGCTGAATGCGTCGTCTAAACCAAAGACTTTACATAGAAGGTGACGGTGCCGATGGATGCATCCACTGTCCAGTGCAAAATTGCAGTCACGAAGAATTTACAATGCCGAGGGGCTCCAGAAAGGAAGTAAAAAACAAACACCTGTGGTACGTTTCATTTACGAGCGATTGTGGAGATGACAGGAGGGAAGAAATCTGTCATCGATCGTGCAGTTTAAATCCAAAGTGGTCGCGTCATTCGACTTAATATTCAGTGTTAATTACCCTGCTTGATTTTTTCATATATTCCTGTAGAGCATTTTCGTCCATAGATAGAAAACAAGTTTGTTTATCTTCCATGTGAACTTGAACTTGTAGAATGCAATGTTATAATGTAAACTCTCTTTCTTTATGACCAAAAGAAAAAATCCGCAAACACATATTGACCCAGATGGGAGATGTTGTGCTACACCCTTCCTCTGGTTTGGTTTCATTTCACATTTTGTTTTTCGACTTGATTATTCAACAACATCAACCCATTTAAAACGGTAACTATACAGTGCTAGTAATACAGTGTGCTTTACAGATAAATGCAATATCAACTACCTGTAATATACATTACTACTTATATTTGTAGTGCCATTGATCTGAGTTCCTTGTCCTTTTTTGATTGTTTTTTTTCTTTGCGATACTGTCCTCTTTTCCTTCTTCCTTTTTTCTTCTCTTGTCTTTGAAATTACACACATACATACATCATTTATTGTCTTTCCCCATGGGGGCTTTTCGAAGACAATATGGTACACTACAACATACAACATGGTTAAGAATCCCAACTGGTGGGAGGTAGACCAGTTGGCTATTTACAAGGATGATCGAGGAGTTGAACCAGGTACTTACCCAGAACAACACCAGGTAGTGGCCAGAGCGGGATTTGAACCCGGGTCACCGCATTGAAATACCGCGCCCTAGACCACTCGGCCATCCTGCCTCTAATTGTTGTTCTTTTCCTTCGCTTTCACCTGTATCTTCATTGTTGTTATTTCCACATGAATTTTACCATTACCTTGTTGATTATCTTTCCCAATTTCAGCTTAATTGTCTTCTGTTTTAACGTCCAAGTTTTTCTGTGCTTTTTCTGTTTCTGTTTGACAATCTTGATCTTCTTTGTTTTCACTCGTTTCCATTCCCGCTACATTTCCTTCTTGCTTTTGTTTTTTTGTTTCTACAGGAGTATTTTACACAGGGCTTTTCCTTTTGCACCCTTTTCTTTGTTTCTGTTTTTTTTTTTTTATTCTTTCAATTTTCTTTTTTGTTTTTGTTCTCCCTCTTGGAGAGAATTTTCATTTTCACTCTTGGCTTGTTTTGGTTCTTCTTTTGGTACCTTTTCATTTGTAATTGGTTCATCTGTCGAGTGACAAACGTTGGATAAGACTGTCATCTAATCCGATTATTCACACTTTGTTGATGCTAACTTGTCTGGTTGCCTTTTTGTTAACTAAATATTAGGCTTTAAAAGCGTCATATTTTAACTGGGAAACTTAACTGCTATAGCAGAAAAGAATACTTCAAAGTTTTTCTTACCAACAATCATTTATGACCATTTTTTGTCTTTGTCTTGAAGCAACTCTCCCCTGAAGGATACCAACAACACAAATAGGGAAGGGAAGTGTGCTGCTTAAAAGAGCCGCATGCAACTTGCTTTAAATTATGGATACGAAAAATATTTTATCCATGCCCACTTGGTGGAACATTTTTCCCCACCTTCATAAGTCATTCTTCGGTCCCAGGTATACCTGAGATGGTGACCAGGGCAGGTCTTTGTGGAAAAGTCTTGGATATTATCTGAATGTTTTGTGGATGTCCTGGTCTTATACTCGAATGCTGCAGTCCATATGTGGAGCAAAAAAGGCAGAGGCAGGCTTTTTTGTCACTGTAATAAAAGGAATAAAGGAAATGCAAAATTTAGATACATTTAAAAACGTTTTTGGAAGTAAAGATGCCAGAAATGTACTTTCCTTCAGTCGATGGGGCGGAAGGGGATTTCTGGAATTATGAGGAAGAAAGCTCGCACTTATAAACTTGTAGTCACTATGCAAGTACTTTAAGGCAAATCGTAGTACAAAAACCTCAAGGTGTCATTCACATTGTGCATGGATGTGAAACAAAGCACATTTTGGGTAGATTCATGTCGTTCTTTTATAGTGATTGACTGCTTAGAGACTGGTTCCTTATTTGCATAATTGGCAAAGGAAAACTGAAGTATATTACGTAATTGAATAAAGAAAACGGAAGTATAATACACACAACTCAAAATCCTAACAATTCATTTGCATTGTAAAAAATGTGTGAGACAGGAAATGATTCCAACACATTCACCATACGAGAGTATGTCTATGGAAGTCTACTGTGCAGGGCCAAAAATTGGCGGTCGCACGGTCGCCAGTGGCGAGTTAAAACTGACCAGGGCTACCAAAAGTTAAGGTTTGAACGCCCGATGTACGACTATGCTGTAGAATTTCGAAAAGTTGCGATGTAAATTATGCGATGTACAAAGTTAAAAGTAAAACTCAATATGCAGTTTAGTTGGACTACCTTTCTCTTCGTTTCTTTGCCTGAACTCTGAGATCATCCATTTTAGTGAATTTTTAGTTGTGAAGTGGAAATTCCAAGCCGTTTTAACAATGACTTCACGAGCGATCCACATTCACAACATATATAGACGCCACTTTGATTTTGTGATTGCCCGTGACTCCGCTCAAAAAAGAATCGAGGACTACTTCATTTTGGGATGGGCCACTAGCCACCAAGCACTGGAGTTAATTTTTAGCCCTGCTGTGCACTGTTTGCCAAACACAGTAATAATGTTCTCCTTTAGTAAGAACATCTCATTGGTAATGATAATGATAATGAATTTATATAGCACACTTTTTCATATGAATATGTTCAAAGGCGCCTTACACTTCTATTGGGTGAGATCGGACGTCAACATTGGTGTGCTGTTTCCATAGATGTTCCAATACTTTGTGCTTCTCTCGCAAACTTATACAGTGCAAGAGGTATTGGATGTCAGCACTTCAAACTCTCTTGCCCAAGTTTCACATCGTTAAACTCCCTATTGACATTGTCATTTAGCTGGTTTCGGGGATGCCATAGTCTGAGAATTGGAATATGAAATGGTTCTCCAGTTTGTTGAACAAAACAAGCTTCGTAAAAAGATGTGACATTCTCAGATGCAAATCTAATGTCACGAACACAGGTCCAGTGACTGTCCTTGATACTCCAGGAGCATTTGGGATTTGATTGACGATATCAATGGTTAACTCCTTTACAAACTTGTCCACAGTAGCATGCGGGTCCTGGAACTCTCTCTCAAAGCAAACCCCACACCCTTGACATGCCGTGGAGCCCATACCTCTGATTCAGTATTAAAATATGAGCTCAGAGTTTTGCATGTTTTAATATTGTCACTTGATCCTTACTGTCTATGACTCCTGAATGTTTGTTTGTTTATTTATTAATCCATTCTATTTATTACAACAGTTGTATAAAATTAATTAATGGGAAATTGTCTTAACTACATGCATACCAATAGCAAGAAAATTTAGAATAGAAAAGGGTACATTATAGTAAAACTAATTATGGCCCTTAAATAATATTTACTTTATTCTATAGATTTGTTGTTCATATATTAAATAGAAAACAAACACACGAACACACACACGCAAATATGTCAGTATTGAGCAAGATAATATTATTTAAGAGCCTTTTTGAACGAGATTTTCGTTGATTTATTACGAATTGAAAGGGGGAGATCGTTCCAGTAGTATTTTCTAATGACAGTAGGGCAAACCTTTCTGATATTAATTCTTGAGTGGGGAATGTGTAGTTGCTGAGCGGATGCACTTCTTGTAAAATAATTATATTGCTCAGATACAAGAGATAATGAAAAATTACACGGCTTATTATCAGAGAGATGATCATATAAAAACAAAATTATAAATTTTAATAATATCACCAAATTTTAATAAACCTAATTGAACATAGTGATGGGTAATATGATTGCATAAAGGTACATCATTCATTATTCTAACTCTCTTATTTTGTAAACTTATAAGCTGTGATAATGGTTGATCATAATTATTTCCCCACAATATGCAACCATATATGAGGTATGGGTAAATAAGAGAATAATAAATAGTAAATAGACATTGATTTCCTAAATAACTTTTTACTTTTGTCATGGAATTCTTTAACTGGAGGGTCTTTTTCAAGCCTTTCTTCCTTGAAGGTTATGTAGCTTTGACTTCTGATTTCATGTGCCTTCATTAGACCTGAGGTTGGCTTTTTTAATGGAGATGCAAACTAGCTCTTGTTTCTCGGCGAAGGGATTGATCCAGCCTTGTACCAGGTCAGCAACTGCTGAAACTGCTTTTTCGTCTGTTTTGATTCTGGTTTGTTGTAGTTCTGGATAATGCAGCTCTGTTTTTCTACCGGTCCAGCGGGGTGCAAATCCTAGACTACTGAATCAAGGAATCCGTAAATCGTATAATCTTTAATAGTTTTATTCGATCTGGAATTGAAGTAACAAACACGTAATGGAAATTAACGAAAGAATTATGGCAAACTTCGAAGAAAGGGGTTCAAAGTGAATTAAGAGAGCAAAATGCGAACATTGAGATACAAACAATTGCGTAAGTCATGTGGTAGATCTGAACCGATCTCAAACCAAATGAAACGACGTTGAAATTCAGAGTTCATAATACATAATAAACAGGACGATCAAATTAACTTACTTCGTGAAGGGATTCCAAGTTTAGACAAGTATCAAACCATACGGTAAAACCAAGCTGAAATAATGTTCACATAAGTGTCGATTGTGACCATACAAAAATTGAGACTAATCTAAGACTTGCTGCTATCATCATTTAACAACAAACGTAGTTTGACAGGCATGAAACGAAAAACAGTCCTTTGTTATGAACGTCACGTAATCATGTAACACTAACTAAAACATCTACCGTTAACCTCTCAGCTGTCTAAGAAATACATTGCGGTACTTAGCTATCAAATAGAACCTCTTTTACAGATGATGCTTTCAGATTGAATCTAGTTGTACCTCCTGGGGTTCGTTTACTGTTACTTCAGTTGTTTGGTCAACTGGTATGCGACCAAGAGGGTTCTTGGTGGATAGCTGAACTGAAAATTGCCCTGATTTAATAGCTTCATGTACTTCTGAAGCCTTCTCTGGAAGATTTGTCATTTCATCAAAATATGGTGAGAGGCAACGGGCATAGTTAACCTTGTTGTAGGCAAAGCACCATGGTGTAAGAATGCGTATGGCGTTGATGTGCAAATCCCAATCACCTTTTCGGGATGCACAAAGAAGGCTGAGTACCGCACTCTCTATTATGTCGATGTAAGGCATCCAACATTGTGACAGCTCTTCATTGCCTGCATAGAAGATTGTAAAGTTGCTTCTGGCTCAGCTCCAAAACCATGCTTTCTATCTTGTCCAAAATGGAGTCGAGTACAGCAGTTCCTTCAGGAACTTTCTCTTCTATCCGACTGGCGAACCCTCCCCGTGCAAGTGTCATTAAGGCTTCGTAGACGTACTTGTGGACTCTAAGGCCCGGTTCAAAAGTCGAACTTTACATGTGCCGAACCAAATACCAATTTGGGTCGACCCGAATAATTAAGTTTGGCAGTTGATTCAAACGTCGAACCCAATTAATTCGAACTTAATATTGTTAAGGTGAGCTTGACTCTACTGCGGTCAGCGGTTATTGCTTATCAAAATGGCGGAAAAAATTGCGGGAAAGATAAATTGTGAAAACGAAGAGCTTGTTTTTCTTGCAAGTGCAATCAAAGAGGGTAGAAGAAGGCGCCTCAAGATGCAGTTAGCATTTAATAGCCTCGTTGCTATGAGAAGACGAGTTTTGAATTTGGCTTGCCTTCTATTGCTGCTTATTTCTCAAAGGAACATCACAGTTCCTCGTGCAGTTCGTTCTTGTCGTCGGCGAACAAGAAATACTGGCTGGTGGAAAAATGTTACCAAGACCTATTCAGAGGCAATGTTTAAGAAAACGTTCAGAGTATCCCGGGAAACATTCAATTTCATCCTGAACCGTATTGAACCCTTTCTTATTCGACAAACTGTGACGGAAGAACCGATATCGTTGACACTAAGGCCTGCTATGTGTCTGTACAGACTAGTCAGAGGGGATTATCTCTATACCATTGTAGAAATGTCTGGACTAGGAGTTTCTACTGTCTCCTCAATCTGTCAGGAAGTCTGTCAAGTTTTGGTCGACCATTTATGGAATGAGACTGTGTCAAGTCACATGCCTCAAACTGAAGAAGAGTTCAAACAAAAAGCTCTCGACATGGAAGAATTTTGGCAGTTTCCTTGCTTTTTTTTTTATTTTTTTATTTTATTTTACAAATACTGAACAAATCTACGGTACACTAATTACAATATGAAACATAGACTACTTACGAAACGAAACGATAGTTACAATACGAATATTAAAATTATACGAAATTTATACTAACACGAAGGTAGAACTGAAGAAAAAAAAAAAAAAAAACTTACAAACTTACTGTCGCTATAACGTACCTACAAAACTAACGGAGCTTAAACTAATACAATACGTATAGAAAAAAAAAAAAAGGTGCTAACACAACACACTCACACACACACACACACACACACCACGCCCACCACGCCCACGCACACAAGCAATAATAGGAAAAAGTACCTTACTCAAATTTTCATTATTTTATATTTAAGCTTACTTATGTAATTCACGCATCGCAGTTGCAAAGAGTGGTCCATTTTGTTCTATATTTTTCGTAATTGGAATTTTTGATGGCCATTTGTCTTTCACATTTAATCTTGCTGTTTAGTAAGGCAAGAAAGACCTTTAAACTTGGAGTCCCTGACTGGTTTCTTGCAAGAAAAACATGATATTTAGCGATAAGAAGATAGTGGTTCAACGCATAAAAGGAGGTAATTTCAGGTTTGTAACCGTACAGGATTTCAATATTGTTAGGATTGATGTTATCGGAGCGCTTATTATTCCACCACATCATTATGTCTTGCCAAAAGATTTTAACGTCGGGGCATTCACACAGCATGTGAATAAGCGTTTCGTTTGAAAAAAGGCAGCGTTCACATTTTGGTGAAACTTTAATATTCATTTTATAAAGCGAGTGATTAGTGGGTATGATGTTATGTATTAGTTTAAATTGGAAGCTCCTCAGTTTATTTTCGACAGTGACTTTGAAAGGAAGTTCATAGACTGCCTTTACATTCGACACTTGCTTTCTAAGACTGATTTCAACGATGGGAGGGGAGAAAGATCTTTCTGCAAGCATCACGCGAGCTTTTTTAGTAGAGGAGGTGTCAAGTGATGGAACTGGTTCGTTATCGCCATTTGCGACATTACCTACGATTTCGCTTTTCCAAATTTTAGGAATTGCCGCGAGAACAGCAGCATAATCGAGAAAAGTACAGCGAACACCGAATTTGCATTTGAAATTTTCGAAAGAAAGGAACTGGCCATGGATGTCTAGGAGGTCACTTATTTTCAAAATACCTTTATTAGCCCATGCTTTATAATAAAAAGATTTACCATCTATCTTTATAAATCGATCATTCCAAATGATTTCTTGTATAAATTCGTTTGCGTTACGTGGGTCTTTGGAATTGAGTTCTTGCCACACCGCTAGAACATTTTTATAAAAAACAGAGAGATTCTTGAGGTCGAGTAATTTAAGATCGTAATTACATTGAAATAAGAGAGTTCCACCGACATTACTTAATAGCGAATCGAGGAGGGCACACCAGTGGCGATCATTTGCTTTACAGTACCGATTAACCCACGCAATCTTGAGCGATTTAACAACGTCAGCAAAATCGAACATATTGAGACCACCATTGCGTATTGGGCCCGTTAGAGTTTTTTATTTGATTTTATCTGGTTTAAAGTTCCAAATAAAGGAGAAGATATTATTGTTGACTTCTTTTACAAATTCGACGGGAACGTTTAATACAGAGCAACTATAAACAAGTTTGGCAAGAGCTAAGCTTTTGACGATAGCAATTCTGCCTAAAATCGTTAAATGTCTGCCTGACCAAGTATTTAGAACTTTTTTGAGTTTGGCGAGCCTCTCGTCGAAATTGATTTTATTACCAACCTGGACATGATAAGAAAAAGCGATTCCAAGCGCAATGACGTAGTGCTTCGGCCAAGAAATGCCGAAAGGTTCGTCTTTGTCTAATCGAGTTTTCAAAGGGCCAAGCCCCATACCCTCCGTTTTCGATTTATTAATTTTCAAGCCGGAAAGGTTACCAAACTGGTCGAGAAGAGAGAGTAGGGATGCCGCAGATGAATAGTCGCGAATAAAAGCAGTGGTGTCATCGGCGTACATACTGAGTTTAGTGATCTTATTTCCGTTTTCAAGTCCTTTGATTGATTGATTAATTCTTATTTGGTGGGCGAGTGGCTCCACAGCGAGGACAAAGAGCAATCCTGAGAGAGGACACCCCTGTCTCACACCTCTTTGGAGAGGAAAGAATTCTGACGAGTAGCCATTATTGACAACACAGCTAGAGATATTGGTGTAAAAAGTTTGGATCCAGTTGAGGAAACTTGGACCAAAGTTCATAGTGTTAAGCACTTTAAAAAGAAAGTCCCATTCTAAAGAATCAAAGGCCTTTTCGAAGTCAAGAAAAAGTATCATTCCTTCCTTGTTTTCATGTTGTTCAATTATGTCTGAAATGAGGCGAATATTTTCACCAATGAATCTACCTTTGATGTACCCGGTTTGATCACCATCTATCAAATACGGAAGTACCTTCTCTAACCGCTTTGCAATACATTTGGTTTCTAATTTGTAGTCTGTGTTTAAAAGAGAGATAGGGCGCCAATTTTTTAATAGAAGGACATCTTTATTCTTTTTGGGGATTAAAGAGATAATTCCTTGTCTCTGAGAGATAGAAAGTTCTCCTAGCAAGGCACCGTGATTGAGGCAGTCTATCAAAGGACCAGAAACATCGGTCCAAAAACGAAGATAAAATTCTGCTGTTAAACCATCTGTGCCGGGAGTCTTGTTTAGTTGAAATGTTTTTAACGCGGCAAGGCATTCCTCTGTGGTTATCAGACCTTCGCAAAGGTCTTGCTTTAAGTTGTCGAGCTTTGGTAAGGATTCACAATCAAAGAAGGTAGAAAAGCGCTCAGCTGAGAGCTGGTTTTGAGAGGTGTAAAGCTGATTGTAAAAAGTTTTCATGGCGTTTAATATAGCTTTTGGATCCTCAACAGTGCTACCATCAGATGTCTTCAGTTTTGTTATATGTTTTTTTTCATAACTTCTTTTCTCTAAGTGAAAAAAGTATTTGTTGCATTTTTCCCCTAATTCATACCATCTAGCTCTACTCCGGATAATAGACCCCTTGGTTTTTTGCACAGCAATTTCATCTAATTCAATCTTGAGTTTTCTAGCTTCGTTTACAAGGGAACTATTTTCTGGGGTTGCGTCGATACGTGAGTTTATTTTCGCTAGCTTTTGGAGACGGTCCAACTCGATATTTTTTTCTGCGTTGACTTTCATTTTTGCAAAACGAATTGCAAATATCCGGATCTCCATTTTCAACATTTCCCAATATAGCCTTTTGTCATCAACATCCTTGTGTTTCTCGGCGGCGTGTTTGATGATGAAGCTCATTTTTGTGACGAAATCTTCATTTTCTAAAAGCGAGTTATTAAACTTCCAATAGCCAGGGCCTCGGTTTTGTTGTTTGTCTTCAGGTTTAATAGAGATGGTGACAGGGGAGTGATCTGAGTCATAATAAGCGGAGATGTCGGTTTTCGTAACCCGGCATAATAGATGTTTCGAGATGAGCCAAAAATCTAGCCTACATTTGATTTTCCCAGAGCTATTTCTCCACGTAAACTGTATATCATGTGGATGTTGCTCTCGCCAGGAATCGACAAGGTCAAAGTTGTTACGGAGTTCGTTTATCGATTGTATTACACTTTTTTTAGATTGAATGTCTTTACCTCCGAATTTATCCGAAGCGGGCAGTGGGCAGTTAAAGTCTCCACCAATAAGAATTTTGTCGGTTTGGCAGCTACGAATGAAATCAGTTATCTTCTGATAGAATGTTATTTGCTGGTTTTGGTCGTTTGGGGCATAAATATTAATAAGGCACAATTCATCTTCGTTGACGATAGTGTTTACAATTATAAATCTGCCATTTTTATCTGCAGTAGCATTCTGCACTTGTTTACATAACGAGGGTCTGAAAAGAATCATTACACCTCTACTGTGTTTTGAACCGTGCGCGAAGAAAATGTCGCCTCCCCATTCTGCTCGCCAAAAAACTTCCAAGCTAGCATCGCTGTACGTCTCTTGCAGAAAAATAACATCAAATTTTCTAATATGGAGCCACCGGAAAAGTTTTCTTCTTTTGATAGATTTGTTGAGGCCTCTTGCATTAAAAGAAACGGCGTTTAAGGCCATATACACACCAGGTTTATGAATTTCTTTCTAAAATAATTTCATGTACCACAGCTTGCAACGTTACGATAGCGTTTAGCGCCTTACGATGGAAATTCTTTGTGCAGATGGTACGCTGACTATAGTTTACAATAAATTGAGTAAGGTGAATATAAATCATAACGAGTATAAGAAATACATGACAACTAACACTTAACATAATAGAAACACTAATTAAGCTGCGAAGCAGCTTATTGTATAGAAGGGAAAAGGTGCCATTATTTAAAGGCATGGTGAAGAGAAACAAAACCCTCCTACAAAACTCTCCGCAAAATTACAATAATTAGTAGGTGAAAGGGAAGCGAAGATTTGAAAGGGGCGCATAGATAATGTTACATGTTATATTATGTATGGGGGAGGGAAAAGAATATTTAGTTGCAATTTAACGAAAATTGTTCAAATCATCGGCTTCATATACTCTCTGTACCTGGTCGCTTTGGGACTTCCTGACGAAAATTTTGCCATCAATAGTCCAGGCACTATGCCAGTTGTTGTTCTTTTTAAATTTTCTAACTTTAGCGAACAGTTCACGTCTATAGTTAGTTAAGTTCTCATTAATGTAAACAACTTCTGCATTATGGAAATAGTTGCTTAAACTTACTGACTTTAGGTGTTTCTTGGCTTTGTAGAGTTCACCTTTGGCTCTATAAGACTTGAATCGTACTATGATTGGCCTTGGACCGCCGTTAGTTCTTCGTTTAGCCATCCTATGACAGATGTCGATGTCGCTGTTGGCAATATGTACATTGAGAACCTTCCCAAGCTTAATGATCTTGTCGGCTAGATTTTCTTCCGAAGACTCAGGAATGCCGTGAATTTCGAGATTGTGTTTTCGTGTGTATTGTTCCAGATCATCTATTTGATTTATAGAGGAGCCCAGGTCGCCTTTAACACCATCTAGATCGTCGTTTAAGTCGGCAATTTCGTCTTCTGCCTCACGAACTGCTTTTCTAAGCGAGCTCACTTCTTGTTTCAGCTTTTTGTTTTCCGTTTCTAAGCTTTCCAGTTTTCCAATGTGAAACTCTAGCGACTTCTGCAGTTCTTCGTATTGATTGTGTAAAGCTCTGTTCTCTTTAAGAAGCTCGTCGGTGTTTCGTTGTATGGTGTTCAGTGCGATCCAGATACTTGACATATCAGCGTGTTCGGCCATGTGCTCTATGGTCTTTGCAGTTTTATTTGGTGGGATTTCAGGAGAGCTGCCACTACTTGGTCTTTCGCCTCGCTTTCCTCGAATGATAAGCGGACTTCCATTGCTTTCGCTTAACTTATCAGCCATTTATTTACGATGCGGAGAGTTAACAGGGCGGACTACTCATAAACGCCGCCGTCCATCTTGACCTTCTTGGCCCCCCGGCAGTTTCCTTGCTGCTGGGCAGCAATAGATGGCTGTCATATTCCTATGAAATGCCCACCTGGAGGACTTCAGGCATGCAAAGAATACCATAATTTTAATTACTTCTACTCTGTTGTACTGATGGCAATGGTGGATTCACATTACAGATTTGTGTGGGGCAGCTGTGGGTTTCCAGGAAATTCACACGACGCAGATATGTTTAAATCAACTGACCTTTGGACCCTTATCCAAGAAGGCCTAATTCCAGTAATTGGAAAACCTGTAACAGATGTAACTGTCCCACCACTTATAGTGGGGGACTCTGCATTCCCTCTACGAACCTGGTTAATGAAACCATACACTTACGCAGTCCTGACACCCCAGCAACGTAACTTTAATTACCGCTTAAGCAGAGCCCATATGGTTGCAGAGGGTGCTTATGGGCAACTCAAGGGTAGGTGGAGGGTGCTACTCCGAAAACGTGAAAGCAGTCAAGATACTGTGCGCATTATGACATGCATGAGTTTGGATGCAAATGGTCAAAAGAGAAATCGAGAAGATATAAGAAAGCTGTTACAAATGAGAAATTGTTCAAGCATCAGGGATTCGTCACAGAAGGCAAATAAAGTCAGGAATGCACTTTGTGAGAAACTATGGCCTTAGAAGGAAACTGGCAAAGTGTGTTAAATCAATTAAATGTATTACTTTCACCGAATTATTTCGACATGATTGTATCAAATGCAAGACTGAATGTAAGACAATAGTGATTGATTCAGCTAGCGTTGATTGACATAGCACATCTCTTGTTACAACCTCGTGATATTTTTCGGCTGGTCTACAGCACGTTTTATCGGTAATCTTGTGTGTTCGTCTTCATCGTTTTCCTTTAATCGTATCGGGAGTAAAGAGGTATGTAACGTGTACATTGTACTTAGATTTCACCAATTTCTTTTGTTTTCGGTTTAGTTTCCTTTGATTTATGCTTGTGTAATTATGTGATCCCTTTCATTCGCGTTGTTATGCAATAGTTAGCCCCACTAGTTATACGTCTTCTCCTTATAAATTTCAGTTTTTACGCAAATTCAGTGATTGGTCAAATAAAGTCACAATACGACAATATCCCGTTCGCTGGATTTGTTGTCACAAACTCCCTCTACGCGGCTCAACAGGGACCAAATATGAGTAAAATTAACTACATCGTGGCCCCAGTCGCTACACTGAATGAGGATTGTGAACCTGACAACCTTCAATCTCACCAAGCTAAACCTTACAACTAGAATAACATTACTTAAAACCCTTTAAGGCCCAAGAGTGATGAAGATCAAATTGCTCTTCACAGTATCAATGCATAATCATAAGGTTGTGAGAATTCAGGAAGTGATCATCAAATTGAAATTGCCTTGAATTTTTGACAAACAGAATTTGTATATTGGGGCTTAAAGAGTTTACGGTAATTGCTTTTAATAGAATTTATCTTCTGGAACAAAAATCAAGGTATAACTTTTATATTAAAAGGTAATTAGACTATAAACATAAATAACCTTATCTGATAACATTTTTCAATTTCATACTAGGTAATTTTGTAATAGCAAATATATTAAAAATGTAAAGTGTAATCATCATCCAGATATATTATAAAGATATATTTGAATATATATTTAGATATTATAGTCATCACGAAAGAGAGATTATGTTTTCCCCAAGTATATTATTGCAACAAATGGCTATTGGATTAATTTATATCATTGGCATTGTTTTTGAAATTTCTTATTCAATATATATATATATATATATATAAAGTGTAAAAGTTGATTAATCGTAAAACAGTGCTCAATACGTGAACGTAGAGCGAAGTAGTTGTTGCGGGAGAAAAAACACACAAACAAACTACAGGTTTATCCCTACAAGCCTGTTTCGTGGTTGCCCACTCATCAGGGGATATCCCCTGATGAGTGGGCAACCACGAAACAGGCTTGTAGGGATAAACCTGTAGTTTGTTTGTGTGTTTTTTCTCCCGCAACAACTATATATATATATATATATAATTGTTACCAGAATTCTCAGGTCAACAAAGGTGTCACCACGTCAGGATGATCAATAAAGATTCCCAGTCCAAACCTCACAGCATCAACGGACGTAAAAAGTTAAGAAATTGTAGGGACGGACAACTTCTGACGTAAAAAGGATAGAAAAATTTAATAAAAACGTTTTGGTCAAAGACCTTCTTCAGTTATTACAGCTTTTGAATAAAAATGGGCTTTAAATAAGCTTAAGGTGTTAGTGATTACGTAATTACATGTGACAATGTGATGAATAAGGTACAAGTCATGTGCTAATAAAATAATTTTGGGACCTCATTTTCTTTTATTAAGTCATTAGTTTCAAGAATAGGAGTGTGACCTCTTGCTTTAGCTGCTTTGAGCAATGTTAACCATGAATCAAAGCTCTGAAGACTTACTAAGTGGTCATCATCTTCGTTAGCTTTGTAGTTAATGATACATTGAATGAATGAATGAAGGACTTTATTAAAGTGTCAATATTATTTAGCTTGAAAAAAAACTAATTGGGGACACTATTTACGCATTAAAATATACTTTAGCTACATGAAGTTAAAATTATTTAAACTTTAAAACTTTAAAAAACTTTCAAAATATCAAATATACATAGAATATAAGAAATTAAGGCGGCCTAACAGCATATGTCACAGTTTCTACAATTATCTATCAAGAGTGATAGGTCTTTGCTCTTAATACTGTTTTTAAAACTTTTAAAATTAGGATTCTGTCACTTTGTTCTAATTTGTTCCAAAGATGGGGCCCAAAATATCGTAAAGAATGTTTTCCATAGCGTACTGTGCGAAAACGTGGAATATTAAAATCAGCGTTCCTCAGATTATATCGTTTCGAGGCAGTATTAAATATCTCTGTTATATAAGTGGGCACAAGTCCGTTTTTTACTTTATACATGAAAATGGCGATGTTTTGTAACCGTTGTTGGTACAGACTTGGTAGACCTGCTCCTGTTAGTAGCTCGCTGTAGTTCTCCGATTTGGATTTAAAGACTGCCCTGAGTGCCCGCTCTTGAATTCTTTCCATTTTCTTCTTATCGGATGATTTGCAAAAGTGCCATACAATATCACAATATGTAAGGTGGGGCAAAATATTAGACTTGTACAGCTGTAACTTTGCAGACCATGGAATTAAATTGCGTAGTCTCAGTAAGACCCCAACCTTACAGCTCGTTTTCTTGCAAATATCACTGATATGTTCACTGAATGTCAGTTTGTTGTCGATGGTTACGCCAAGAATTTTGAGATAATCAGATGATTTGACTTCATGTCCATCGAATTTCATTGTCCATTCATACCCAGGGCTTTTCTTGGAAGGTTGTGGATCAATAGTAAAGATCTGGTATTTCTGAAGGTTGGCTTGCAGTAGGTTCTCCTTGTACCATTTTGACACTGCCTCTGTTTGTCTCCTAAGAGTTTGGGTGCTCTTCAGTATATCATTATCACTGGTGTATATTTGATGGTCATCAGCATACATAAATAGATTAGCAGACTGCCTGTGTAGTGAGAGATTATTTTGGAACAAGATCCAGAGTAGAGGATTTTGAATTGACTTACTATAACTGATCACTTTTAGGTAAACTTCATTAGGTTTATCATGCTTATAAGAGTTCCAATTTGGTGTTCGATTCTAACAGGTGGTGAGGCATTAAAACATAAATACTATAAATAAATACTATAGCCCCTTACTATAATTGGGATAAAGGTAAAGCTGTGGTGCAGGTTTTGTGTTGGAACCCAATCCACGTTAAAGCGATCCCATTCTTTGGCTGGTTTGCCAGAAACAAAATGTCTACTGCAGGCACGATCACTTTTAAGTTTCCCTTCAGTGAGATCATCTCTGCTTATCGCAGAAATCCATCGCCTTCGTAGTTCGGAAGTTAACTCCACGATGAACTCACCTTTGTTTGTCACTATCCGAGGAACTCGAAAAAATCTTGTCCTTTCCTTGCCTGCCCGTCTTTTTCCCTTCTTATTTCCACATCCAACGATAAGGCAAAGCACCATAACAGTAGTAATGAAAATTAGAAAAACATCTACGTGATTGAGACTGAAAAGATAGATGAAAGTCGTATCGATAAAAGAACACCGTGGGAAATTGCGTATGAAGAGGTACACCAAAATGGCGGACGGGAATGCTTATTCGTCACTATGGAAATTAGGGAGGATATGTCACCTGAGTGCATACGCTCAATAAATCGACTCCACGTAAACAGTAATCTTGAACTCGCTTTGTTTCCTCACGTACTCTCTGTTTCCAGTATGAGGAAATATCCCAACAAGACAACTTTTTCTACGAGTGAAATTTATTCGGCGTCCCAACGGTTTTCGACAAAATCACAGTTCATCATGAGTAATAAATTTTTTTTAGCGTGATCTTAAGCTTATTGAACATGAACAAAAAATGTTCCGTATTGGGAATAACCATCTAAACAATCATTGGCTAATTAAATATGCAATAGCGTATTGCAACATCCCCCCTCTTTTAGAGATGATGACATAAGTGACTAGAAAACTAGCATAGGATTCTTGCACCCGTGTGTACTCTAAAGTTGGAACACATTTCATACCCTCGTATGTGCTAAAGTTGAGATGCTGATCCGAAAACTTGTCGAAAGTTCACGAACACAATTACTTATACGATACACTGTAAGTACATTTCTCTTAAATTGATATAGTGTCTCTAGATATATTCAGTTAGTCTCGTTGGTGGTCTAATAGTTCGTTGTGGACGAGACAACGCAATTCCGACCGGGGTCTTTTCTGGCACACACTGTTTGGGCAATGGCTGATCAGAAACATCAGCTGTTGTTGAGCTGGGGTGCTTGACAAGTCCAGGTACCGGTGACTTTGGTTCTGTTCCGGGAATTGATGGGGCCTGATTTAATTCTTCTGGTTGGATCTCTCTCGCTGGACGAATATGGCGACGATTCCTGAAATAGCGAGCACCGGATTCAGCCTGTACCTCATATCGCCTGGGCGAACTTTCATTTGGCTGCTGTACCACCGTGGCTTTCTGCCAGATTGGTTTCTTGGGATCTAACTGGAATCGGATACTCTGAAATTGTTGTAGATCTTGAAGTTTCTTGGCTGTCTGATCATAGCCATCACGTTGGGCTTGTTTCTGTGCTAGTAGCGCCTCCCTGCTGATCTCTAGATTGGGATGCAGATATTGATGGATGGGAAGGAGTGCTCTATATTTCCGCTGGGAAAGCATCTCTCCTGGGCTGAGCTGACCTGGTCTGATTGGGGTCGCACGATAAATTAACAGCGCAAGATGCGGATCAGAACCAGAGTCTTCGGCTTTCTCCATTATTCCCTTTTCTACTTTGACCATGGCCTCTATGAAACCATTAGATTGAGGATACCTTGGGCTAGAGTGTTGCACTTCGAATCTGTACTGCACGGCAAATTGTTTGAATTCTTGAAACACGAACTGGGTTCCCTGATCTGCGTACTACCGTTGCTGGTACCCCATATTCTGAAACTATTGTCTTGAGAAGACTTGTCACGTGTCCCGCCGTCTGATTGGTTAGTTTCTTAACAACAGGGAACTTGCTGAAGTAGTCAGCAACCAGCAGATAATGGTTAGAACGATGTTCCAATATGTCATTGAACCATGGCAAGCTGGGCACATGATGCGGTACCAGTGGTTCCTTCTGTTGACTAGGCTTGTACTTCATGCATACCTCACATAATTTAACTGCAGTTCTCACGTCATCCGAGATCCCGGGCCAAAAGCACTGTCTCTCGTGCTCTCAACAGAGTTTTCTCTTCTCCTAAGTGGCCCACATGAAGATCCTTAAGATACTCTGCTCTAAGTGAAGTTGGAATCACAAGTCGATGTGCTTTGAATATCAGGCCATCTTCGACTGCAAGTTCTTCACGGTAATTCCAATAATGTTGCAATCGTTCTGGGAGTTGCTGCTTCTGAAGCGGCCAACCGTGAAAGATATAATGCCTTAACTGGTTCAAGGCTGGATCAGCAGTGGTGGCAATTCTGGTTCTGTCAAGTCGGTTGTCCGTGGCAGGAACATTTGAAGTGATGTGATGCACTGGAATCACATCCATCTGCTTTGAGTCCATAGGTTTTGGACTGAGAGGGTCGACTCGACTAAGGGCGTCTGCAAAGGAGTTGTCCTTCCCACAGATGTACTCGACTTGAATTTCGTATTTTGCAAGCCTCAGAAGAAGTCGTTGAAGTCTTGGGCTGGCATTGGCAATACTCTTCTTCCAAATCGTTTCTAGAGGTTTGTGGTCTGTTTGAACTCTGACTGGTTCACCAAACACATAGTTGTGAAGTCTCTCCATGGCGAATACCACTCCTAGCAATTCCCTCTCGATGTTGGAGTAACGTTCCTCGGCAGGAGTGAGAGTTCTGGATACGTAGATCACTGGTTTTCCTTCTTGCAGCAAAACGGCACCTAATCCTTTCATGGAAGCGTCATAACGTGTTCTGCTTTCCGGTCAAAGAACGCTAGTACTGGGGTCCTGGAGAGCTCTTCTTTGATGGCATCGAAGGCATCTTGATGGGAAGAGTCCCAGGTCCATTCCGTTTCCTCCCGAAGCAGCGGTTTGAGTGGTTCGAATAGTCTCGTCAGCTTGCCTGAGTAGCGTTTCAAATAATTGACCATTCCCTGGAAACTCTGCAGAGCTGTCTTGTCCTTTGGTGCTTTCATTTGTTTAATAGCCTCGACCTTTCTGTCGTCTACCTTGATACCCTCTGGCGTGATGGTCTGTCCAAAGAAATCGCACTTAGTTGTTTTAAACTGCAGCTTCTTTGATTGAGCTTAATTCCGTCCATTCGTGCCGTTTCAAGTAACTGGAATAGATTTACGTCATGATCCTTGGAATCTATCCCTTTCGTGAGGATGTCGTCAATGCATCCCGTGATTCCTTTCACATCTTTAAGGACCGCATTTAACCTCTCCTGAAATACGTCTGCGCTGACTTTAAGACCAAAGGGAAGACGGAGCCACTTGTATTTTCCCCATGGAGTGTTGAAAGTAGTTAAGAGTGAACTTTCTTTGTCCAATTCCACCATCCAATACCCTGACTTGGCATCAACAAGTGTAAAATATTTTCCTCCTTGGGGCTCAGCACTAACTTCGTCGATAGTCTTCGTATGGTACTGGTTCCTTTTGATGCTCTTGTTAAGGTCCTTTGGATCTAGGCATAGTTGAATTGATCCGTCAGGCTTAGAGACAGGAACGACGCTGTTGATCCAGTCTGTGTGTCCCTGGACTGATTCAATGATTCCCAAACTGCACAATCTTTCAAGCTCTTTTTTGTATGCTGCTTTCCTCTTCTCAGGTACTGCTCGAGGTGGATGCTGTACAGGTTGGGCATCTGGCTTGAGCTGGATGTGGTACTTCCACCCTTGTAGTTTTCCTACACCTTCGAATGTATCTCTGAATTCGAATAACACGTACTCCTTTGTTATGGGCAAACAGTGTCTCTTTCCATTCAGGATGACAGCATCATCCAACACCTCGCATGTAGGCTTGTTAACCTTACTGGAATCAGGTCGCAGGGCGTCAACACTTGTATGGTTTTGCGGCCTACTGGTTAAGGAGGGTGGGGTTACCTCTGGAAAGGCAATGTAGCCGACTTGCTGGGCTGTTTCTCTGCCTAGGATGAGATACCCTCGAGTATCAGTCACTTGACAAGTCGCCATTTGTGGCTGTTGTCTAAGACCAGTATGAATCGCAATAGTGCACGCTCCTAGATTTGTTACAGGGGATTCTCCATATCCGAATATCTGCACAGAGGTAGGGGTAAGACTCTTGTCTCCAAATAAAGATTTGTGCAGATACAAAGGCATCACGTTGCATCCTGCGCCTGTATCGATCTCGCATTCAACCTGATATATGGCTCCTCCACTTGCTGTACTTAACCAAAGAGGCTTGATATGCTTGCTTGAGGTGTCATTAATACTCTTCACATAAAAAGTCTGAATATGGTGAAACATTGTGTGCTGGTCGTCCTATAGTACCTGTGGACCAAACATCATGCGGCAGTCCTGTGTAGGATCACGAAAGAAAGTCTGATTGACACTGGCTCCTGTCAGCGGTGCTTGTAAACCATGTACTTGAACCTGTCTAGGTTCACCAATGGTACTTTGTGTACCTGTTTTGCTCTTGCAGCACTTTTTGTAATGCCCTTTCTTTCCACACTTGTAACAAATAACATCCTTGGCCGGACACTGCGATCAAGCGTGAGTAGGTTTTGCTCCACAACAGAAACAAGTTTGTCTTTTTGTCTCACCATGCTCTTTATCTTTGAACGTCTTGTCTCGATTTCACCACTCCGTTGATTTCCCACCTTTTTGATGCTTTGTTTGCACTTTGTGAATCTGTGTTGATCCTTGCTGTATTGCAGTTGCTGCTGCAGTTGCTGTACTGAGAGTCTGCATAATTGATCTTTGACGATCGCTGTTGTACAAGAGAGTTGCAATTTCAATTACACTTTCGGCGGTAAGCGAGTCCTGGTCTTCTTCCAAACACTTTTGATAAACGTTTGGATTCTTAAGACCGAGGAGAATAGCGTTCCTGAGAACCATGTCCTTCGCGTTTTCTGGCCATCCGCATGCATCAGTTACATGTCTGCACTTTTCGATGTACTCTGGTAATTCCATATCACCTTGAGTGAGCACTTTGTACTGTGTAGCCGCGACTAGTTTGCTCCCTCTGGGTTTGCATTGCTCCTCCACCTTTCCGAGATGTATTTCCCATTTATTGCGATCATCGGATGAAATTGATGCCTTGTCCAAAATATTTTGTCCGCGTTCACCCGACCACTGATAAATGCATAGACATACAAACTCCGGGTCTGCCTTGTTCATCACAAGACCTCTGCATAAAATCGACACCTTCTTTTTCCATTCTAGGAAACGTTCGTGAAGTTTTCCGTCGTTTGTCCAATCCAAGATTGGTCCTTTCGCGAGAACTTCCATGATGAACTTGTGGCCTGTAAACACAAAAATATTCGCCCGAACTCTGCGATTGTCGATTATCGATGAATTTGTTTGGTTTTCAGATCGTAGACTAGACTTTTACTCCTGACACCATGTTTCCTCACGTACTCTCTGTTTCCAGTATGAGGAAATATCCCAACAAGGCAACTTTTTCTACGAGTGAAATTTATTCGGCGTCCTAACCGTTTTCGACAAAATCACACTTCACATGAATAATAATTTTTTTAGCGCGATCTTAAGCTTATTGAACATGAACAAAAAATGTTCCGTATTGGGAATAACCATCTAAACAATCATTGGCTAATTAAATATGCAATAGCGTATTGCAACACGCTTCAAGATTACTGTTTACACTTATAGATTGTTTGCTACGTGGAAATGAAAAAAGAACATCTTGACGAAAGGATTATCTACCACGATCTCATGGTAGAGACCATAATAATAAACAACGTGTGCATTGCCACTTGACCACAAACGTGACGTTTTGCGACCAACACAAAATCATATATTTTGGATGAAGATTACACTTGTATATTTGCTACCTTTTTGCAATATGTAGTGGGAATGTTACAGTTTATTACATTGTTACTGTTTTCCTTGCATTTTGATTATTGATACATAAATTTATTACATGATTTGATAATGGAAATCAATAAAAAATGTTTTCCCAGGCATTTTCATTCCCGTTTTTTTATAAATAAAACAAGCCATAATATGATCAGAACTGCATAACATAACAAAGTTTTATTGCTATATGATAATAATGATTATACCAATACAGCAATGGAATTCCCCTCCTTTGCGTTATTCATTCATTAGTTCACTCAATACGATTACCAGCATGCAATGTATTTGTTGGCTTCTAATGTGCAATGCCAGACAGAAAACAAAATGCTTTGCATGCTACTGTGTTTCGGGTTTGATGGAGGGACTGCAAAAACCCAAAACTCACAAAATATGAAATGCAATGCAATGATTTGTGCTGTAAGGGAAAGCCTTTGACAATGATAATTCAACAGAAATGCAGTACTATTACAACAATAAGCCTTTTGCAGGAGCTGATCACGTGACCATGTCAATACCAACCTTTAGCACTAGCTCACTGAGGATCCAAGAAAGGAAAAGAGCATGTTGAAATTAGAAGACTTCATAACTTCAAAACTATGGCCATTGCAACAATAATATCTAAGACGTTATCAACAACGAGATTTCCTTGCGATATAGCTGGTTCAACGATAATACTTGGTGAGAACTCTTCTTACTCTCTTCCCGTCTGTTTCATTGCAGTCAGTAATTGCAGTCATAATCAGTTGAGCAAATGTCTGTATACCTGGAACCGAACGATGACTTACGAAGGTGGGGGCAAATGTACTGCCAAATTAAAACCAACATCGTCAACAAGGTGTACAGCCGAAGTGTACTTAAAGGTAATAAATACTGTTTGACACCATGCTTCCAGAACTTTGAGGGTGTCGTGTTTGATTGTGATCGCCAGGAATGGTTGTCAAAGCCCCTTTGCCATGATTTGAATTTATGGAGGCATCCATGCAAAAGACCTTCATACCTGTTCTTTTAAGTGAAGTTACCCTGTGTCTTTGTTTTCTGTACTTGTTCCATGAGGCATCAGTTGGATTTCGAGCGTGAAGTTTAAATAACGGATTGCGTAGGGAGATTTCACGCTGTAACTCTGGCGTAATCCATGGTAATTGATCACCCCGCATCCGTTTTTTCATAATTGGCGCATGATTATCAAGGATCTCATTGAAAAGTGTTGCCCAGTGATCCCACAAGTCGTCCACATTATCATTTATGTAGGCAGTATCCTAAGGGACGTTTCTTAAATCCTGTAAGAAAAGTGTCATTGTTAAATTGTCGCATACTCCGGCATTCAATTTCACGTGATTTTGGCTTTACAAGTTTGTTTTTTCGAACCGCAAACACCAAATCATGGTCGCTTACTCCCAATTGCAAATTACCGCCGGTTGGCAAAACGTTCAGGATGGCTAGCCAGAATCACATCAATAAGTGTTTCTGTTTTATCAGTTACCCTTGTTGGTTCAAAAATTTGATTCTGCAAGCAAAACTTATCACAGAACTCCTGAAGCGCTGCGTTTCCTTTGCTGCCCTTATCTTGGTTTACGTACATGTCCAGGTTAAAAACCCCAATTAAAACTACTTGCTGTTGGCACTTGCACATAAGCTCTATGGCAGAGGGTGTCGTGTTTTATTGGTATCTCGGTGGATGATTGTCTGAGCACTTTTCCAATTGCAATTTCTTGTGTAGCTGAAACCAAAGAATGACTTTTAAAGGTGGGGGAAAATGCACGGCCAAATTAAAAGAAACATAATTAGCAAGATGTACAGCCGAAATGTACTTAAAGGTAATGATACTGTTTGAAAGCATGCTTTGAGAACTGTGAGGGTGTCCTGTTTGATTGTGATCGCCACGGATGGTTGTCAAAGCCCTTTTGCAATCGCAATCTTGTGTATTTTTTTTTTTTTTTTTTTTTTCTCCAAAACCTTTATTCAAACAAAATCACAATACATTTAAGGAAAAAGAGAAAGACAAAGAAAAATAGAAATAAGTAAATAAAAAAACCTAAATAAATAGATAAAAAGATTGCTGATTAATCACGCTGTATTACAATTTTTTTTTTTTTTTTCCTTTCCCTTCCCCCCCTTCTTCCCTCTCCTTTCCCCCTACGATAACGAATTGCATTAGTTTATTCTACTACTAGGAGAAGGCAAAAAAGAAGCGAAAAAGAAAGTAAGATAACAAGTAAAATAAGTTTATAAAGAGAAAAAAAAAAAAAAGTCAAACAAAAATAATAAAAAAGACGAGCAAATAGTGGCACAACCTCTGGGGCGAATATTTGAGGGGACCTCATGTGCAAAGTGTTGTCCATTTTGATCTGAATTTCATCATAGTATTATTTTTAACAGCAATTGTACGTTCATATAAGATCTTTTCGTTGAGTAAAAGAAGGAAGATATCAAGACTTGGAGATACCATATTCCACCATGACAGAAAAATGTGATACTTAGCGATAATAAGGAAATGATTCAGGGCATAAAAACTGCTTGATTCTGGTTTGTAACCGTAAAAAATATCTGTATCAATTAAGGTGACTTTTTCTGATCGTTTTTCATTCCACCATACAATAACTTTTTGCCAGAATGTTTGTACCGTCGAACACTCATAAAGCAGATGAGATAAAGTTTCATATGGAGAGCTACAACGATCGCAACTTGGAGAAATTTTCACTTTCATTTTATGAAGTCTGCTGTTGGTGGGTAGGATGTTATGTATAATCTTATATTGAAAACATCTGAGTTTGTTTTCTAATGTAACCTTGAAAGGCAATTCATAAATGGCTTTAATAGGAAGACATTTTTCAATTAGTTTAGTTTCTACGTTTGGAGCTTTGAACACTTTTAAAACAAGCAATTCGCGAGCAGATTTGGCAGTGACATTCGCAGGAGGAAGGTCTTTGCTGTCAAGATCAGTAAGCGTTCGTTCAGAATTTACAATTGATCTTTTCCATACCTCAGGGATCGCGGCAAGAAGGCCATTATATGTTAGGAAATTTACTGTCATACCATATTTATGTTGAAACTCGGATCTTGATAAAAACTTTCTGTTCTCGTTTAACAGATGACCAATTTTGATTATTCCTTTTCTATGCCAGGATGGGTAGAAGACTGATTTCCCATCTATTTTAATAAAGCGGTTGTTCCAAATAATTTCATTTTCATATTCTTTAGCAGAAGAAGGGTCTTTGGAGTGTAGCTCCTGCCAGGCAGTCAATATTTCCTTATAAAAAGACGGCACGTACGAGGCAAAATTTAGATCGGGTGCATTAAAATTGCATTCCAAAAGAAAAGAGCCACCATATTGGGATGTAGCCAATGAGAAGAGGGAGCACCATTTGGCATCGCCAGCTTCATATAAACGTTTAACCCATGCTGCTTTCAAAGACTTGTCCATCATGGTGAAATCTACCATGTTAAGGCCACCTTTCTCTTTTGGACCTATAAGCGTGTTACGTTTGACCTTATCAGGCTTGAAGTTCCATATGAACTTGAAGCAAACATCATTAACTTCACTAGTAAATTTCGGTGGAGCTGTAAGAACGGAAGTATTATAAACAAGCTTGGAGATGGCGAGGGTTTTAATGATACAAATTCTTCCCATTAGCGTTAAGCCTCTGGTCGTCCATTGGTTTAAAATTTTCTTTAGCGCAACAAATTTTTCCTCGAAATTTATTTTGTAGCTAACAGAAGGATCGTATGCGAAGGCCACACCTAGCACGATTACATATTTTTCAGGCCACGTAATATTGAATGGAGAACGTTTACCTAAATTGCATTTGAGACTGCCAAGCCACATTCCTTCCGTTTTAGAAATATTTATTTTTAGACCTGAACAGGCTCCAAAATCGTTTAAAAGATTGAACAAGTGATTAGCAGAGCAATCATCTTTTATAAATGCAGTGATATCATCCGCGTACATACTTAATTTTAATTCGGTGTCGTTAATTTTCAAACCACGGATATTTTCATTTTTCCTAATCGCTTGGCCTAATACCTCAATTGCCAGGACAAATAAGAGCCCCGATAAGGGGCACCCTTGTCGGACTCCTCTTTGAAGCAGAAAGAAATTGGACGCAAACCCGTTATTTATCACACAGCTGGTGATATTGGAATAAAAGGTATGGATCCATTTTTGGAACATTGGCCCAAAGTTCATTACTTCAAGGACTTTGAACAGATACTTCCACTCTAAGGAATCAAATGCTTTTTCAAAATCTATAAAGAGTAACATGCCAGGTAGTTGTTTTTTCTCATACAATTCAATTACATCCGATATTAGCCGAATGTTTTCTCCTATAAAGCGGTTTTTAACATACCCTGTTTGGTCACTATTTATCAACCTAGGTAAGACTTTCTCTAATCGTTTTGCTATACATTTCGTAGCTATTTTGTAGTCAATATTCAACAAAGAAATTGGCCGCCAATTCTTGAGGAGGAGGGTGTCTTTATTCTTTTTAGGCAACAATGAAATCACACCTCTCCTTTGCGAGATCGACATTTCACCTCTGCAATAGGCGTCATTTAAACAGTCTATTAAAGGAGTTACTACGAATTCCCAAAAGCACAAATAAAATTCTGCAGTCAGTCCATCTGTACCTGGGGTTTTATTTTTTTCGAACGTTTTGAGAGACGATAAGCTTTCTTCTTCGGTAATGAGGCCCTCGCAAGATTTTTGCTGCTCGTTATCAAGTCTCTGTACATTGTCAGGGTTTAAGAAGGATGAGGCTGAAGCATCAAATGTGTTATCTGTTATTCGCGAGGCATATAAAGCTTTATAAAATGTTTCCATCTCGCACAAGATCCTTTTTGGTTCCTCGACATACTCGTTTTGATCGGTTTTTAATTTAACAATATGCTTCCTTTCATGTGAGCGCTTCTCTAGATTCAAGAAATATTTCGTATTTCTTTCGCCATGTTCGTACCACCGTGCTCTGCTTCTTATAATCGCGCCTTTTGTTTTGTGCTCAGCGATCCTTTGAAGATCAAGCTTGACACGTTCAATTTCTGTTACTAAATTGGCTTCTTGCGGATTTTGATCAAGACGCATATTTAAATGTTTTAACTTGCAGAGTAAATTTATTTCTCTCGACTTTTTACTTTTAGCAAGACGTTTAGAGAAACGGATACAAAAGTCTCTAATCTCCATTTTAATCATTTCCCAATAAAGTCTTTTATCGTTTGTTCCACTATGTTTTTCCTTGGCTTGTAGTAAAAAGAATTTTAGGTTTGTTACAAATTCTTCATTATTAAGAAGAGAGTTATTAAATTTCCAAAACCCTGGACCGGCTGTTTTTTGGTTATTTTTATATGCGATTTCGGCGTAAATTGGGGAATGGTCTGAATCGTAATATGACAACACATCCGTTTTACTAGTACGAGGAACTAAATGTTTTGAAATAAGCCAATAATCTAATCGACATCTTATTTTTCCTGAGCTGTTCTGCCAGGTAAAGCGCTTATCACTCGGGTGGTGAAGTCTCCATATATCGTTGAGACTTAAATTGTCGCTCATTTCCTTTATGCTGTGAATTACATTTTTCTTGTTACTGAAGTCTTTTCCACCTATTTTATCCATATTTTCGAGTGGGCAATTATAGTCACCTCCCATTATGAGATTTTCATTTGCATAGGGACGTAACTTGCTTGTTAATTCGTTATAGAAATTTATTTGTTGATTTTGTTCGTTGGGAGCGTAAACATTGACTAAACAAAATTCTTCATCTTGAAGTGTGAGGCGAACAATAAGAATTCTTCCGTTCTTATCATTAGTAATGCTAATATTCTCCGCTTTTAAAGTTGGGCGAAAAAGAATCATCACGCCTCTGCTATGTTTTGAGCCATGGGAATAGCAAATGTCACCGCCCCATTCTGCACGCCAAACATTTTCGATTGTTTTGTCACTGTAGGTTTCCTGCAAAAAAATTAGGTCATATTTGCCATTATGAAGCCACCTAAATAAATTTCTACGTTTGATCGACTTATTTATGCCTCTGATATTTAGGGAAACACATTTTAAACCCATTGCAAATGTAATTAAGGCTCAACACCTGCACCAGAGCCCCAGCCAAAAAAAGTTGTCCCCAGATGTGATGCCACCAAACAGAAATATTACAAAACACAGAACATTACAAAAACTTATTAAGCCGTTAAGCGACTTCATGTATAGAGGGGATAGTTTTAGTAAATGGAAAAATTTCATTGATTGGAAGGAGTCCCCTCTACGATTCCCCGCATAATAATACTACTGGATGACGAATTGAAAATTAATTGTATGGCATAAGGAAAGTGTAACAATTGAACCGAGCATCAGCGGTCAGACCCGGGGTAAATGCTAAGTGATTGAGAAAAAATAACATCAATCAGTTAATCTTATCTAAGTCTTCATTATTGTAAATTCTTATAGGATAATCAGCTGCTTCTAATTTAACAAAGATTTTACCGTCTATAGTCCAGGCACTGTGCCAATGCTCTAGCTTCTTTCTTTTCCACACTTCGGCAAATAATTGGCGTCGCATTCTTGTTAGATTTTCGTTTATATAGACAAAGTCGCCACCGTTGAAAACTTGATTCAGGTTCTGACCTTTTAACTGCTTACGAGCTCCATAAAGTTCTTTCTTTGCTCTATAAGATTTGAACCTGACCATAATTGGCTTGTGCTTACTGGGGTTCTTGCTTGTTTGAAGTCTATGACATATGTCTATATCGTCGTTGCGGATCGTAACGTTGAGCACATTTCCAAGTGTGATGATTCGCTCTGCGATGTTTTCATCAGGCGTTTGTGGAATTCCATGAATTTCTAAGTTGTGCTTGCGGGTGTACTGCTCTAGATCATCGAGTTTATTGATTGCAGTCCCCAAATCTTCATACATTACTTCGCGTTCTTCATTGGCTTTATTTAAAGACCTCTTCAGCGATTTCATTTCTTTCTTTAATGATTCGTTCTCCGTCGCCAAAGTTTCTATTTTAACTATATGGAATTCCAGCGACTTCTGAAGCTCAGAGTACTGGTCGCGTAAAGCCTTGTTTTCTTCGAGAAGTTTGTTCGTGTTGTCTTGAATGGTGTTGAGAACTTTCCAAATATCTGCCTGTTCGACCATGTTGGATTCCGTAAACTTCACGGACTTCGCGGGCGGTTTCTCAGAGCCAGGCGAGCTGCTGTCACTACTTCTTTCGCCACGTTTACCTGGGAAATAGTATGTAATTTGCCCCTCTTTTCCTTTATCCTTATCCTCCATTACATATAACTGCGGGGAACAAGGTGGCAGATTACTGAAATTTGCTGCCGTCCGCCATGACACTCTCGTGAAGCCTGATAAGCCTGATAAGCAATCTTGTGTATACCTGGAAACGAACGATGACTTATGAAGGTGAGGGCAAATGCACTGCCAAATGAAAACCAACATCGTCAACAAGGTGTACAGGCGAAGTGTACTTAAAGGTAATAAATACTGTTTGACACCATGCTTTGAGAACTTTGATGGTGTCGTGTTTGATTGTGATCGCCACGGATGGTATGGCTAAGCTCTTTCGCAATCGCAATCTGGGTATACCTGGAAAAGAACAATGACTTATGAAGTTGGGGCAAATGTACCGCCAAATTAAAACAAACATAATTGACAAGGTGTACAGCTTAAGTGTACTTGAAGATAATGATACTGTTTGACACCATGCATCGAGAATTTTGAGGGTGTCGTGTTTGATTGTGATCGCCACCGACGGTTGTCAAAGCCATTTTACAATCGAATTCTTGGTTATACCTGGAAGCGTATACCTGGAAAAGAACAATGACTTATGAAGTTGGGGCAAATGTCCCGCCAAATTAAAACAAAGAATTAGAGAGATGTACAGCCGAAGTGTACTTTAAGATAATAATACTGTTTGACGCCATGCTACGAGAAGTTTGAGGGTATCGTGTTTGACTGTGATCGCCACGGATAGTTGGCTAAGCCCTTTTGCAATCGCAATCTTGGGTATACCTGGAAAAGAAAGATGACTTATGAATGCGGGGGTAAACGTACCGCCAAAATAAAACAAACATCGTCAACAAGTTGTACAACCAATGCGTACTTAGAGATGATACTGTTTGACACCATGCTTCGAGAACTTTGAGGGTGTCGTGTTTAATTGTGATCGCCACGCATGGTTGTCAAAGCCCTTTTGCAATCGCAAACTTGGGTATACCTGGAAAAGAACAATAAATTATAAAGTTGGGAGCAAATGTACCGCCAAATTAAAACAAACATAATTAGAGAGATGTAAACCCGAAGTGTACTTAAAGATAATAATACTGTTTGACACCATGCTACGAGAAGTTTGAGGGTGTCGTGTTTGATTGTGATCGCCACGGATGGTTGGCTAAGCCCTTTTGCAATCGCAATCCTGGGTATACCTGGAAAAAAATAATGAAGTATGAAGGTGGAGTAGTAGCGAAAGGCCGGTTCTGGGCCAAATAATTTTTATTTGGCCAAATAATTTTTATCATTTCTATATGCATTTACTTGATGATGAGGATGTACCTGTTGAGAAGTTATATTCTCCTAATGATTTAGTCATCATTGACTTTTCAGTTTATATATATATAAATGTTCACGATGAGTTATTACATGAGGCTTGGAAGCGAATACATAAGCGTATTTTCCTAAATGAAATTTGGGATGAGTTAATGTCTGTGGCGTGGGATCCAACTAGGATTTTGGATTGGTGTATTGATGTGGAAGAGTTACAGGAGTTGAAAGAGCGTTGGGGGGTTGATTGGTAATCGTGAGGAATTCCTTTTGTAACACGCTTCATGTTACAAAAGTATAAAAATTAAATAAGGTGTTAAATAGTATAGTGATCGGTTTAAGGAACATAATTTGTTAATTCAATGATGTTATGGAGAACTTACCAGTGAAAGAGTTGAGGTCAATAGCTAAAAAAGCTGGTGTAAAGGCCGGCAAATTCAGAAAGGCTGAATTACTCGAAGCGTTATCAGATGTTCAACCCGAGAATTTAACAGTGAATGCATTGAGAATCATAGCCAAGAAGATTGGTACACAAGGCTATGCTAAGATGCGTAAAACAGAACTAATTAATGTTGTTGGATCCACACGAGTATCTGAAGCTAATGTTCCAATTTCTGGTCCAATTAGACCCACAAGAACAAAGCCAGCTCGCGCCTCATATAGCAAGGCCATTGATTTAGCTAAGAATGAAATTAATAAGACCATAGATTGGATAGGAACTAATGTTACAGATCCGGTTAAGAGGGCTGTCACTAAGAGATTAAGAAAGGTAGCTAATATTCTCAGAGAGAAACCTGAATACTTTATCCCTGAAAGACATGAAACGGCTCTGAAAGGTTTTTTGAAGACCTATATAGTAAAGGGTAGAAGTGGTTATGATCCAACTTCATTCCTTAGCAATGTTAGATCACAATTCTATGTTTTGATGCGTAAACAGAAGAAGCCGTTCAAGTTGAAGTGTATTTTTTCATGTGGCTTCATAAGGAGGAATAACCAGGATAATCGTGTTATTGAGCAGAGTCAAGGTCATTTTCATTCACAGATGGAGACAGTAACAGCTTCGACAAATACATTTAATATGTTTGACAGCATCAAAGCTAGATTGATTGAATTGGTTCATAAATATGAGAATGAGCGCTCTGGATGGGTATTTGACCATGTTGTAGATTTTCGTATCCACATAAATCCATTTCAACCTTTTTCTGGAACTTCATATATTAAATTACCACCTAAATTGGCCGCTAAGAAGGCAATTATAAATGTTAAGAATGAGAAGGACCAGGAGTGTTTCAAATGGGCAGTGACATCTGCTGTGTTTCCTAACAAGGATCATCCTTATAGACTTAATAATGAGATGAGAGAAAATTCAGAGAAACTTGATTGGTCAGGAATAGAGTTCCCAGTATCAGCACTTGGTACAACCCAGAGAGAGAAATTCGAAAGACAGAACTCATATGGGATCAATGTTCTTGGATATGAGAAAGGTGAACCAACTCTAATCAGGCGTAGTAATAAGTCGGGAGTACCAAAAATAAATCTATTATTGATATCAAATGATGAGACAAATCACTACTGCTGGATCAAGAACATGTCAAGACTTATTGAGTATAATAAGGAGCATGCTCGTTTCTACTGTGGTAACTGTTTGAACTCATTCAATTCAGAAAAGTCGCTGGACACACATATGGAGTATTGCCTAAACAATGAAGCAGTGAAAGTACAGATGCCTATGGATGAGGATGGTAGTCCAAGATACATTACTTTCAAGAACCACAGAAGAAAGATGCAGGTCCCATTTGTGGTCTATGCGGATTTTGAGTGTTTTACGGAGAAGATAGACACTTGTTCACCGGATGATAGGGATAGCTTCACGAATCAATATCAAAAGCACAAGCCATCAGGTTTCTGTTATCTTGTCAAGTGTTTTGATGATGAGGTATTTGAGCCTAAGCTTGTAATGCGTACAGCCAACTCACCTGAGGATGATATACCACAAATGTTCCAGGAAAGTTTAGAAGAGGATATCAAGAAGATTTATAATCAATTTAAGTCTGAAAAGAAGCTTATAATGAAGATGAGTGATCATAGGAAGCATGAAAAGGCTACTCATTGCCATATTTGTGAGGGTGAATTGGGGAATGATAAGGTGATTGACCATTGTCATATTACAGGTAGGTATAGAGGAGCAGCACATAGGAAATGCAATCTGGAATTCAAGGCTCCTAAGTTCTTTCCAGTCATATTCCACAATTTGTCTGGATATGACAGTCACTTGTTCATCAAGAAGCTGGGGGTATCAGAGGGTAAGATAGATTGTATTCCACTCAATGATGAAAAGTACATATCATTTACAAAGGAGATTGTGGTGGAAACCTTCGAGAAGGAGGCAGAAGGTGATGAAGAGGAGGATGGTAAGGAGGTTCAGATCAAACGCTCCATTAGATTCATAGACAGTTTTAGATTCATGGCAAGTGGTCTAGCCAGTTTGGTTGATAACTTACCAAGAGAGTCTATGGAGAATCTTGAGAGATACTATGAAGGAGAAAACCTTGACTTATTGGCTAGAAAGGGTGTATTTCCATATGATTGGTTTGATGGGTTTGATAAGTTACAAGTGTCTAGTCTACCAGCTAAGGAGGAATTCTATTCGAGACTTTATGATGTTGATATATCAGATGAGGATTACAAACATGCTGGAAACGTGTGGGATACCTTTGGTATGAAAAACTTTAGGGATTATCATGATTTATACCTCAGAACAGATGTAATCCTATTGGCTGATGTCTTTGAGAACTTCAGAGGGGTCTGTATGAGAAATTATGGGTTGGATCCTGCATGGCACTTTACTGCACCTGGATTGGCTTGGGATGCCACATTGAAAACAACCAAGGTGGAATTGGAGTTATTGAGAGATCCAGATATGTTGATTATGATTGAGAATGGAATCAGAGGTGGTATATCAATGATCTCCACTAGATATGGGAAAGCCAACAATCCATATATGAAGGAATATAATCCAGAATTGCCTACAAAGTACATCACATATTTAGATGCGAATGGACTTTATGGCTATGCAATGACTAAGGCTTTACCAACTCATGGTTTTGAGTGGATGGATGATCAAGAGTTATCAGATTGGAGAGACCATCCATGCATATTGGAAGTGGATTTCGAATACCCATTACAGCTACATGATCTACACAATGATTATCCATTAGCCCCAGAGAGATTGGATGTAGAAGGTGTTGTTAAGTTAATTCCTAATTTGAGGGACAAGAACAAGTATATATTACATCATGAAGCACTGAAACAGTATTTATCTTTAGGATTGAAATTAATCAAAGTACACAGACGAATTAAATTCGAAGAATCGGAGTGGTTAAGGTCATACATTGATTTGAACAATAGTCTTAGAACTAAAGCTGAGAATGATTTTGAAAAAGATTTCTTCAAATTAATGAACAACTCAGTATTTGGTAAGACTATGGAGAATATTAGGAAGAGAGTGGACATTCAACTAGTCATTAATGAGAAGAAGGCGCGTAAGTTGATTGTTAAGCCAAACTTCCATCATAGGAATATATTCTGTGAGAACTTGACTGCTTTCCATATGAAGAAAACTAAACTTCTTTTTGATAAACCCATTTACTTAGGACTGTCTATTCTGGATTTGAGTAAGATAACCATGTATGATTTTCATTACAATTACATAAAGCCTAAGTATGGGGAGAAAGTCAAGTTATTATTCACAGATACTGATTCCTTAGCTTATGAGATACATACTGAGGACTTCTATAATGACATAAGTCCAGATGTGAGAGACAAATTTGATACCAGTAACTATCCAAAGGATCATCCATCAGGAATTGAAACTGGAGTGAATAAGAAAGTTGGAGGCATGTTCAAGGATGAAGCTGGCGGTGAACAGATAACAGAATTTGTGGGTCTAAGAGCCAAATTATATGCTTTCAGAACAGATAAACAGGCTGAAGTAAAGAAATGCAAAGGTGTGAATAAGGCAGTGGTGAGTAAGAGTATAAGTTTTGAGGATTATAAGACTTGCCTTTTCAGTGGTCAATTCCAGAGAAGGAAGATGAATACAATAAGGAGTCATAAACATGAAATGTACACTGAAACAATTAATAAGATTGCATTATCACGCGAGGACGATAAACGTGTGATAATGGAAGATGGTGTAAATACGTATGCACATGGTCACTTCAGAACGCTAGAAGGTGGTGATTCAGTGTCTTGAGGCACAAATTGAAGTTCCTCACGAACGAATCCCCGTTTTGGGCTCCCATTCAAATAGTACAATACTGGTTGACCCGGTTCGATTATGGTTCGGGCTAAATCATAAATCTCAAGGCTCCATATGGGATCAGTAGCCCTTCGTTTGTCCCCACCTTCATCTTCACCAGGGGCATATAGATATCTGACTTGAATATCTGGAGGTAATCTCTTTTCATCCAATCCCACAGGTCGTTTATAGTCTGGAGTTTTAGTACCAATTGACTCCATTTTCAAAGCTTCCTCCGGCTCTATACCAGTAATACGGGTGGTCTCACTATTCAAGGTCTTCATGATGGTGGGCAATCTATTCACCCAAACTGTGGATCTGTTTTCACTAATCATCTCTTGAGCGTATTGATGGCTGAATAGCTTCTCACCAAGAGTCCTATTGGCTCTCTCAACAAAAGCCTGAGCTCTATGATTCCCAGCTTCACTACGCTGGATTGTGACTTGATGCTTATTCATAAGAGTTGTTACATTACCCTTGAATTCTGTTCCTGGATCCACCATTAATGTTTGTGGCCACTTCAACTTACGGGAATAAATCTTTGCAAAGGCATTGGAAACTTCACCACTATCCTTTGATGTCAACGCTTCAGCATCCTTATATCTTGAAGAAATATCAATCACAACTAGAGCATAGCGGTATGTTTTTCTTCTCACTGTATCATGAGGAAGAAACAACAAGTCCGCTTGATGAATTTGATTAGGCTTATTCACACTTCAATGTGGCCTTGGTATATACTTGGGAGCTGGGAGATATATTTGCCACAAGGCTTGCTTCTCCAACCACTCTTTAGCGACCTTTTCACTAACTTTGGCTGCTTTGGCTAATTTGGTTATGGCTGAGTATCCTTTCCAGTATCCATCAGTGGAGTAATATAATCGACTTAAAACATTAGAATCACTCATTTATAAACAAGAATATAAGCATTTAAAATGACTTCTATACCAAGCATTCTTGATACCAATCGTGTTCCAAGGACTTGTGGAGGGTTGAAGGCGGGAACTTCGTTGAATAGAGTCACGTTGAATCCATCATCAGCCGAACCTGGTGAGACATTATACATTGAAATTCCAAAATTGAGTGAGAATTTAGTGATTGTGCCTGGTAGCGTCTACATAACATTTGATATGGTTGTAACTGGGCACAAAGACAACACTCTTGTTAATAATTTGGGAAGGAATCTAATTTCACAATATAGGGTTCTATTTGGGGGTGAAATCATAGAGGATCTTAATAGATTTGATTTATTCAAAACTTATCATGATTTGTTTTTGTCGGAGGCAGATCGTGAGAATAGATTGAGACAGGGTATATCTGATGTTAATATAAGGAAAATTAGAACCAATGCAGGCAATAAAGATACATCAAAAGCAAGGCATAATACTTTAGCTACGATTCATAACACTAGATATGCCATTCCATTAGATCACACAATCCTCAAAGATCATGGAGTATTTTATCCAAGAGGATTACCGCATCCACTTAGATTTGAATTAACTTTGGCTAAAGTTTCTGATGTTGTGGTTTATTCAAACAGTGAAACACCAGCTAATTATAAATTAATAAATATGGAAATGGAATACCAATGCATATCGAATAATTTTTTAGCAGGAAAGGTTGTTGCATCCTACACATCTGGGAAAGGATTCACGTATGAAAAAGTGCTTCTTCACAAAACTTTTACAATCTCTGAGGCTAATGATGCTGTGATAAATCAGCATATTAATGTGCCAAGGAGATCCATGACTGGTATACTATGCCTTTTCACTGCACCTAATGCAGAAGGTCTTAGGGATTCTGAGATTTTTACAAACCCAAGGATCACATCAGTCAAGATTGACATAGATGGAGTCCCTAACAAAGTTTATTTGAAAGGTATGATGGCGACTGATTTGTGGCAATCCATAATTAAGCGAGTTGGTCTCAGTGATTCAATTAAATGAATCTGACTTTTATACAGATAAATTCGCTTTGTGGATTGATTTGAGGACTTATCCAGATAATGATATTCATGGAAATGGTTTGAAAATTGTTGCTACTCGTGATGGTGTGACTTTAGAAATCAAGAGAGAAAAGGTAGGAACTAGAGTTCTTACATGCTACATGTTTGTTGTTGCTGACGCTATAATGAGCATTAAGAATGGCGATCTAGAGGAGATTAGATATTAGGCTGCTATATATGTTTTCTTCTCACATTCTCATGAGAAGAAACATTAATCTAAAGAAGTTAATATATTGAGTAATGATGAATGAACTCAAAGATATGATTCCATTCAATTGTATCATCACCGGTCCCACTAATTGCGGAAAGACCCAATATCTGGTGGAACAGCTTCGAGGTCATTATAGGCAAGTATTCGATTATATTGTGTTGATTTGTCCAACATATGCCCATAACAAGACTTATATAGAGGCTTTTCAAAAGGGGATAAACGATTCTTTGTACTCTCACCAGATGCAAGTGATCATGATGAAGTCAATAATTTGTTAATGGATTGCTCATCGTTCTTCTCAGATATGAATGCTCTCATAATATTGGACGATTGTGCCGTTTCAAAGGATCTGAAGAATAGATCCAACAAATTCATTGATTTAGCTTTCTCTGGGAGGCACATAAGGATATCAGTGTGGGTTCTCACTCAGCAGCTCACATCTATAGCCAAACCATTCCGTGAAAATGTAGCTTGTGTGGTTTCATTCCATAATCCATCACAAACGGCGATGAAGATGCTTTTCGAGGAATATGGCGGAGACCTGGATGCCGAAACTTGTAAAAAATACAAGAAGCATCTTAAGAATGAAAAGTATGCCAGGCTCTGCTTCTCCCTTAGACATCCATTTCAAAGTTATTTAGAGATACCAGCTCTTACGGCATAATCATGACAACTCCCGAAGATATCATGAATGGTGAAACTATCGTAAATGATCAAGCAATAAACACTGATGATGATTTGAAGTCTAAAAGAGAAGAACTTTCAATACTAGCATGTCTAGGCTCTACAAAGGAGTATACTGGTATGCAAATGACGCTGTCTGATATACATAGATTATCAGACAAGGATGTTGAAAAGTATTACAAAAGATATAAGATGGTGTCTGGTAAGAATCTAGCTGATGGACTAATAGATCCTCCTTTACATCTATTAGCTAAATTAGTTAATTGGTGTCTTAGTAGTTATGGTGGAATAGATGAACCAGAAGCTCTAGTAAATGATTGGAAGAATAATCAATTGGTTAAACAATGGCTATCAGAAGTTTCTGGTTCACTGGTAGTAAAGGGTGGAGTAGCTGCTACATTATTAATAATAGCTATTACAACCATTAAGCATTTTAAAACTAAGAGAACCTAGTAATGTTGATGATTCAACTAATATGGATCATGAAGGTAGTGATGTTGGACATGATACAGTTAGATAGATAGATGATAATTAATAAAGCAACATAAAGCAAACAACATGTCACAATCTTCCAGTTCATCTTATTCTACTTATTCTTCATCATTGGATATTTGTTTTGTGCCAATTGAAGACACTGATTTTGATTGGGATTCTATTATTATTGAGCCTCCAGTTAAATCTGGTAAAAGGGCTTATTCAAAAGTATTTGTCATTGATAATGGTGAGAAGAAACATCTCTCTTTCCAATTGGATGATGAGAATATAAATGGCTTATTATACAGTCATACATATAACAAACCAAAGACTTTTGAAAACGTAAATGGAATTGGATTTTACTACAGATTGTACAAAAGGGAGACTAGAACAAGAATTGAAGCAATTATAGATCGAGTGGCCAAAAGCCTTCAGGAATTTTACAATGATGATGTGGCTAGGAAGATAATGCCTGATTTGAATAAAGTCAAAAATGGGTCAAAGATGCTGAAGGATGATCCAATTGATTTGGTGAAACCACCATACTCAACAGACCCAAATTATAGATCTGATTCCATGTGGCTAAATTTCAATACTAGTGGATCAGGCCAGAATTTTAGATGTCATACATCATTCATGGGTCGTAAAAGGCATCAAGGCTATAGTGATTATATTCATGTCAAGGGAGATAAAAGTAAAACATCATGTGCAAAAATTTCAGTAAGATTGGACAAAATATGTTTTGAGTCAAAAGATGGTTGGATTGCATCTTTCAAGTTTATGGTCCAATCAATTAGATTGAGCAAACCTATTGAATATGAACCTGAGAAGAAAGAAGATGAGAAGAACGTTTTCGAAGATCTTGGTTATGATGAAGAGAGTGATGAGGATGAAGAGGAGGAGGATGAAATGGTTCTTGAAGATTATTTTCCAGAAAAGACCGGTGATGACCATCATGATGAAGAGATTAAACCTCTATCAAAAAAATATTCAGAAATGGTAGCTAATAGGGCTAAGAATAAGAGTGGTAGTAAGAAGAAATAAGTAACTAATTAGACAAATAAGGGGTGATGGTTAGGAGGGGAGGGATGTAATAGTTTCCTAGTATGCATCTTACTAGGAGACTTAAAGTTTAGAATACATTTATTCATAACAAAATGTCTGGAGAAGTTCAAACCACTAGCACTACCAATACTGAACAAATTACTAAAGAACCTTCTGTCAAAACAAAGGTCAAAGACCCCAAGAGAGTGAAGGCTGGTAAAACATTATCGGAAAAGAATAAGAAGGCTAGAGAAGCTTTGAAACGGGAAGAGGAAAGGGAAAATGAAGAAAAGGAAAAGGAGAAGGGTAATGATAATGAATCTGTTGTAAAGGATTGGATACCAAATATGTCATCACAAACTATTTTGACTATAGGTGCAATTGGTCTCGCAATCTATGGCTTATTCATAAATTATAGAGATAGAATAGCTGATTTACATTTTCCATCACCACCAACTCTTATTTTTAATCCTCCATCCTCGAAACAACCTGAAGCTAATCATGATCAACAGCCCACAAACAAAGAGGGTGATGAAGATGAAAGTAACTTAAAAAGTAGGTGGATGGAGTGATAAATGGCTGAGAATAAGCTTGTAAAAACAGTTACTGACTCTGCAGTGCTAGTTGGATTGTCAGCTGGTATGGGTTGGCTTGCCAAAAAGGCTCTAAGAGAGACATTCACCGGTGACCCATCGACTAGTGTCATGAATTATGGTAAATGGTTGGTTGTATTGAGTATAAGCATGTTTGTCAAAACCTATTTAGAGGATCAGAAGTTATTACCAAAGAGCTGAATATGGGTCTATACTACGACGCTATTGAACGTGCTATGAAGAAATACAATATGTCTTATAGTGATTTTTTAAGACTAAGTACAGTAAGGTACAACTTAGCATTAATGGATCATATCAGACGTTCATACATCAAAATGATACACAAAGAGGAGTATTCGGAATATTCCACACCAAGCGCGGAGCCAACTGAACTGGACTACACTGACATTCCACCCACAGATGAATTATTGAAATGGTATCACGAATATGGTCATTTCTATTTTGATAATGAACCAAAATTTATTGATTTCTTAACTGAGGGTGTTGATAAGATCGAACCCAAGAATGAAATGAGTTGGGATGAAGGTGTAGTTGGTTTGATATGTCTTGGTGCATTTACATATGTAGCTAAGAGACTTATGTATGATACAACTTGCTTTACTTTTGTTGACGCTTTGAAAATTACCTCTGTAATAACTACGATTATGGTTATGGAAAACCAGTTTAGAAAAAAGAAAGTAATACCAAAGAAATAATGACAAGTATAGCAATCGTTCTTTTAGGCGCGGCCGCCAATGCAACAGCATTCTGGGGTGCAAATGAATTAACAAAGATGTTTGGTGGATCATCTGCAGCTGATGCTCAACTTGAAAGAGAAAGACATGACAAGGCAGAAGAAAAATACCAAAAAGACAACGCGGATTTTGAAAAGAGACGAATGGCTATTATTGACTTTGAGAACAGAAGAAAGAATGATGCCAACCAGGCCTCTACAAATATATCAAAGACTGATGAAGCGCTGAGATTATACAACCAAATGGGCAATCCACCCAAATTCTCCGACTACTATAGGCCTAGTTCAAATCAAAAGACTGGAGAAATAATTTGGATTTTTGGAATTATAGCTATTGGTACATATATTATTACCAAGTGGCTATAATGACTAACAAAATAACGGATAATACAATGACTCCCTATGAATATACTCGTATGATATGGTTGAGAGCTGAACAATTGAAGTTTGGCGCAACACCTGCTATATTGTGGTCAGGAGATTTTTATAATCCTATAGCCATAGCTAAGAGTGAACTCAAACAACGTGTTTTGCCGATAGTTATAGTTAGAAAAATCCCAGACTGTAATTCAAAGACTGGGTTCCGTGATGAAATTTGGAATCTGAAGGATATGAATATACGAGACGTTTGAATCAATTTAGAAAGTTGCCATATTCAACTTCAAATATGGCAACTGCTTCTGATCCTGATTTAGACCCAACTAAACTAAATGAGCCCGGGGATGATGATCAAGATTATGATGATGGTGATACCACAACTTATGAAACCCCATTAATCACATATACATCCACCACTCGTCCAATTGACCCTTATGAGGAGGAAGAAACCTCATTTGGTGGTGAAACTCAGCCCTTATTGATGAAAGAGATAGAAGAGATGGAAATTGAACAAGATGAAGCTTGGAAGAAGATTAGAGCAAGATTCCCCAAAGTTGATACTTCCAAATTTACAGCTAGACTTGATGAATTCAAACAAGTAGTTGTCAAATTGTTTAGGAAAGGATCAAAACCTTATGTATTATTCAAAGGTGATGATGAACTGAATGATAGATTGCCTGATACAATCAAGAATAGTCTAGGTCCAAGCGCAGAAGAAATTGTGGAAGCTAATGATGGTGAGATATCTAAGAAAAAGACCATGTTAACCAAAATGAAGGATAAGCTAAAATTCCATAGAGATAAGCCACTAAAAACCCCAGAGGAAAGTAGCCAAATAGAGACTCTAGAGAGGGAAATTGGTGAGCAGGAACAGGAGATAGCTAACCTGGAAGATGAGAATGAGGAAATACAGGAACGAATGTTATTGCGGGATCGTGTGAAAGCTATATTCAAGAAATATGGATTCACAGTCGTTGCCGTTATGAGTGCAGTTGGAGTAGTCATTGGCGTTATAGTCTCCAATCTCTCCAAAGGGCTCTCAAGATTGGGTAAAGGTGTTGGTGATGGTCTAAAAACCCTTGGTAAGAAACTTGGTGAGATATTGCCTGGGATGGTGGGCGCTATTGTAAGCTTTCTATTCAAGACTGCAGGAGAGGTCATATCATTCCTGGGTAAACATGCTTGGCTTCTAATAATGGCAATTGTGCTTTACTTCATAGAAGAATTAAAGAAGAACCGTAAATAAATCAAATGAAGAGTTATTGCGTCAAGGAGAAAAAGCTGACTGATTGTGTGCCTGGTAGTGAAACCTTTACCAAAACATCCAAAGGAAGGCCGATGATGAAGTGTAAATGTTCCAGCTGTGGAATCATCAAAACTCGACTCCTCTCAGATGCTGATTATAGAAATTTAAAGGTGAATAAGGAATAATCAAACAAAATGTTGAGCATTACTATGTACGAGTCTGAAACTAGGGTGTATTTGGATCTTCCCCTGGAAAATCTTCGGGAGATACAACTCCTTGATTGTAGGATACCCAAACGATTGATTAATTTCAAGGATCGTGAGAAAATATTTAAGGATAATCAACAACAGCCCTTCCTAATAATTACACCAGGAACATATTCATTGCGAAATATCCATGAAATATTCATAAATGACACTGAGAATGCAAAGATCTCTATTATTGAGACTGATAATGCTGATTATATGTATTCAAATAAGAACTATAAGGTTATACTTTCCAGAGGTCTGCAAGTTGGACTGGGGGTGCCTGAAGTCATAAAACCTGGTACATTATACCCAATAAATCTTCAGATAAAGGAACCCCTAAGACTTATTTGTAGTATAGTGGACAATAACTCATCATATGTGAATAATACTAAATCTACAGGACCTGTGAAGATCTCCCTCTCATACCTACTTGCCAACATACCCTCACAGGATTATCCAGCCATTCCAGTTCAAAAATATAAGAGCCCCATAAACCACTTCGATTTAAGCCTCCTAGACATTGAATGGAAAAGACTTGATCTGAAAGGTTCCCCCATCACTTTCAGTTTAAGATTTAGATAACATTTTAAAAGGACGTGATAGTCATTCCAAAAGATGGATGAATATAAATCAATATATCCTAATTTAGAGGCGACTGCACCTCCTCCAACCCCCACTGATGGAGGATCATCATTCAGGCTTCAACAATGTTGTAATATCTTGAATAAACTAAAGTCTGAATTAAGCCACTATGAAACAGTACTCAAAAAATATAACCGATCCAAGGGTGTACTAATGAATGCAAGCTCGACCTGTGGTATATTATCTTGCGTTTTAGCGGCTGGTGGATTGGGAGCATCTCTTAGTGGAGTCGGAATCATAGCATCTGTGCCATTGGGGGTGGTAAGTGGTGTATTTGTATTTACATCCATAGCATGTCAACATATATCCAAAAATCTGTCCAAGAAAGCTGTAAAGCATCAAAACACCATTACACTGGCTAAATCTAAAATAAACACCATTGAAGACCTGGTTTCCAAAGCCCTTCGTGACAATAAGATCTCTGATGAGGAGTTCTCAATGGTACTCGAGGAGTCTAAAAAATATGAAAAGCTCAAGGCTGAAATAAGGGTTAAAGCTCAAAAAAATATGAATGGAGAAGACCCAGTGATACTGAGACAGAGAGTACGCAAAGAAATACTCAAAGAACTAAAAGGAGGACATTAACTATAATTTATGAAAATAATAAATACTAGCTTAAAGTTATAATAATCTCTTAGTATAAATGGGAATGTCTCAAACTAAAATACACCCAGCTCAAGCTAAGTTTATTAGAAGATATACAAGATGTCACCCTGAAAGATTCTATCTTACACACAAATATAATGATGATATATCATATAAAAACAGTGATTTCTTTCAGTGGAGTTATTATAGTGCTTCTCCTAAATTTAAATTTGAAATAGAGCTTGAAATACAGGATGATGGTAGTGTTCCACTTAATGAAATACCAAAATATTTCAAAGATCAAATTCTTAGGGATCTTGGTATTGATAATACAAACTAATGACTTAAAAGTTTGAATCCTTCTACCCAAATTCTGGATAGAAGATTTGCTTACTTAACGATTTCAGAAATAGGTATCCAAAGGCTGATCGTGACCAATTCGTATTTGTGTCTGATCAACATGCAGGCTACATTAAATGGAAACTTAATGGAACAACAATTATGTCTTATGATGATCCCACTGGTAAGACATGGACTGAAGGCCTATCACCCCGTTTTAAAAGACTGCTATGGATAGATTTAGGATTGAATGATGATGAGTTGAGTTCATTCCCAAAGAGTTTGACTATGAATGATCGTTATTACCCAATACCTGCCATTGATTTTGATGACTTCACAACTAATACCACAAGCATGCTGATCTCATTGAATATATACGTGTCCAATACCAAAAAATTCACCGCTAATATGCGTAACGTATTTACATCCCAAGTTGTGACTTTCAAGTTTGGTAAACAAAGTCGAAAGTGGCTGAATGCACCCGATATGAATTATTGGCCTCAGCAACTGAACTTTGCAGTGTGGTGTGCTACATCTGGATGTGGAATAAGCCCTTTCGAGAGTCTCAACTACCCAAAAGTCATGAGTGGCTTCATCAAGTTTCACGTATACTTCACCATAAGACGAATATTGTATGAATTGAGTCTTCCACTTCCTGATGAGCAACCTTTTGTAATAAACAACAACCCTTACAGTAAAGTTACCAAAGATTATGCGCCGAATTTGGAATCTGAAATAATTCTGATTTCAGATGGAAGGGTGGAAGAAATGGTGGGTTGGGTGATATATTCATCGATTATGGTGCTGGATATAATGGAAGAGGTGGAGGATACCAAAATGTCCATATTGTAAGGAATTATGATGAAGAAGCTGATCAATGGCCTGGTGAAGGTGGTAAATTCGCTGATGATGGGGGTAAGAAGGAAAAGGGCGATCTCATCTCATTCATTCGTAATGATGACTTTGCTGACTACAAATATGCCTGGTTCATTCCAACTAGTGGCTATGGACTCACTAAAGCTGGACTTGGTAGATTAAATCGATCTGCTGAGGCTTTTGTTCACTGTGTATTGGGGGCGCAAGTCAACACCAGAAATTCGATTGTGGGTACTGGTGGTGGGGCAATCGAGACTCAACAAGAATTCCTGGCTCTGTTTGAGAGTAGTGTGATTGAGAATGACATCTCAAGTTCGATTCAAAGGTACCAGCTAGCCACTCAAGAAGCTAAATTAAGACTTGATTTGGCCATTGCTCCTGGAGTGTGGTTGATGCCAAGTAATATGATCATAAATACAGAGAGTGTGGTTGGTTATAATAACAACCTTATGAAGGCCACTGATGAGATGAAATTTGGTGTTAACACAAATATAAACCTGGAGACTAAGACTGTTGGAATAAGCCATAATCTTGGCTCTTCAAAAGTTGCCTTGCCACATGCATCTGTAGAGCCTAAACCAAAGATTGCTTCTAAACCTATAATCAAAGAATCTTCACCAGAAGAAACAACTTCTAATCATGAAACTAATCTAATAGTATTAACCATTGCAGTTGCAACTATAGCTTGGATTATTTTCAGATGAAAATTGAAATTTATAACTACTTAATCAATCGATTCACATATATCATGACATCAATAGCTATAATTACTAACGAGTACTTCTTTGACAGTGAATTATTGAAAAAGCAAATATCTAAAGCTCTTAAGAAATGGGAGTTGAAACTCTCAGACATTGAATTCATTGTGTCTGGTAGTGAAAGCAGCGAAATAGTAGAAATTTTCGCCATTGATAATGAAATACCCTTCAAGAAATTTGAACCTGAATGGCGTTATTATGGTAAAGCTGCTGGTCCAATTTGTACAAGGGCTATTATGGAGAATGTTGACTATGTATTAGCTTTACCTTCTTCACGTTTTGACCTAATTACTAAGTCAGCTATTAAAATGGCTAGAAAGTATAAGAGGGAAGTTATAGTAAAATATGTTTAATTGTTAATTAAGTGAACTTTTGTAACATGAAACGTGTTACAAAAGTCTTTTGATAACTTATAAATTTAGTGGACCACATTCTTTAAAAAATTTCCTTATACCTTGATGTTTACAAACATATTCACCAAAACATATGTTACACCTATATTTCATATTATTAGTTTTACGCCTACGATGTATACAATATAAATGAGGGCTACAATTTTTACAATGACTTTTTACTTTATTATGTGGACAAATACGAGAACCGCCACATTCTTTACAAATATATTTTTGTCTACCATGTGAGCAAATACTAGAACCGCCACATCTTTTACAAAATGATTTTTGTATACCATGTAAGCAAATACTAGAACCTCCACATTCTTTACAAAATGGTTTTTGTCTACCATGTGAGCAAATACTAGAACCTCCACATTCTTTACAAAATGATTTTCGTCTACCATGTGAGCAAATACCAGAACCACCACATTCTTTACAAAATGGTTTTTGTCTACCATGTGAGCAAATACCAGAACCACCACATTCTTTACAAAGATATTTTTGTCTATTATGAATAGAAGGCATTTCTATATCAATCATTACCTTTTATTATAATTAAATTACCGGTGCTACAGAATCCACACCCAACTCACCCCACACCCCTTTCAAAAATTCTAACTCCTCCACATCAAAACACCATTCAAGGACCCTACTTGGATGCCATGCTATAGCCATTAACTCATCATACAAGTCTTTGTAGAAAACATGCTTATGTATTCTCTTATAAGCATCTGTATACATGGAGACTAGAAATGAATCAATAATAGAATCACAATGAAAAGATACTTTGGTATTATTTAATAAAAAACCTTCACCAACATCATAAGAAAATCTTTCGGTATAATTTAATAAATCTTCAATAAAATGATGACTAAGAAATCTTTTGTAATAATTTAATAAATCTCCAACAAAATCATCAGTAGATATACCATCCACCGCAAATTCTATATCAGTGAAAAAAGAAAAATAACACTTAGTATTATACTTATCACTATACCTAATTTCAAAATAAATTAATTTAATAAAACCACGATTCTTTGAGATGTTATATAACAGATCTTTCTTGATTGATTCTATATAATCATAAACAACCAATCTTTTTTTATTTCATATTCACGAATTTTTACCATAGGATAATAAAATCCATAATGAATCTTACTCTTCTTCTTTTTCCTAGGCATCTTTAACTTCTTCCAAAACATACCAATCGCTACACCATCCCAAACCAAAATTTCAATATTCGACACTCCTCACCCCACCCCCACCCCCACAAAGATACATTTTTGGCCACACCCAAACGAAAAAACAGAAATCGAAAAAATCATAGACTCAAAAAATCGAAAGACCTAAAATTTGCATAATGATTTGAAAAATTGAAAATCATCGACACAAAAAATCACAACTCGACCTTCAAAAATTATTTGGCCCAGAACCGGCCTTTTGCTACTACTGGTGGAGGTAAATTTACCGCCAAATTAAAAGAAACTTCGCTTGCAAGAGGTAAAGCCGACGCGTTCTTAAATAATGATACTCTTTGACACTATTGTGAGGGTGTCGTGTTTTTTTGGGATCTCGGTGGATGATTGTCACAGCACTTTTGCAATTGCAATTTCTTGTGTAGCTGAAACCAAAGAATGACTTTTAAAGGTGGGGGAAAATGTACGGGCAAATTAAAAGAAACATAATTAGCAAGATGTACAGCCGAAGTGTAGTTAAAGATAATGATACTATTTGAAAGCATGCTTTCAGAACTTTGAGGGTCCCGTGTTTGATTGTGATCGCCACGGATGGTTGGCTAAGCTCTTTTGAAATCGCAATCTTGGGTATACCTGGAAAAGAAAAATGACTTATGAAGTTAGGGGAAAATGTACCGCCAAATTAAAAAAAAAACATAATTAGAAAGATGTATAGCCGAAGTGTACTTAAAGATAATGATACTGTTTGACAACATACATCCAGATTTGTGAGGGTGTCGTGTTTCATTGTGATCGCCATGGATGATTGTCAAAGCCCTTTAGCAGTCGCGATTTTTGGTATACCTGAAAAACAACGATGGCTTATGACGGTGGGTCAAATTTACCGCCAAATAAAAAGAAACACAATTAGCAAGATGTACAGCCGAAGGGTACTTAAAGATAATAATAGTGTTTAACACCATGCTTCGAGAACTTTGAGGGTGTCGAGTTTGATTGTGATCGCCACCGACGGTTGTCAAAGCCCTTTTGCAATCGAATTCTTGGGTATACCTGGAAAAGAACTATGAAGTATGAAGGTGGGGGCAAATGTACCGCCAAATTAAAACAAACATAATTAGAGAGATGTACAGCCGAAGTGTAGTTAAAGGTAATGATACTGTTTGACACCATGCTTCGAGAACTTTGAGGGTGTCGTGTTTGATTATGATCGCTAGGGATGGTTGGCTAAGCCCTTTTGTAATCGCAATCTTGGGTATTCCTGGAAAAGAACAATGACTTATGAAGTTGGGGAGAAATGTACCGCCACATTTAAAAAAAAAAACATAATTAGCAAGATGTACAGCCGAAGTGTACTTGGAGATAATGATACTGTTTGACACCGTGCTTTGAGAACTTTGAGATTGTCGACTTTGATTGTGGTCGCCACCAACGGTTGTGAAAGCCCTTTTTCAATCGAATTCTTGGGTATACCTGGAAAAGAACGATGAAGTATGAAGGTGGGGGCAAATGTACCGCCAAATTAAAACAAATATAATTAGAGAGATGTACAGCCGACGTGTACTTAAAGATAATGATACTGTTTGAGAACATGCTTCCAGAGTTGTGAGAGTGTCGTGTTTGATTGTGATCGCCATGGATGATTGTCAAAGCCCTTTTCCAATCGCCATCTTTGGTATACCTGAAAAAGAACGATGGCGTATGAAGGTGGGTCAAATTTACCGCTAAAATACAAGAAACATAATTAGCAAGTTGTACAACCAACGCGCGCTTATAGATGATACTGTTTGAAAGCATGCTTCGAGAACTTTGAGGGTGTCGCGTTTGATTTTGATCGCCACGGATGGTATAGCTAACCCCTTTTGCAATCGCAATCGTGGGTATACCTGGAAAAGAACAATGACGTATAAAGTTGGGGCAAATGTAGCGCCAAATTAAAACAAACATAATTGGCAAGGTGTACAGCTTAAGTGTACTTAAAGATAATGATACTGTTTGACACCATGCATCGAGAATTTTGAGGGTGTCGTGTTTGATTGTGATCGCCACCGACGGTTCTCAAAGCCCTTTTGCAATCGAATTCTTGGGTATACCTGGAAGGGTATACCCGGAAAAGAACAATGACTTATGAAGTTGGGGCAAATGTCCCGCCAAAATAAAACAAACAATTAGAGAGATCACAGCCGAAGTGTACTTAAAGATAATGATACTGTTTGAGAACATGCTTCCAGAGTTGTGAGAGTGTCGTGTTTGATTGTGATCGCCATGGATGATTGTCAAAACCCTTTTCCAATCGCCATCTTTGGTATACCTGAAAAAGAACGGTGGCTTATGAAGGTGGGTCAAATTTACCGCTAAAATACAAGAAACATAATTAGCAAGTTGTACAACCAACGCGTACTTAGAGATGATACTGTTTGAAAGCATGCTTCGAGAACTTTGAGGGTGTCGCGTTTGATTTTGATCGCCATGGATGGTTGTCAAATGCCTTTTGCAATCGCAATCCTGGGTATAACTGGAAAACAACAATGACTTATGAAGTTGGGACAAATGTACAGCTAAATTAAAACAAACAATTAGCAAGATGTACAGCCGAAGTGTACTTATAGATAATGATACTGTTTGACACCATGCTACGAGAAGTTTGAGGGTATCGTGTTTGATTGTGATCGCCACGGATGGTTGGCTAAGCCCTTTTGCAATCGCAATCTTGGGTATACCTGGAAAAGAAAGATGACTTATGAATGCGGGGGCAAATGTACCGCCAAAATAAAACAAACATCGTCAACAAGTTGTACAACCAATGGGTACTTAGAGATGATACTGTTTGACACCATGCTTCGAGAACTTTGAGGGTGTCGTGTTTAATTGTGATCGCCACGGATGGTTGTCAAAGCCCTTTTGCAATCGCAAACTTGGGTATACCTGGAAAAGAACAATAAATTATAAAGTTGGGAGCAAATGTACCGCCAAATTAAAACAAACATAATTAGAGAGATGTAAACCCGAAATGTACTTTAAGATAATAATACTGTTTGACACCATGCTACGAGAAGTTTGAGGGTGTCGTGTTTGATTGTGATCGCCACGGATGGTTGGCTAAGCCCTTTTGCAATCGCAATCCTGGGTATACCTGGAAAAAAATAATGAAGTATGAAGGTGGAGGTAAATTTACCGCCAAATTAAAAGAAACCTCGCTTGCAAGAGGTAAAGCCGCCTCGTTCTTAAATAATGATACTCTTTGACACCATTGTGAGGGTGTCGTGTTTTTTTGGGATCTCGGTGGATGATTGTCAGAGCACTTTTGCAATTGCAATTTCTTGTGTAGCTGTAACCAAAGAATGACTTTTAAAGGTGGGGGAAAATGTACGGGCAAATTAAAAGAAACATAATTAGCAAGATGTATAGCCGAAGTGTACTTAAAGATAATGGTACTGTTTGACAACATGCTTCCAGAGTTGTGAGGGTGTCGTGTTTGAATGTGATCGCCATGGATGATTGTCAAAGCCCTGTAGCAATCGCGATTTTTGGTATACCTGAAAAACAACGATGGCTTATGACGGTGGGTCAAATTTACCGCCAAAGGAAAAGAAACACAATTAACAAGATGTACAGCCGAAGGGTACTTAAAGATAATAATAGTGTTTAACACCATGCTTCGAGAACTTTGAGGGTGTCGAGTTTGATTGTGATCGCCACCGACGGTTGTCAAAGCCCTTTTGCAATCGAATTCTTGGGTATACCTGGAACAGAACAATGAAGTATGAAGGTGGGGGCAAATGTACCGCCAAATTAAAACAAACATAATTAGAGAGATGTACAGCCGAAGTGTAGTTAAAGATAATGATACTGTTTGACAATATGCTTCGAGAACTTTGAGGGTGTCGTGTTTGATTCTGATCGCTAGGGATGGTTGGCTAAGCCCTTTTGTAATCGCAATCTTGTGTATACCTGGAAACGAACGATGACTTATGAAGGTGGGGGCAAATGCACTGCCAAATTAAAACCAACATCGTCAACAAGGTGTATAGGGGAAGTGTAGTTAAAGGTAATAAATACTGTTTGACACCATGCTTTTAGAACTTTGAGGGTGTCGTTTTTTATTGTGATCGCCACGGATTGTTGTCAAGGCCCTTTTGTAATCGCAAACTTGGGTATACCTGGAAAAGAACAATAAATTATAAAGTTGGGAGCAAATATACCGCCAATTAAAAAGAAACACAATTAGCAAGATGTACAGCCGAAGAGTACTTAAAGATAATAATAGTGTTTAACACCATGCTTCGAGAACTTTGAGGGTGTTGAGTTTGATTTTGATCGCCACCGACGGTTGTCAAAGCCCTTTTGCAATCGAATTCTCGGGTATACCTGGAAAAGAACTATGAAGTATGAAGGTGGGGGCAAATGTACCGCCAAATTAAAACAAACATAATTAGAGAGATGTACAACCGAAGTGTAGTTAAAGGTAATGATACTGTTTGACACCATGCTTCGAGAACTTTGAGGGTGTCGTGTTTGATTGTGATCGCTAGGGATGGTTGGCTAAGCCCTTTTGTAATCGCAATCTTGGGTATTCCTGGAAAAGAACAATGACTTATGAAGTTGGGGACAAATGTACCGCCACATTTAAAAAAAAAAACATAATTAGCAAGATGTACAGCCGAAGTGTACTTGGAGATAATGATACTGTTTGACACCGTGCTTTGAGAACTTTGAGATTGTCGAGTTTGATTGTGGTCGCCACCGACGGTTGTCAAAGCCATTTTTCATTCGAATTCTTGGGTATACCTGGAAAAAAACGATGAAGTATGAAGGTGGGGGCAAATGTACCGCCAAATTAAAACAAATATAATTAGAGAGATGTACAGCCGACGTGTACTTAAAGATAATGATACTGTTTGAGAACATGCTTCCAGAGTTGTGAGAGTGTCGTGTTTGATTGTGATCGCCATGGATGATTGTCAAAGCCCTTTTCCAATCGCCATCTTTGGTATACCTGAAAAAGAACGATGGCGTATGAAGGTGGGTCAAATTTACCGCTAAAATACAAGAAACATAATTAGCAAGTTGTACAACCAACGCGCGCTTATAGATGATACTGTTTGAAAGCATGCTTCGAGAACTTTGAGGGTGTCGCGTTTGATTTTGATCGCCACGGATGGTATAGCTAACCCCTTTTGCAATCGCAATCGTGGGTATACCTGGAAAAGAACAATGACGTATAAAGTTGGGGCAAATGTAGCGCCAAATTAAAACAAACATAATTGGCAAGGTGTACAGCTTAAGTGTACTTAAAGATAATGATACTGTTTGACACCATGCATCGAGAATTTTGAGGGTGTCGTGTTTGATTGTGATCGCCACCGACGGTTCTCAAAGCCCTTTTGCAATCGAATTCTTGGGTATACCTGGAAGGGTATACTCGGAAAAGAACAATGACTTATGAAGTTGGGGCAAATGTCCCGCCAAAATAAAACAAACAATTAGAGAGATCACAGCCGAAGTGTACTTAAAGATAATGATACTGTTTGAGAACATGCTTCCAGAGTTGTGAGAGTGTCGTGTTTGATTGTGATCGCCATGGATGATTGTCAAAACCCTTTTCCAATCGCCATCTTTGGTATACCTGAAAAAGAACGGTGGCTTATGAAGGTGGGTCAAATTTACCGCTAAAATACAAGAAACATAATTAGCAAGTTGTACAACCAACGCGTACTTAGAGATGATACTGTTTGAAAGCATGCTTCGAGAACTTTGAGGGTGTCGCGTTTGATTTTGATCGCCATGGATGGTTGTCAAATGCCTTTTGCAATCGCAATCCTGGGTATAACTGGAAAACAACAATGACTTATGAAGTTGGGACAAATGTACAGCTAAATTAAAACAAACAATTAGCAAGATGTACAGCCGAAGTGTACTTATAGATAATGATACTGTTTGACACCATGCTACGAGAAGTTTGAGGGTATCGTGTTTGATTGTGATCGCCACGGATGGTTGGCTAAGCCCTTTTGCAATCGCAATCTTGGGTATACCTGGAAAAGAAAGATGACTTATGAATGCGGGGGCAAATGTACCGCCAAAATAAAACAAACATCGTCAACAAGTTGTACAACCAATGGGTACTTAGAGATGATACTGTTTGACACCATGCTTCGAGAACTTTGAGGGTGTCGTGTTTAATTGTGATCGCCACGGATGGTTGTCAAAGCCCTTTTGCAATCGCAAACTTGGGTATACCTGGAAAAGAACAATAAATTATAAAGTTGGGAGCAAATGTACCGCCAAATTAAAACAAACATAATTAGAGAGATGTAAACCCGAAATGTACTTTAAGATAATAATACTGTTTGACACCATGCTACGAGAAGTTTGAGGGTGTCGTGTTTGATTGTGATCGCCACGGATGGTTGGCTAAGCCCTTTTGCAATCGCAATCCTGGGTATACCTGGAAAAAAATAATGAAGTATGAAGGTGGAGGTAAATTTACCGCCAAATTAAAAGAAACCTCGCTTGCAAGAGGTAAAGCCGCCTCGTTCTTAAATAATGATACTCTTTGACACCATTGTGAGGGTGTCGTGTTTTTTTGGGATCTCGGTGGATGATTGTCAGAGCACTTTTGCAATTGCAATTTCTTGTGTAGCTGTAACCAAAGAATGACTTTTAAAGGTGGGGGAAAATGTACGGGCAAATTAAAAGAAACATAATTAGCAAGATGTATAGCCGAAGTGTACTTAAAGATAATGGTACTGTTTGACAACATGCTTCCAGAGTTGTGAGGGTGTCGTGTTTGAATGTGATCGCCATGGATGATTGTCAAAGCCCTGTAGCAATCGCGATTTTTGGTATACCTGAAAAACAACGATGGCTTATGACGGTGGGTCAAATTTACCGCCAAAGGAAAAGAAACACAATTAACAAGATGTACAGCCGAAGGGTACTTAAAGATAATAATAGTGTTTAACACCATGCTTCGAGAACTTTGAGGGTGTCGAGTTTGATTGTGATCGCCACCGACGGTTGTCAAAGCCCTTTTGCAATCGAATTCTTGGGTATACCTGGAACAGAACAATGAAGTATGAAGGTGGGGGCAAATGTACCGCCAAATTAAAACAAACATAATTAGAGAGATGTACAGCCGAAGTGTAGTTAAAGATAATGATACTGTTTGACAATATGCTTCGAGAACTTTGAGGGTGTCGTGTTTGATTCTGATCGCTAGGGATGGTTGGCTAAGCCCTTTTGTAATCGCAATCTTGTGTATACCTGGAAACGAACGATGACTTATGAAGGTGGGGGCAAATGCACTGCCAAATTAAAACCAACATCGTCAACAAGGTGTATAGGGGAAGTGTAGTTAAAGGTAATAAATACTGTTTGACACCATGCTTTTAGAACTTTGAGGGTGTCGTTTTTTATTGTGATCGCCACGGATTGTTGTCAAAGCCCTTTTGTAATCGCAAACTTGGGTATACCTGGAAAAGAACAATAAATTATAAAGTTGGGAGCAAATATACCGCCAATTAAAAAGAAACACAATTAGCAAGATGTACAGCCGAAGAGTACTTAAAGATAATAATAGTGTTTAACACCATGCTTCGAGAACTTTGAGGGTGTTGAGTTTGATTTTGATCGCCACCGACGGTTGTCAAAGCCCTTTTGCAATCGAATTCTCGGGTATACCTGGAAAAGAAATTGTGATCGCCATGGATGATTGTCAAAGCCCTTTAGCAGTCGCGATTTTTGGTATACCTGAAAAACAACGATGGCTTATGACGGTGGGTCAAATTTACCACCAAATAAAAAGAAACACAATTAGCAAGATGTACAGCCGAAGGGTACTTAAAGATAATAATAGTGTTTAACACCATGCTTCGAGAACTTTGAGGGTGTCGAGTTTGATTGTGATCGCCACCGACGGTTGTCAAAGCCCTTTTGCAATCGAATTCTTGGGTATACCTGGAAAAGAACTATGAAGTATGAAGGTGGGGGCAAATGTACCGCCAAATTAAAACAAACATAATTAGAGAGATGTACAACCGAAGTGTAGTTAAAGGTAATGATACTGTTTGACACCATGCTTCGAGAACTTTGAGGGTGTCGTGTTTGATTGTGATCGCTAGGGATGGTTGGCTAAGCCCTTTTGTAATCGCAATCTTGGGTATTCCTGGAAAAGAACAATGACTTATGAAGTTGGGGACAAATGTACCGCCAAAATAAAAAAAAAACATAATTAGCAAGATGTACAGCCGAAGTGTACTTGGAGATAATGATACTGTTTGACACCGTGCTTTGAGAACTTTGAGATTGTCGAGTTTGATTGTGGTCGCCACCGACGGTTGTCAAAGCCATTTTTCATTCGAATTCTTGGGTATACCTGGAAAAGAACGATGAAGTATGAAGGTGGGGGCAAATGTATCGCCTAATTAAAACAAACATAATTAGAGAGATATACAGCCGAAGTGTACTTAAAGATAATGATACTGTTTGAGAACATGCTTCCAGAGTTGTGAGAGTGTCGTGTTTGATTGTGATCGCCATGGATGATTGTCAAAGCCCTTTTCCAATCGCCATCTTTGGTATACCTGAAAAAGAACGATGGCGTATGAAGGTGGGTCAAATTTACCGCTAAAATACAAGAAACATAATTAGCAAGTTGTACAACCAACGCGTACTTAGAGATGATACTGTTTGAAAGCATGCTTCGAGAATTTTGAGGGTGTCGCGTTTGATTTTGATCGCCATGGATGGTTGTCAAATGCCTTTTGCAATCGCAATCGTGGGTATACCTGGAAAAGAACAATGACTTATGAAGTTGGGGCAAATGTACAGCTAAATTAAAACAAACAATTAGCAAGATGTACAGCCGAAGTGTACTTATAGATAATGATACTGTTTGACACCATGCTACGAGAAGTTTGAGGGTGTCGTGTTTGATTGTGATCGCCACGGATGGTTGGCTAAGCCCTTTTGCAATCGCAATCTTGGGTATACCTGGAAAAGAAAGATGACTTATGAATGCGGAGGCAAATGTTCCGCCAAAATAAACATCGTCAACAAGTTGTACAACGAATGGGTACTTAAAGATGATACTGTTTGACACCATGCTTCGAGAACTTTGAGGATGTCGTGTTTGATTGTGATCGCCACGGATGATTGGCCAAGCCCTTTTGCAATCGCAATCTTGGGTATACCTTGAAAAGAACAATGACTTATGAAGTTGGGGCAAATGTACCACCAAATTAAAACAAACATAATTAGCAAGGTGTACAGCTTAAGTTTACTTAAAGATAATGATACTGTTTGACACCATGCTACGAGAAGTTTGAGGGTGTCGTGTCTGATTGTGATCGCCATGGATGGTTATCAAAGCCCTTTTGCAATCGAATTTTTTGGTATACCTGAAAAAGAAAGATGACGTATAAAGGTGGGGCAAATGTACCGCCAAATCAAAAGAAACATAATTAGCAAGATGTACAGCCTAAGTGTACTTAAAGATAATAATACTGTTTGACACCATGCTACGAGAACTTTGAGGGTGTCGTGTTTGATTGTGATCGCCACGGATGGTTGTCAAAGCCCCTTTGCCATGATTTGAATTTATGGAGGCATCCATGCAAAAGACCTTCATACCTGTTCTTTTAAGTGAAGTTACCCTGTGTCTTTGTTTTCTGTACTTGTTCCATGAGGCATCAGTTGGATTTCGAGCGTGAAGTTTAAATAACGGATTGCGTAGGGAGATTTCACGCTGTAACTCTGGCGTAATCCACGGTAATTGATCACCCCGCATCCGTTTTTTCATAATTGGCACATGATTATCGAAGATCTCATTGAAAAGTGTTGCCCAGTGATCCCACAAGTCGTCCACATTATCATTTATGTAGAAAACTCTTTTTGTAAAATGGGGAATGATATCTTCACAAGAGAAAGATCCCCATTTCTACGACTACATAATAAATCGTCTTAGTGAAGTGAAATGGTTTGGTATTGCATTGGTGTTTATTAATAGAAAATTGCATGGACATGTAGTGTCCTTTTTCTGTAAAACGTGGATATGAAACAAGTAAAATTGACAACATAAAAAAGAAACTTTAAGATACTGTACTGTTAAGAGGAAGGCTCATAATGCTCCTTATCTTAAGTGTAAAATTATCAGTGATTTTAACAATAATCCTCCAAAATCAATCTATTAATAGGGGCTGAAAATTAGTGAGGCCTCCAACTACAAAAAAATTTCACTGGCAACAGTTGCTAGACGGATAGGTAGACACCCGTCAAAAACGTGCCAGTTCTTAATGCTTTCGATTCCCCTCTCTACGTGAATTCTAAGACTTGGTATCTTCTTATTGTGTTGTCTGCTGTACTGAAAACTGGTGCGACCCTTTTAAAAATGCTGGAATATTCGAAGTAACTCCATATTTGGCTAGGTCACCATGAATATCAAACCCTTTGTCAGCCATGACATCATCTTCTGGGGAAAGTAATTAATAATTAATAATTAATTAATTATGTAATTTGTACAGTCCACTGGCCTTAGTGAGTTCTTTGTCAGAAATTCTACCAGTATACAAGTCACTCAAAAATGAAACTACTCTCATAGTAGTTGTTCCTTTGTACAAAGAGTATCAGGCAGAATTGAGATCAAGAACTGAGGGAGACTACATGCGAAGTTCCACAGCATCAATGATAACAACTGTTTTGGGATATAGCTCTTTAAACATTTTGGACATTTTCTCTTGCAACACCGCTTCAAACCCTTGGCGCAGAAAATGTATCCAGGCACGAAAAATAGTAGACACAGTGGACTCTGAAACTTTAAATCTGTGGCCAAGATCTTTCTCAACGAGTCCTAAACTGAGTCTCATCATCACCAGGGTAAATCCTTCAAGCACAGAAAGGGATCTTGGTCATCCAATCATACTCTCTTCTCCTCCTTTCTTTTTATACTGACCATAAATAATTTCAGAGGCCGAATCTTTTGTCATGTTATAGCACAGCATAAATCATAAATATATCCCAATTTGGGAATGCCGTATAGAATGCAATATCGCTACCTTCCTTGTATTTAGTTATATCAAAGCGAGGGTTTTTTAACTTATAGTTTTCCTGTCGTAAAGATTTATTTTCAGATTTAACAGTCTCAAGCTCATCCTCCAGCTGCTTGAGTTTCAACTTTAGTTCCTCAATATCATTCTTTAATTCTTTATTTTCTGCCTCGAGTTGTTCATGATCGTATTTTGGATGCGATGGGATATCCATGTTTTCTTCGTCTGAATAGCAAACATTAACACATGGATCGACGACTAAATGATCTCCGGCCACCAAAGTTCCATCTTTTTTGTTTTTACCTTCTTGCTTCGCCGTCTTAAAGATATCTCTCTGTTTCATCCTGGAAAGAGCTCTACGTTGACTACATTTCTTGCTTCAATGAAAAATACTTCCATATCGACTGCGGCTCATCTTCTCACCTCCTTCGAAATGTGCCGAACAAATTCGCGTGTTATCCGACTGTATCTTTGAATTATTGCTTCGAATCAATACCACATATTTTTTCTGTAAGTTTCTGTCTTTCGGGATCCGGTAAAAGGATAGATTCGGCGAATTCCGAAGGTTAATAGTGCAAAGAGGCACGCAGCAACTTACAGGCTTCATGTTTTGGCGATTTTGTCTACCCAAGCGATCCCAGAATGCTCAGCGCACAGCAATTTATTCCCAGCCTCCTCTGCAATTAGCGATAGTTTCAAGTTTTATATTTAAGGGGTTGCGAGGATATATTTGACATGGAAGCCTCTCAAGCTCTGCTCCAATCACAGTTTACACAAAATAATTTCAACCAACCAATGCACTTGTTTGCATTAGTCGATTTGAAGTGCCACAAATCTGGAAAAAACTGGTAGAGAAGAGCCTGCCTCCAAGTCAAGTGTCCAAGATTATTGCAAACATCATACCGGTTTCAATTAATCTGCAAGAGCAGGTATTAGATGATGACGTAGAGGAGCCTAATTTGAGATCCGACAAGGACAGCTGCATGTGGAACAGGGTAAAGCGGACTTGCTGATGTGGAAGTCATCCAAAGGAAAGGACGAAAAGTAAGAAAGAGGAAATTTTGAATATTGAAATAATAGTACTTTTTTCATTACACTGCATCTTCAGGACCAGCAGCATAAACTGTTAAGTCTTCTTATCTCCTATGTCGATATCAAATTTTTGTTCCTAATACATAAGGGCAAAATTGTGCAACACCGCCGTGGTCACGGCATGAGAAATTTTAGAACACCAAGTAAGCCTGAAGTAGCCATCCCAAGCGGGGATTCATGAACCCACAAGACTGTGATACATGTTTTAACACCAAGTTTACAGTGTATATGGATTAAGTGAAACAAGGTACTCTATTTAGAAGATAAAAATTGAACTACAATTTCACATTTCTGTTATTCGACATGAGGAATACAGCCTGGCTGCGGTAAGTAGTGCTCACATGATATTGTTTTTCATATGATTTGATTATATTTCATTTGTGCTTTACAGTGTCCTCAATTAGCACGTCAGTGCCTGATGCATTTGACACTCAAATAAAGTTAATAATTATTGATATTTTTTTCAACTAAAGCTGTTCTTAGGCATTGTTTTCTTGATTGCATTTTAGAGTTTCCATTAGAGTGAAAGTTATTGGTAAAATTTCATATTCTTGCTCAGGATGCAAAGTGACTTAATAAAACCTGGTCTCTTTATCTTGATATATCCTAGAAAATAAAAAATCTTTTCATTGTGAAGAACAGCTAAATTTCCATATCAAATTTAACCCAGACCTTAATATACATCTATACCTGTCAAGTGCAAAGATCAAGAGGGATGCAGTGGGAAAAAGGAGTAAAAGCCATCACGCTAAAGGCACCACAAGGCCAAGGAAGGAGACAATAAAGAAAGAGATCAGGCCTCCATTATTCAACCCAAAGCTTACGTTTGCAATGACACAAAGCATAAAGTAAGAGCTGGTAAAATCCCACTAGATAACATGTGTCTTGCACAGCATTTTGGCACTACTAAGCTTAGACAGTTTTAATCACACATATTTTAGCAAAACATGTGAAACAAGGCCCAACTCAAAATACTCGTTCTGCTGTATGCATGAAGATCAATCTAAAAGCGCAGTATCTTCTACATGGAGAAATCCAAGAGATTGTGGAGTTTTCAAAGCAAAAGACCCAACCTGGACACAAGTCAAAGTCACCCACCAAAGCCCACCCTAAGCTTATGGCACCTGAATACTGTGGATAAGCATAAGGAATTCCAAAGAATATACAAGACACTTGGGAGATCCTTGAGATCCTCAAGAAAAATAACATATCCTGTTCTTTCCGTACAAGAAAGATTGAGTTACGAAAAGTAGTGGTGTTGCCCGCTTTTTCCGTGACCATAAAGAGTGTCACCGAAATTCTAAATTTGTTTAATTAGAGTGCAAGCAATGAGAAACTTTAGTTGAATTTTGACCCTTCATACTGGTCCTTACTATTATATTATGTCAATAGACATTTTATGATTAATACATGACGTTATCTTGGTGTGCTGGACCTTTCGGAGTCAGCCATATTATTTGTTTTTGAAATAAATCTTTGAAGTAGATCTTCAGCAAATTCTACGGATATAGATCGACTGATTTCCGGCTTCCGTACAGGAGCCTTTCTGTAGAACTCTTAAGGAAAATCCCTTTACGGCTTAAACAAATTTGCGGACTTTTGATTTTGCTTTTATCGCATCCATCTTCCAAGTAACTTTGTTTGTCTTTGCATACGTGTGAATAACAAAGCTTCTCACCATGGCGGAAGCCCACTACATGTCACAAATCAAAGTCGACTGGACTTCAAGTAACGTGTTCTCGCAATTTAGGTTATGGAGTAAAGAAGTTGAACGAATTATTAATGGCACTCTCGCAGCTCCTTCTGACAGAGTAAAAAAATTAAATCACATCTGCTTGTGAGCCGCTGCTCGCGCCGCATCATTAATTGAGGAACGACTCAACGAGGATCCTGAGCTAAGAATCAACACACCAACTGTTCGCTTAGATCAACCGTGGCAGCATGCCTCACGCACTTGACCTTTTTCATTGAACATCGAGAGGAATTTTACAGTATTTTTCAGAAAGCTGGTGAAATTACTACAACATTTTTTCCCGTATCATGGAGTTGTATGTTCAAGCCGAATTTCCTGACAACACCCACTTTTTTGTTGTGGATAAGTTCATTCATGGCTGTGAGAGCAGAGAATGTAAACGGAAACTTATGGCAAAGGGGAAGGATGTGAAATCATGCGAAGATTTGAAGCTCTAGAAGTCACAATGAACAAGCTAGAAGACTCCAGTGCATGATGCTCACGTTGATGCCTCATACATATGTGACCCAAGTAAAAAGTCACAAAGAAATGGGTTCAAGAAAAAACCAGTCAAGCCAAAACTACACACAAACAGTAAAAAGTCTCAGAAGTCCTGTATGTGGTGTCAAGAAGATGTTCATCCCCATGAAAAGTGCCCTGCGAAAGATGTAGCATGCTACTTCTGTGGGAAGCAAGGACACTTAGGGCGAGTTTGTCTCAAGAAAAAGGAACAAGGAAAATGAAAACAAAACAAATCCAAACACCAACATGCAGTAGACCTCTCAGATGACCAGGAGAGTAGTGAATATGAGGATGAATTTGATCTTGATGCCATATTGGCTACACGAACCATGTGAGGTGTTTGCTCCAGTAATGTTTCACTTGAAAGGCAAGAACAATCCAACTCTTGAATGCACGGTTGCCACAGGCGCAGTTGTGGGCTGCATACCAGAAGCAATATTTCCACAAATTTGACTCTTTCTGAAAGACCCAAAATCCAGTGATGCACCATCTATAGAAACGTTGAACCGTACATATTAATGTAACCTGCAATGACACACCGGTATGGCCAAGTTTACGTCACCAAACACAAGTATGCTTTCATTCTTCGTCTTGGATTTTGCAAAAAAAAATCAAGCTAGTAGTTATTGTTCCCATGTCAGCTTACAGCAAACCATATCCTTGGAAACCAATGAAGAGAAGGCTGTTCACATTACTGATAAATCCGAAGCTGACTACCAAAAGCTTAAACAAAAGTGGAAACTGCATCTACCTCTGGGGAGGAAAACAGGTGACCCTCCGCATGACTTGAAACAGCTTCCCAGAAACCTTTGACGGTCAAGTTGGTCTCCTTGAAGGGGAAGTAAGCCTGAAACCTCATCCGATGCAAAACCGGTTCAGCTACCACCCCGTATTGTGCCACAAAGCATCATGCCAAAACTAAAAAAGATGGTAGAGAAGATGGAGGAGCAAGAAGGGATCATCCGACCCTGCCCAAAAATGACAGTGGGTGCACAATATTGTCACTGTTGTCAAGAAGGATGGATCGCTACACCTCTGATCTGTAATGTCCACTACACTGCAGCCTGGGAGGATGCACAGCACAGCTTCAAAATTAAATGATGTCATTATCACCAGTCGGCCAGACAGCATGCAAGATCTACCGAAGAACCTGCATCCCTACTGATGTCTTCGAGATGAATTAGCAGTTCAATGCATGAACAATGCACAATGTACATCAATGCATGATGCCCATCAAGGTCTTAACTCGACTCTCCAACGTGCAAGACGCACTCTCTACTGGCTTAAGCTGCAGGATGATATCACAGAAATATGATTCAGAAGTGTGATGAGTACCAAAGCGTGGAACCAAAAAGCCCCGACCTTCAGAACGTCAGATCACAGCAGCACATCCAATGGAAATCTTAGGAATGGATCTGATGAACTCTCGGAGTCAACACTCTCTAGTCACTGTTAATTACTTTTCCGGCTTCGTCACCTATTTATTTATTTCTTTATTTATTTACTCCACATTAACAGATTAAATACAATAAATATAAAGTTCAAGGAAAAGTTGAGAAGGGAGTGGTATAGTTAGACTAATTATATGCCCTTTTTAATTTTAATTTAAAATACCTCTTTTAAGCATACTATAAACAGAGGAAACAAAGAACGGAAAGGAAATTTGATTTGAACAGCATTCAAGTAATAACAACCGATTGCTGATGGCAAAATGTCCTTATGTTCATTCTAAAGGGACTGGGATTGAGATGCTGCAAGGATGAAATACGAGTGCCATAATTATGTTGCTCAGATACTAGAGATAGAGTGAGATTGGACGGCTTTCCGTCTAAGATGTGATCATAACGTAGTTGGCAGGTATAAAGGTTTACAATGTCAGGAAGCCTGATAGGACCAAGGTTTACGTAATGAGGTGTAATGTGATCACAGAGTAGGACGACGTTTATGATTCTAACTTCTTTGTTCTGTAATTTAACCAGTTGAGCTAGAGGTGTTTCATAATTATTACCCCACAATACGCAACCACAGATTAGGTAAGGGTATATAATTGCATAATACATAGTGATTAGAGACTGTTTAGTAACATGACGTTTTAGTTTAGTAATAATATTTAAACTTTTGCTAATTTTACTGCTTATGTAATCAATATGGTCATGCCAAGACAGAAAACAGTCAATAATTAATCCTACATATTTTAGACTATTAGATTGCTCCAAACACTGAATTGCAAGTTGGAGAGGCTGTTGTAAATTATAGTATAGTTTTTGTCTTGGATGAAATATTACGTATTTCGTCTTTGAACATAGCCACTCGTAAATGGCTGGCAATTCACTTTTTGTATGCTGAAGCACCTATGACACCCATAGCAGTGAGACAACCGAGGCGGCGACAAAAGGAAGTTTGGACTGTCTGAGAAAATTATCTCTAACAATGGCCCTTGCTTAAGCTCTACAAGCTTCTAACACTTTTGGGATCAACTTGACATTGGGCACTTAACATCCAGTCCTTATTATCATCAAAACAACCGTCAATCAGAAAGGGCAATGGCCATCATTGAAAAGGTCTTGGAAAGGAGCACAAATGCCTGTGAAATCAATAAAGCGCTGACAACGTACCTTGATACTCCAGTGAGTGACACTTTACCATCACTTGCAGAGCTATTTTACAACAGGTGAATTAACACTCGCCTGAGCATGGCGATGATTTCAGTCCCAATGACTGATCAGCAAAACGCTCACCTCGGTGATAAACGCTCACCTCGGTGATAAACGCTGGGCACACTTAAAAGGCATCAAGGCAAGACATTTCAAGGTATGTTCCAAATCGGCCTATGTGGTTTACTGACGACAGTTCAGAGGAGTGGAAAACAGGAAACATTGAGCCCAAAGATGTTGCACCTGACTCATACTGTATCATTAATGATCAGAGCAAGCGAAGGCTGAGACGTAACAAACACGACATCAAGCCGCGTTTCACCATCATTCTACAACAGCGACCTCAGCTGCAGATCCCTGTGAGATATGGAGCAAACCTTTCAGATTGATATCCAACACTGACTACTCCTGTCACAGCGTTTGCTGTCTTCATAGTAACAGAGCCGATCCAGTCAGCAGCTTCTCCGACAGACGTGCCACATGCTTTGCTGAGATCACTATCAGCCACCAGCACCAAGAAAGTAACACTCAAGGAGACGCCGAAGGCCAGTGCTGGGACGACCAATTCCCCACCATCGGATTTAACACCAGTGCTGACAAGATCACGTGCAGGACGTGAAATAAGGGCACCGAGACAACCAGATTTTATTTCTTCTTGAACTTTGTTTTGTTTTTGCATTTTTATATAATTGATTGATTAGAATGACAAAGATGTGATATGCTGGTCTTTTGGTTCTTAAACCATCTTAAAAGGGGACATGTTATATTCTGTTGGTAGACATTTCATGATGAATACACGAAATCGTGTGCTGGACCTCGTGGTTTTTCAGAGCCAGCCATATTTGTTTTTGAAATAAATCTTCAACAAACTATAAAAAAGTCAGAAACAGTATTTAATACAATACTTCATTCACTGGGCTGTCTGTTTGAAGCCTTGATACGTGAACGGTTCAATTTTTGGAAACTGTTTTATCAAACCATTCAAATTTTTGTCATTTGCGTTCAGTTGAAGTGTACAAGGATCTTAATATAATGACTTCAAGTTTTTCGGCTGACCGAGTGAAATGCGAGCCTGAAGGCTGGTTTTCACTAGTGAGGGAATACGATCTAGTGAAACTCGACGAGAGCAATAGACCCTGATCTGGTCGCAAGTGCCGGACCATGGATTCGCTTATGCCGTATTCTCTAGCAATTTCTGAATTGTTTTTGACTTCCTCTGCCTTGGCGACGTTTTTTAACTTATAGCAAATTAGAGTCTACGATGTACGACGCGCTTTTGGCATGACTACAAATACTACCACAAGCTGAGCTTGCAGTTGTTGTGCGACTTCAGTCGGATCTGGATAGTTCAATTTACCCGCAAGTGAAGGGAAAGCTCAATTGGTACCACGGCTTATAGTCGGCTTTTAAAGCTTCATTCGCCGGCTTCATAAGGTCATATTTTGTTTAAAGATCGAATAAAACACAATTTGTGTTACATCCATTTCACCGCCATGAAAAAACAATTGAGTATTCTATTTGAGTCCGTACAGCTCGCTGGTGAGGTCAAACCCTTAACCCTTACATAGGCAATGGTGGGCAATAATGCAATTTTCTAACTGGAGGAAACAGGGGGAAAAACCAACCCCATTTTAAGACTGGGATTGCCACAGGCATCCCAGTAATGAGTCTCCAAGAATGTAAAGAGGAATACAGAGCCAAATTGGCACTACCTGCTAAACACCCCCTTTCCAAAAAGTAAAAGGGAAGCAAAAAAGGGTGTGTCTTGGATGGCAGGAGCTGACTAATTCCTGTTTCATTCATCACCCCTTTTATAAGACTTAAAGTTCACAAAGTGAAGTACCCTTAAGAAAGTTGCAACCTTGCTCATTCAATCAGGTTTCTCTCCGATTCACTGTTGAAGCCAAGGATAGTAGTAGTAGAAAAAGGATCAAGAATTGCCATTTAAGCTTAATGACTACCGGAAGACAAGGTTCAACATGCTGTCACTAGTTGAAGATCTTACAATATTCCAGTGCTTGAGGAAGAAGGACAATGTTAATGATGTTCAGTTGCATATATTCACTCATCAATCAGAGAAGACTAATACAGCCTCAGATTAGTCACAGTACAAGAACAAAGATGGCTCAAACTCCACCCGGTTGATAGCTTCCAAGACCAGATCAGCTCTTAAGCCCATTCTTCATATCCTGATTGGAGCCAATAATTGATAAGCCAACATGGCTGTATTTAAGAAAAAGACTCCTTACACTCTTAAGGTTCCCAAGGGTGATACATATAGAACATCTTAGGTGGAGGAAGTTGTGACATAAACACTTCTGGGCACATCAATTTGGTGAAATTCGTGAGGAGTATGTTTCAGACCCAAAGATCTAGGGATGAGGATTGGGTGTTGACCAGTTCTGGTGGTATGGACCAGAAGTCTTAAAGGAATGTTTTAACAGGGGTATGGTTTTGACACTGATCCCGATGCACCAAAAAACGTTTCTCAAGTCCAACTTAGATGCTCTCGTGGTGCTTTCTCTAAGAGGGTTGCCGTTATTTACCAATGTGAGTTAATTTATTGCAGTGACAAAAACACTGGTTGAGTTTTGATGAAGCAAACATCCATTTACAGAGAGATTGTCAGTGAGTGGAATCATTTAATAAGCCCTCTTAAGATGTAGAATTAGGGAACATAATAAGATTCAATTTTCAAGCATTAAGAGTTTCCCAATTTATTAGTGTTCGTGGGGGTCTGACCCCACAATATGTTAGCACTTCAAATTGCACATGTTGAAGAATTCAATGGTCAGAATTACGTGTAATAGCTCTCACAAAAGAGAGATTCATGGAAGACTTGGTATCAACATGTACAGACTTAAATGAAGACTTACAGGTGCTAGGAAACACATTGATTGTATAAGACAGAAAAGGACAGTCAGGGAAATCCCGATATCCGGATAGTATCTGGAAAGTTTGAGCAATGGGCAATTCGTATCAAACAACGAGACTTATGTTTAGTCTTGGGAGATGCACTGTATTAAAAATAAAAGAGGAATTCTGTTCAGCCCTGTAAAGAGTCGGTGGCGATTTCATCGAGTTTCCAAAAGGCGGGAATCTTTTAAGACGGGAATCTTTAAAATGGAGAATCTTTAAAACAAATGCTGCGGGTTATATATCCTATATCAAAGTTTGTGTCTCCGCCTCCAATTAATCAAACCCATAAAAGCTGTCAAACATGTCAAAAAAGGGAAAAAGGTATCTTTGTATGTTTGTATCTTTCTATGTTTCTATGGCTGTACGTCAGTATGTCTGTATGTATGTTTGTATGATTGTATGTTTCTTTGTTTGTATCTTTGTAGTTCTTCGCCTACGTTTAGCCAATTAGATAAAATTTATATATTAAAAATGGTTCGAATTAAATATAAATGGGTTTGTTGAGGTGACACGAAACTCTTTGAAGCCGCTACTAGTAGCGTGTCTACAGTCTGCTCGCGTGACGTTGCACTTGGTATTATTTGTGGGGTCGGGGTGCGGTGACGAAATTAACTTAAGACTTAAGAGAATTTAGAATTTCAGGACAGTTATATAGGTTATTTGAGAAAGGAATTCTCATCTATTAGTTGTTAGAGATTTTGTTGTATTCTGTGTATAGCTGCTCACTGCGTGTTGCGTGATACCTCTCCTCGCCATGTGGTCTTGTGAGGGCAATTTCAAAGTTGCCTTTGGATTGTCTTTATGAAGGCCTTCCACAGTTTAAGTGGAATCAACGCGAAGAGCAAGATGTGATAGGGCAAGGGTCTTTGAAGAGGATAAATCGAATAAATCGGCGGGAAGAACAAGCTACTGCGCGCGGTTTTTAAACATGGTCGCTATCAACAGGAAAGCGGTGAGTCTTGTAGTCATTGCTTTTTACTTTTTAGTTCTTGAGCAGCAAATAGAAGACTCACGGTTACGGCAGCTGTTATTATTAGCACCTCAAGAAAGTGAGGCGAAAACGAATGATTTTGCTCCAAATTATTCAACTAAATAGCAGGCGCTTGGTCATGGCCAAGGAATCAATTTTGGTTTGAAAATCTCCTACATGGAGCTTTCGTTGAAGATTGGTGGAAAGAAAACTTCCGAATATCTACCAACACTTATGAAAACTTATCACCATAAAAAAGTTTCCGCATAGGCTGCTCTAAGCAATGTCTAGCACCCCGGTTTACTCCTTTCCCCGTAACTGTTACCTTGCCAGAATTTGTCGATTTTCTTGTTCAGCGCGAGAATTTGTTTGTTCTGAAGACGACCTTGAAGTTTGCTCTGGTCTCGAAGACCCCTCTGACCCGGAATGCAGAGCAAAAGTAAGGGAGGACGTTTTGGTTCAAAATGATCAAGACCCAAAAATACAAGAAGAAATTGGTGCACTTTAAGCGCTACGTGTGTATGACGAGGATGAGAAAGTACCAGAAATAAAATCCAAGCGCTACAAATGGCCAAAACGCTTCTCCAATATGCCAGTTCAAACGAAATTAGAAGATTTCGCTGGTCCTGTTTAAGTCAACAGAACTACTTCAGGAAATAGTTATTCGAAACCAGAAACAATGTTCATTTTGTGATAACTCTAAGAAATGAGTAATTTGCACACAAACAGCCCGGGACAAACAGTGAAAGATTCAATGCACCGCGCGTATTCTTGTTGATGTTTTGGTGTTATGTTTTTGCATTGTTACAAAAAATAAAAGTCGAAATGAAAGGTAATGATCTTGAACCCTGGACAGCTTCATTAACCCTTTAAGCCCCGAGGGGTCTCCCTGTGACGAGTTAAATCGTCTGGCGTTAGCCAGAGTAAAATCTGTAAAGACACTATTGGGGCTTAAAGGGTTAATTAAGGAGATAGTTTTTAACCCTTTAAGCCCCGAGGGGTCTCCCTGTGACGAGTAAAATCGTCTGGCGTTAGCCAGAGTAAAATCGTCTGGCGTCAGCCAGAGTAAAATCGTCTGGCGCTAGCCAGAGTAAAATCTGTAAAGACACTATTGGGGCTTAAAGGGTTAATTAAGGAGATAGTTTTTAACCCTTTAAGCCCCAAGGGGTCTCCCTGTGACGAGTTAAATCGTCTGGCGTTAGCCAGAGTAAAATCTGTAAAGACACTATTGGGGCTTAAAGGGTTAAAATTAGCAACATGGAACTTTATCACAGCATAGAGTAATCGTTGAATGTTAATCGCTAACAAATATGGCGCATTTTTTACTAACCTCTAATTAAGTAGACACCTTCTATAAAGTAGACACCCTCTATTAAGCGGACACTTGGGAAAGCGTACTGTAAATACAAGGACCAGAAAAAAGAGGATCAGTAATAAAAAATATACGATGAAATTATCGGTTACTTACAAATTCTTTCTTTGTGTTGGGCTAGGATAAATTGTGCGCCTCACTGTGAACTAAAAGTTTAAAGTTGAAGTAAGTGCCAATTTAGGTGCGCATAAGGAAAGGCGTGCTGTTAAAGAAGGCGCGACTGGGCACTGAATGCCAAAGGCACACGTTTAAATCCTACAGCCAAAGCCCAAACGAATTTTATCTGCAGTTACTTCTTATTACTGAATTTACTTCGCGGACATTAATTACTCCAGCGTTGTCAGGGCATGACAACTGATATCAAGCCAGGTTTGTACAAGCATACCTTGAACATAGAAGAGTTGTTGGATGTGTCGTGTATTACATTCGAAATAGAGATTGCAGTGTGGTGAACGCAAAACTGCCCAACCCCCATCCCCCGAAGCAGGGGCAGCATCGCTTTAACGCACAAACTCACGTGGAAAATCTCGTCTGCACCTTTGATCGAAATGTGCCAGGTATTGCACGTTTTGCGCTGTCGTAGTTGAGAAAAAGTACCAACCTTTCTGTCTACAGCAACGCTTTAACTACACTCTCTGGGAACTGTTTGTTCGGGCTACACTTGCGCCTTCGAGCAAACTTGGAATGTGGTCATTTAACGTTGTTTTGCAGAGGATGGTAAAGAAACCTACCAGACTGTATGTTGCGGCTGTATTTTGCACTTGCAGTTTAATAGTTTCGTGCCATCCTCGTCAATGCCGTCGTCGTGTTTTGCGCGTAATTTTAGCTCCATAATATTTCGAGGACGAGTTCAACCGAAAAATTTCGATTTCTCGGAAATCATTACACCGGTTCAGCTATTTGACGCTGATCAACGATTCAGGGTGTTCGATCTTTTTCTATATTTGTTAAAACCCATACTCAATTAGAAACTAATTTGCCACTTTTTTTAGTGTTTTTTATAACGAATACATAAGGAAACTTTTTTCTGGTGGTCCAAGGGACTGGTGATACGTTCATTTTTTAGGTAACGCACCCCTTAATCTGCAACCTTGATCTTGGGGCGCTTTTTCTGCATCAACATTCTTCTCGGCATCTTCTTTTCCACTTGTGCTTGTGTTCCTAAGTTCTTGGTCTTGGTCTTGGTCTTGGTTTTGGTCTTGTGTGACGGCGTTTCGGCAATCCTGCCCTCCTCAGGTGACCTGAGGAGGGCAGGATTGCCGAAACGTTGTGACACAAGACCAAGAACTTAGGAACACAAGCACAAGTAGAAAAGAAGATGCCGAGAAGAATGTTGATGCAGAATACCACGTGCGCCCAACACAAGAGTCTATCAAGACGCTTTTTCTGAGATCGAGGTTAATTCCTAGAATTCCTAGTTGAATTTGGGTTAAACGTTTGGCAATGTTCGCTGTTACGAAAATGTTAAGTCCACAGTGGCTAACTGTAACACCAACCTCTTGACATGGCCAGCCCCACGATTTTCTGCTCTAGGAATAAGTGGCCTTCTTTTCCCTCAATAGATTTTGATCCTGTGATTCTAAAACAAAACAACATAGCATGTGACAGATGTTCATTAAGGTGTAGACAGTTGTGTATGCTCCAAACTTTTTCCCCCGATTTACTGAGATGGAATCTGGTCGATTAGCCCCCAAACTAGACGTCGATCATGTTTCTTGATCACAAAGTTGGTCATTATTCTCAATCAATGATTTTTATACTACGCTTAAATGTTCTTCCACGCGCGGGAGGCGGGCGTGTATAGCGGGTGTTCATGGCACGTGAAGCGTGCGAGTTTGAAATGTGAGGACTATGAATTTATTGAACACTCCTCTGAGGGGCTTTTTGGTGGTCAATCTGACATCACTTTGAGAACCTGAGATGAAATATATTATCATATATATATATATATATATATATATATAAAAAGTTATGATGCTTCGAGCCAACAGGGATGCCACACGCCAGAAGGATCCAAAAGGATTCGTAGTCCAAACCTCGAGTAATGAAATTTGTAGGCAATTGTGGAAAACGAGGACGGACAACTTCGAGCGAAAAAAAAAAATAGATATATATACAGTAAAAAAAAAAAATTTTTCTGTATATATATATATATTTTTTTTTTTTTCGCTCGAAGTTGTCCGTCCTCGTTTTCCACAATTGCCTATATATATATATATATATATATAGTTGTTGCGGGAGAAAAAACACAAACAAACTACAGGTTTATCCCTACAAGCCTGTTTCGTGGTTGCCCACTCATCAGGGGATATATATATATAAACGATATATATATATAAACGATATATAATGAAAGGCATCCTATGGTGAGCTCAGTGGTGGCATCCTATGGTGACCTTTGTGTGCTTAGGAAAGCACCCTTCAAACGTAAATTACATGACTTACTTCTACATATTCTTGGAACTGAGGAGATGAATGTTGAAATGCGCTACATTGACCTTTCTAAGCACATGCGGCTAATAAATAGTTCCGCTAAGTCTTAAAAGTTAATATGTTTCTATTTTCTCTTTTCTTTACTGTCGTTATTAATAGTTTGCTTTCCATTTCTTCTTTTTTTCTGAATATTGTTATATCTATTTTCTTTAAAGTTGCTGTATACACATTTTCTGTTGTTGGACATAATTTTTTTTAAACATCCAGTCCAAAATTAAGTAGCCCGCCCAGAATAGCTATGCTAATTGCGGGCTACTATGGTCTCTTTAGTGGTTTTTAAAGTAAAGTGCGTGTTGTTGTTGTTGCTGTTGTGGTTGAGCTCGTGGAGTAAAAAGGGCTACGTGTCATGTCTTGCCACACGTTTCCGAACTTATGTCGAACACGCAACGACACGTGGTATATTCTAAATTTTGATTGATCGCCGAAAAAAGAACATTTTAACGATCTTGAGACGATTGGGTTCAGAAAATTCTATTGTTTACGCCTGACATCCCAATTCCCCCATGCATCACAATAGCTTTTGAGCTATTAAAAGCTCCGCGAGCTAAAAAGGGAAAAAAATTAATCAGAAATCTAATATCTGATAACATTTGCTTAAGTTTCCATTTAAAAACTTCATGATTTTTGCTCAATTTAAGATATTGAGGACGAGATTGTGGTTCTGAATGTTTACGAAGTGAAGTACGTTTACCAGATACAGTTCTAATCGATCAGATCAACTGATTTGTCTCGGCCGCAACAGGCTACGATTTCATCAACATTAAAAAACGTTTGGTTCGAGGACCATTGCAGGTTTGTTAGAATGCCGATGTCAGCATCACGAGCAAATAAGTTATATCGCGAGTTTGTTCGATAACAGATAAGTTATTTGACTGGTAAGCGACCTTAAATTTGGGGCCTTATCGACTTAGTGGGGGCTAATCAACCTAGTGGGGGTTAATCGACTTGGGAGCTAATCGACCTACAACCACTGAGATCTTTTAAACTTACTGCAGGAATTATTCTCATGAGAAACATAGCTGTCGACTTTTCAATACCTACAAATCATTAATTATCATTCCGTTTCATAAGCGGTGGAGCCAGGGGTATGAGGGGTAGCTCCCATCTACTTGAAAGAACAATGTGGGGAGCTTGAGAAAAACACTAAGACGTCGACTTCGACGGCACCAAACAATGAAGATTCCTGATGTAAAACTCATTACATGCATAAATAGTAAAGTCATCGATTCACGGACCTCAAGTTTCAAAACGCTCAATACATCGCCTGTTACAAAATGCTGAGACATTGCTTTACTGTCACCTTTTGAAAAACCACTTCAAAGGAAACATTTTCAACTAAGTAAGAAACACCATGAAGCCAGGTCGGTTTCACAGTTGTTTCTTAATGCAGTGTCAGTGTCAAGTGTCACATCGAGTACCGATAATAATTATGGCGTTCCATCACCGCCAAAATTCAAACTTTCAAATACTCAAATATCCAATTGAAACTTTCAAACCTTCACTACAACATTCAGGTCAGGCGTTTAAATAACACTCACAACATTCAAACATAAACTCCAAACATTCGATCAATCAAGTGAAACATTCAAAGCAGGCAAGCAAAATTCACTTACAACATTTGGACATCTACTTTAAACATGCGGTTATTCAATTCCAACTTTCATTTCGGACATTCGACTTTCAATTTGGCATTGCATTCAAACATTCAATTATTCAATTGGAACATTCAATACGAATATTCAATCGAAACATTCAATTCGAACATTCGATTATTCAATTCGAACATTCAATGCGAACATTCAATCCAAACATTCAATTCGAACGTTCAATCCAAACATTCAATTCGAATGTTCAATCCGAACATTCAAACCAAACATTCAATACCAATATTCGACCCAAACGCGGTCAGCATTAGATCCCATCGGCCCCAGCTCCATATGCCCCTTTTTTTGCTCTAAAAATTTGAGAACCCCCCTAAAATCCTCTTCCCCCCCTGTAGGATACATAATGAATGCAGCCTAAGAACACAGAAAAGCCACTGGTGTGGAAAAGATACATTGACGATGTGTTTTCTTTGTGGAACATACGAATTGAGGATATAAATGGGTTCATTGAACAGGCTAACAGACACCACCCAACCATTACATTCACGGCTGAAATATGAGACAAAGAAGCCATTTTCTTGGATACTTGCGTCTACAAAGGCAACAGTTTTAGACAAAGATCTATCCTTGACGTGCGAACTCACTACAAGCCGACAGAAACATTTCAGTACACACATTTCACTTCCTGCCACCCACCCGGGGTCAGTAAAGGCTTCATCAAAGGCGAAGCACTCAGGCTGCTTCGAACTAACTCTTCAAAAATTACATTCGAAGAGAATATTGTAACATTCAAATCACGCCTATACGCGAGAGGTTACCCAGATAATCTGGTAAATAAAGTCCTCTCAGAAGTGAAATTCGAAGAGAGAAAATTGGCTCTTCAACAAAATAAAAGAACGCACAATAGAATTCTTCCTTATGTCACACAATACCACCCAGCGGTGCCTAATTTAAAGAAAATCTTATTGAGCAAATGGCATCTAATACAGGATCATCCTTTACTGGATGAGATATACAAAGAGCCATCCATCATATCGTACAAAAGAGGAAAATCGCTCAAGGACATACTCGTGAGATCCAAACTCTGAAGGCAAAGAAACTACACTTGCGAACAGCAGGAGTCGTGTAGGCCTGTCACAACTTTTTTTTAAACCGATGTTCTCTTGCATCGGGTCAGGCGCGATAACTTCAGGGAGTCGTCTCGATACATCAGGTATGTATTAGAGTGAATTTGCCTGATATATTTCTATAGGAGGTCATTCTCCTTACGAGATGTATACGTTGGTTTTGGGGTTACAAATTTTCCAGTGAGTTAACTGAAGTTTATGCAGAGAAAAGAAGGAATTTTCTTGGATAATGTTCTCGGTTGTTAAACCTTTTTCTGGCCCTGGTTTTGGCCTTTAAGGAATTCTTGTAGGTGTTTCAATTAAGTTGCACCCCCAATCAGTACCCCCAATCAGTACCCCCAATCGCACCCCCAATCAGTAGTACACCCTATGTGCTCAAGTCGATGTTTATAACAGGATTAGTTATCACTTAACAAGAGAGAACAATCGCCTTATTTGAAGGCGACAACGTACACATCTCGTAAGGAGAATGACCTCCTATAGAAATATATCTGGTAAATTAACTTTAATACATACCTGCTGTATCGAGTCGACTCCCTGAGGTTATCGAGCCTGGCCCGATGCAAGAGAACATCGGCCAAGGACCTTTCCATACTTTTGCTGCGTAAAATCGATCCATTTGCGGATTCTGCCGCGGTAATCCTTCTTCATATTCGTAATACGAACAGAAAATACGAAAATTGGCCTTTCTTTTAAAATTAAACGTCTCTGATGTTAAAACCTTGTGGTCGGACTTACATGTAGCACCACATACGATTCTATTGACTACTTTGTGTCAGATGCTACACATGGATTTCAGACCCCTCTCGGTCGAAGGGCTGGGGCCGATGGGATCTAATGCTGACCGCGTTTGGGTTGAATATTGGTATTGAATGTTTGGTTTGAATGTTCGGATTGAACATTCGAATTGAATGTTTCGATTGAATGTTCGCATTGAATGTTCGAATTGAATAATCGAATGTTCGAATTGAATGTTTCGATTGAATATTCGTATTGAATGTTCCAATTGAATAATTGAATGTTTGAATGCAATGCCGAATTGAAAGTCGAATGTCCGAAATGAAAGTTGGAATTGAATAACCGCTTGTTTAAAGTAGATGTCCTAATGTTGTAAGTGAATTTTGCTTGCCTGCTTTGAATGTTTCACTTGATTGATCGAATGTTTGGAGTTTATGTTTGAATGTTGCGAGTGTAATTTAAACGCCTGACCTGAATGTTGTAGTGGAGGTTTGAAAGTTTCAATTGGATATTTGAGTATTTGAAAGTTTGAATTTTGGCGGTGATGGAACGCCATAAATAATTGCGTTAATAGAAGAACAATATGCAAATGTGTGATTTCCACTTTCTTGTCAACGTTCCCACCCCATGTTGTCTCTTACTGACGTATTTGCATATTTTTCTTTTTTTTTTTTTTTTCAGTAGTCAATGAGGTTCTTAGGGGAACGTTGACAAGAAAGTGGAAATAACATATTTGCATCTAATTTTTTTTTCTTTGTTGTTGTTGTTGTTGTTGTTTTTTTCAATCGTTAGTGGGGTCTTTGTTTTGAAAACGTGACAAATAAAGAAAACTAAGGCCCGTTTCAAACGTCGAACTTTACATGTGCCGAATCTAATAATTAGATTCGGCACATGTAAAGTTCGGCGTTTGAATCAATTAGGTTCGACAGATTTGTATTTGGGTCGACCTGCCGTTCTATTCGACCGGGCTTGTCGAATAGAACGGCAAAAGATCGACTTCGTTTCAAACGTCGAACTTTGACATGTGCCGAATCTAATGCATACATTACAACTACATTAAATAAATTATTTTTTACCCAGAGTTCTGCTTGTTTCCTATTTTTGTCATGCGCACACAACTTGTTTTGATCATTTCGGTTTAGGATGAAATGAAAGGTATCCCGGGAAACTCTGAAGGTTTTCTTGAATCTTGCATCTGAATAGGTATTAAAAAACATTTTCCCACCAGCCAGTATTTCTTTTCAGCCGACGACAAGAACGAACTGGACGAGGAACTGCGATGTTCCTTTGGGAAATCAGCAATACTAAAAGGAAAGCCAAATTTAAAAATCGCTTTCTCCTAGCAGCGAGGTTGTTTAATGCTAACGGCATCTGGAGTCGCCTTCTTCTTCCCTCCTTGATCGCACATGCAAGAAAAACAAGCTCTTCGTTTGTACAATTTGTCTTTCCCGCATTTCTTTCCTCCATCTTGCGAAGCAATAACCGCTGACTACAAAAGTGTCATGTTCACTTTTGCAATTAAGTTCGACCCATTTAGGTTCGACGTTTGAATCAACTGCCGAACTTAATTATTTTGGTCGACCCAAACTGGTATTTGGTTCGGCACATGTAAAGTTCGACGTTTGAACCGAGCCTAAATGGCTCTTAGTTGTCGAGGTCTTAGGTTTATGGGTCTTAGTTTTCGGGGTCTAAGGTTTCCTAACGATCGCTTACATGTAGCCTGTTTTCAATCATCAGAAACTTGATTCGAAGTCGTAACTCTGCATGAGAGCGATGGATTTTAAAGATAGTAATCACTATGCATGCCAATTCCCTATTCAAACCATTCCACTATCCACGCTATTCCTTATTTTGTTCGGGATCAGTTGCGGTACACTTTGGGGATCGTTTGCGAACCCGTACGGCCTCCTTCTTTCTTTCTTATTTTTTCTTGCATTAAGTGAAGTGGAAGTTTCCGTGCTGTGTTTGTAATTTTTGATGTACGTGCATCTTGTTGAGTTCTTCGTATTCTAATTATTTTTTGAATTGTAAAGGAAGTCGATAAAGGTTTAAGAAAGGTGCTGTATCAAACAAGTTATCCTTCGAGCAAGTATTCGATCAACCTTGATGATTACAAAAATGAACTTTGATATGTCATTTGACTAAATTCCCTTTATAACTCAAGTGATTGAAAAAATTCCGGCTTTGACGGCCACATCAAAGCCCTGTTCTGAGACAAAGCAAATCATATAATTTTTTGTGAAAAACGGTTTACCAAATACCTTTGGAAGGCACAATTAAACACAAATATCGGTTTTCCTCATGCTAAAAAAACAGTTTCAAACTCAAAGTATTAAAAACAGATCTCTGGTAATCGTTTGATGGGTCTTGCATGCTAGAAGCGGCTACTTCAAAGCACTGTACAAATCACTGCCTCATTAAAAGCCTCTCTCTAGATTCAAAATATTCTCGTTTGATGGAATAATGAAATGACGCCATTTTGAGGGGCGGAAGAATAGAGTAATGACTTTCTTTGAAATAATCGATTTGTCGATTTCGGAATAGTGAATGACGGTTACACTGTCTTCCATCTTAAATTGACATTTCCCTCTAGAAGTCAAATTTTGTATTCGGTTGTAAATTTGCCGACAGTCACGCTCCCCAAACGTTACGTTTTTTCCTATTCTGGAATAATGGATAATGAACACCCGATTATTCACCTTCATCCTTCGAATAGTCCAGTAATGTGGATTGCTGATTCTAACCTTTGGATGTCAAACTCAAGTCCCGTTGCCACTTGGAACTTTGGTTAACCTCAAATTGAATGGCTTTTTAACCTTTTCCTAAACCGTTTCCTTACTGTGTGTTATGTTCGCTGCAGCAAACATGATTACTGATCGTTGCGGATCGCATTCAGATGCGCAAAACATAAAAAATACCATCATTAAACCCGCAAAACTGTAAAGTAAGCATTAAATTAATATAAAACAAGTAACAGCTTCATATCTAAATGTCACTGGGTTGTTAACGTTTTTCGGTTGATTGCTTACCTCTCGTTTTCGTTTGTAAAGGTGATTTATATGATGCTTAAATTTCTTTGAGGGACTATGAACAAGTAACAGATCAAACTGACTTCAATCGTCTATTGATGTAACTTTAGCAGAGTGAAGCAGTATCCGCCACCTACCGTTCGCCTGCGGTGCTTGGTGGGATTTTTCGCGTGCCGACAATGTAAGTTTTACAGTCCACCATTTATAGAACGGTAGGTGGGAAAAGCAATGATAATGGAATTCGGAATTCGGAGTATTCGGAATGCTTTAAATAAACAAAAGAACTGGGAAGTGTCATCATTCCTCATCGCGTAAAAACTAAAAACAGTACACTTGTTCGAGAGTATACGTATCATATAAAAGCATGTGTTTTGTTGTTGATGTTGTTGTTTAGAGGAAGTCGGAATTGGAGGGGGTGTAATTAAAAATCAGTCTAATGAAGATCATATAGTAAATCAAATCAGCTGTGAACCGACCCCATGATTTTATGAGATTCCGTATGTCATTCTCTTTCATATGTTTTGGACTTCTCTTCCTCGCGCTAACAAACATAGTGCGCTGTGTTTGGACGAATAATAGCAATAATAGCATGCCGCGCTTAATTTTCTAAGAGACACAGCGGTAGATTACCGGAGCGGAAACATTTTCCTAACACCAACGACGTAAAAAATTTAAGGAATAAGGCATACAATTCACCTCAGTAAAAGTACTTCGTGAATGAAACTAATTTTCAGCATGTGCGAAACCTTCAAATCGATTAAGCTTCTGGTGGTTGAATGTTCGAAGGCTGGTCTATGGATTCCTGTAAAAATTTCTTTGGGCAACACATTAGGAGCGGCGCGAGAGCGCCTCAAAACCGTAAAAAATGCAAATATTTGACCTTCGGCAGTGAACTTTGAAGTTGCGGGTCAGACATAAATTTTACTCCGTGTAAATGTCTTAACCCTCATTAAGTTAAAATACGCACTTAGAAAAACATTTGGAAATGTCGTAACCTTAAAATATGTCATCGAAGACAGGTCCAAAGGCTTTTTTTTAGCACGATTCTGTGGTCGTTTGTTGCATAAGGTTGAGCTCTGTTTGTATAAACGTCCGATGTACACCACGCAAACTTTCAGCGTATTCAGTGGATACCAATCTTTGATCAACTATTGGTGCATCTCATTATAGTCATTATAACCGCGTCTTCTTCGACGACTTGGTCATTTGCTTAGTATTTCTTGGTTTATAATGCAATAAAAGATTACATCTGATTGCTGGTAGAATGGCAAATGAAGGCGCTTACAGTCCATACTGCATTGCAGGCAACCCCATTTGTTCGTCACGCAATGCAGTCAGGGACATTTCAGCTGAGTGAGCGAGAGATGCTTGAATGAGTCCATACTCTAAATGAAACATTACCCTGACTGAAAAGTTAAGAAAAATATTGAGTGAAAGGAATTTCGTAGATTACCGGAGCGGAAACAAGGCCAGAAGAATCGAAGAGAACAATGGGGCACACATTTTATATTTTCCTAACCCGGATGACCTAAAAAAATTTAAGGAACTTGGTCACAGTTTTTCTGTATTAAATATATCTAATCTCTTTGCTTGATTACAAATCTTTGTTCGTGATTACGCATGACAGTGTCGGGTGATTGGAATCATTCCTTATCTCTGGAGCTGTATTCTCTGATTTGTCAAAGGCTTTTGACAATCGCAGCCCACAGTATGGCTCTATTGGCAAATAAAGATGTACACGGCTATGATACACGACACAAAGATAACTTTAGACCTCCCCACGTGAGAAGAAACTGGGAAAAGCAAAGAACTCATTATCAAGCTGTTCAAAACTGGAATAGTCTAGATTTGTGCTTAAGGAAATCAGATAACCTCGAATATTTTACGCGTTATTATTATAATTATTTTTCTTGTTGTTAAACCCTAAAACGTTTATATCTTTAAAGAATATTGAACTTTGGAGAAGGCAAACCTGATCTCGTGTTTGTTTCCTTTATACATGTTAGGTGTCTCGTGGATCACATTCGAAATCGAGATTGCTGTGTGGTCGACGCAGGGGCAGCCTCCTTGATCGCACATACCCACGTGGAACATCTCGTCTGTAGCGTTGATCGGAATATACCAGGCAGGTACCAGGTATTGCACGTTTTGCTCTGTCACAATTTAGAAAAATTAACAAAGCTTCAATCTACAGCAACGCTTAAACCACAAGCTCTGGGAAGTGTTTGCGCCTTCGAGCAAACTTGGAAATGTGGTCATTTCACGTTGTTGTTTTGCAGAGGATGGCAAAGAAACCTACCAGGCTTCAGGCTGTATTTTATACTTGTAGTTTCATTGTTTTCTTCCTCAGCGCTTTTGTTTCGTGCCATTCAAATCGATGTCGTGGTCGTGTTTTTTATAATTTGAGCTCCATAATATTTCGAAGGTGAGTTCAACCGAAAGATTCGATTTCACGAAAATCATTACACTTCAGCCTTTTGACGTTTATCAATGTTTAGCTCTCTGTGTGGTTGACCTGTGACATGATGAAACTCGACCATAGCGTTGTACGGGTCCGCAAATGATCCTCAAACTGCACGTCAAATGATCCCGAACCGCAAATGATCCAGAACAAAAATTAAGGAATGACGAGGATGGTGGAATGGTTTGAACTTTTTTCCTTGAAACCACCTTAAATCATGGATCACAACTTGCTTCTACCTCATGCTTTCTCCCACCGACTGAATTTTGCTTCTAACTATGCTGTTATGAATTGAATCAATATAACGTTTTGCAGTTCTAAACCGCTAGTGACCAGGTTCCCCTTGACAACGCGAGGATACACTACACCTTCTGTCTTATTTTGTCTCGTTATTATATCTAAATAAAGTTATATTCGTGGAAACAACAACAATAACAAGAACGTAATGTTTCAAGTTATGAAACTGCTATTTAACATGCGGGACTGCCTGCTGGTTTTTCTCTTTTTCCTTTGTCCTAGACTGTAATTCATCCATTAAAATTAAGCAACTATGACAGAATACACTGTCGTCTGCGTAAACCTGAAACGCTCCACCGCTCCTAAATACACCTTGAATTGGGTGTAGCGCTTGGATTTTTTTTCCACATCTGGGACCAATTTCCTATGGTGTTGTTCCTTCGCTGTCGGTTTTGCTTTAATTTTTGGGCAATGACTAATTTGAGAATTATGTAAATGCAGCTCCGCTTCATGGTCCAGTCAAGCCATATATTCATTGGCTTGTGCTTCGTAATCGGCGGGATAAATAATCAAGGGCTAGAATTTTCGAATATCGAACACACAGGTCCTGGGAGTTTGGAACCGTGTATCTGAATAGGTTTTCAGTCCCTAAAACATCATCTAAAACATTCGCAACAAGGGAAAAGTAGTCCATGAAGTTTTTGGAAAGGATGTTTTGCAATTTTTGCCACTCAAAATGGTCACCTAGCAATTTAGGATGAACAAATGGTTCCTTGGGAAGTTTTTAGAAGGTGCTGTCCAGCTAGCAGTTCCTGAAATGAAGATATCATTCCCTAAAATTTTCGAACACTTCAGGCTTCAGCTAAGATATCCGAGCAGATCTAATTCTTCTAGGTGATTAAAACATCACTTTAGACAGTCTTTAAACATTACAAGGAGCCTAGAAATGTATCTCGGAGGCTTTGGCTCAATCTGCTCGTTGGGTGCCCCTGAATGATCTTTAAGGTACAGAAAAATGACACTAAATTTCCATCAAATTTCCATGTCACATAAAAAGTTGGCCAACTGATGTTTTGTTGCTGGTCGACTCTACAGAGCCCTGTTATACTTCACCTCAAATAAGTTTCAGGTAGAACTCGAGCAATCTCGCTGAAAGGACGGCGGATAAAGGCGCAAATGTACCCTGTTTTCAGTCATAAGAAACTTTATTTAAAAGTAGGCAGAATATTTTCTCGTAACTCTACACGCGATGGTTTTAAAGATAGTAATCGTTATTCACGCCAATTTCTTTTTCACATCATTCCACGATCCATTCCTTAATTTCGTTCGGGATCAATTGCGCTGCACTTTAGAGATCATTTGCGAACCCGTACAGCCTCCTTCTTTCTTCCTTATTTTTTCTTCTTCCGTTAATTGAAGCAGAAGTTGTGATGTTTGTTTTTTAAATCAACGATTTTAATGTAGGCCGAACAGGCCGGTCACAAGGGCTGCCATGATTACAAAAAAAATCCCAGTCCAGGATTCATAGCGACACTTACAATACATAATGTAAACATTACATCTCCTTCCTTCTAGTTGGAAACTCTCTTTAAGTCAATCAAAACACTACAGGCGGTTACTACAATAGAATAATTCGAATAAACTTGGCAATTGTCCACTGGAGTTAAATCCTTAACATGAGTTAAAAGTAACGGAAGTAAGCATACAGTACGTAAGAAAAGCATTTTAGTTCAAACAGCCACACCTTTGTGGTCAACAGCTCTATCTAGAATTCTAGACTATAAATCAAAAGTCTTTCCAGGAATTCGTTTCCTGGTTGATATGCGCAAAGGCGGTTGACTTTCCTGAGGAGAGGCACACGTTTGATTCTCTGGAATAGGAACAGTATTGTTTGTCTTTATCATGTCGGCTTGGTCACATTGAGTGCCCAAAGGTCTCGGCGGAGCCGAATCAGGAGCATTCAAACTTGTTGCCATATCTGGCAACTCTTGTAGGCACTCTTTGCCGGCTGGAGAGCTGAAGCCACTGCTTTGAGGCCATTATTTATATTGTCATGGTTGATGGCGGGTTGGTTCAGACTCGTGAAGAATGATGAATTTCTTGTAACTGTGCGGTTCTCACCTTCAGCTGTGATCATGCTGCCCTTCCTACCCACAACAGTCAAAGGAGTATGTCCAAAAACAGTTCCATCTTTTGATGCAAAAGATGGCCTCTTGACCAGCACAGTTTCACCAGGGGAGATAGTACAGGGTTTCACATAGGTCTTTTGTCAGCATGAAATTTGACCTTGGAATTCTGCAAGGAATCATATTCGCGGATGATCTCAGACACAGGATTTATGTGGTTGAATTGCGGAAGCTTGTTACGAACAGGACGTTTCAGCAACAACACAGCAGGAGCAACACCAGGGCTTGCGTGAGGCGAGGTGCGGTAATTAAGCAAAATGGCTTGCAGTTCCTTTCTCCAATTTCTTCCTTCTGCTTTAACAGCCTTGATGCATTTCTTTAACGTTTATGCAAACCTCTCAACCTCTCCATTGGCCCTCGGCCAGAGCGGAGTGACCTTTCGATGTTTGAACCCAACCCCCCAGGGGAGCTTAGCAAAATCTTCGGCATGAGATGGTGGACCATTATCTGACTTAACTACACGGGGAGTTCCAAATGTAGCAAACAGCTGATCTAGCACAGCACTAGCAGATGTAAATGTAATACGGTTACATTTTTGATGCTATTTGGCCTTTTCGATTAAACCGCTTTGGCAAAAATGCCAAATAATGTTTGGGCAACAACCATGTCCTTTATCTTGGCTGAACCAAACCACGCCAAAGTATTTACTTCAACAAGGACGCCATTCCAATCGATCACATTGTTAACACAACACCACGTTTACAACACTTCCAATAATTACAATACTAACAGGGCTTTTAATACTTACAAAGATACAATGAATACCAAGCAATAGAAGTTAAAGATTACCAGGATAAGATTACTTAAATTAGCTTACTCTACATTATATAATACTTACACAGATCTCATAATATTGTTTCTTAACTAGGTAAGTAATGTTTACATGCACTACTCACAAAAGTGGTGAACAAATACTGTTGTGTCGTCGGCATATTGACTTATTTTTAGCTCATGCTTATTGACTTGGATACCTTTGATAGTGGGATCATTTTTTATGGATCTATTGAGGGTTCTATGACGAGAACGAAGAAAACGCCTGACAACGGACAACCTTGTCTGAATTCCCGCTGAAGGAAGAAAAAATTTGAGGCATGACCATTATTACGAACACACAATCATGGACAAAAATGTTGAGACAATTTACCAAAACTTACGCTTTGTAACTAACAACAGAATTTTGTATTTGAACGAAAACATATTTTTCTCCTGAATCACCCCCTCCCCCCCCCCCCCCAAACAATGTTGCAGAACGCTTTGTGGATGTTCAGTTGTTTCCAACATAGAAAAAGGGGGGAGGGGAGGCTACCTTTCACGACAGGAGAGGGAACAGAATTTACACCAAGGAAAATGGTTGGTAATTTTCATGTGTCTCAACAACTTTTGTCCATGATTGCAGCTTGTAACATTGTTGTAGAAGATCTTTATCCAATTTTGAACATCAAGGCCGAAGTTAAAGACCTGAAATGTTTCTAAGAGGTATTGCCATTCAATGGAATCGAACCCCTTTTTTGAAGTCCAAGAAAATGGCAATACCTTTTTTATTTAGCCTATCTGTGTAATGTATTAAGTCGTATATTAGCCTTACATTTTCACCAATGTATCGGCCTTTCACATAACCAGTTTGATCGGGGTTTATTAATGTTGGCAAGACTTTTTCGATTCTCTTGGCTATAACTTTATAGTAAGAATCTTGTAGTCGACGTTTAGAAGTGAGATGGGTCTTAGATTTTCCAGAATAGTTTTATCCTTGGAGGTTATTCCTCGTCTTTGGCTTATAGAAACCATACCATGCTGAAAAGCAAAGTTGTAACTGGCTAGCAGATCATGACAGTCAAATGTCAGGTCAAAAGAATCGCTAGAATTCAGCTGGCAGACCATCAGTGCCCAGGGCTTTGTTATTGTTGAAATCCTTGAGCGCATTCATACATTCTTCTTCGTTTACTAATCCTTCGTAAGATTTCTTCTGTTCTTCGCTTCGTGAGGTTACTTTTTCTGGATTAAAAAACGACGAATTTTTTAAATTTTTGGGATTTGCATTGGTGGAGCGGTATAATGACTCATAAAACTTTTTTTCTTCTTCTAAGATTTCGAATCGATCCTCTATGTAAGAATTTTCCCCGACATTATTTTCAAACTGTTTTAATATCATGATGGCTTTTTTCTAAGCTGTGAAAATACTTTGTGTTGCGATTTCCTTCTTCGTGCCATCTCACCTTGCTTCTTAGAATTGCACCTTTGGTTTTCGCCGTGAACATGATTTTTTTGACACGTGATCTGGCATGTTGAAGTTCGAGTATGATGTTTCTGTTTTGGGGGTTATTTTCCGCTATCATTTACTTTTTTGTGCAGTAGTGTTTCTTCATCGCGATATTTTTTCGCTTTTCGTTTAGAGTACTTGATCATGAAACCTCTCAGTACCTTCATTTTTATGAGATCCCATCTTAAACCTAAATCACGAGTCTCGTTGTATCTCTTCTTGAAGATTGGAATGTTCATCTTAAGTGCTGTTACGCATGCTTCATCTTTAATTAAGGCGCTATTACATTTCCTATTTTCCTATTTTTTGGTTTAAATGATTCGACTGGAGAACAAGTGACCTAGCGGAGTGATCAAATTCGGGTGCGTGGACGATGTCGCATTTCTTTGCTACTTGAATCAACTTGAATCAACTCCTGTGAAACTAAGAAAAAAATCTAAGCAACACTGAATTTTAAACGATTTATTTCTCTACGTGAAACACTGCTTGTCTTTGTTCAGGTTTCGCCGTATATCACATAGATCAGATCGTCAATATTGCCCGTCGAAAAATCGTCTTCACAAACATTCCGATCGTAAGTCTCCTTTGTCCGTATGACCGGTCGCTTAGCATGGCATACCACCTATCAACTTTGCGGTAGGTGAGACAGCGACGGTCAAAGAACACGATTTGAGCGAAGCCTTCGCACTGCTTTCAATTTACAGCGAAACAGTGCATTGTTTCGTAAATATGAACAATATTAATTACAGTTTCGTTGCTCATAAATGTACATGTAGTCTGGGTTTTTTTTACTTCATACTTGATTCTCGACTGTGTGACAACTTCATTGCAGCAAAGTATTTGGATGACAGATTCTCAGCCGAGGTCACCCATGCCATGCTAACACTAAAAGTTGACTAATTGATAAAATCAAAGGCTCCTTCGAGCTACCTCATGGTATGTGGTAATTATTTCATGAAGTGCTGTCCTTTCCCCAGACCATGGAGTGTTCGTTTTGTGCACTCTTGCTACGACCGATCGATTACTCGCCGTCCAAATTGGAGGCATCGTCACTTTTAAGACTTTAAATTCCATTTCTTTCCCCTCGAACATTCTTGAACACATTTCCTGTTCGTTCGCGAGATCTTGAAAAGTGTATTTTGATCAAAGATGGAGCGAAAGGAACGAAAACCCGCCTTGACAATCTTTGCGTCGGGCTCAACACAACAGAAGCCATTTTGTAAATACGTGCTGCCGCTTTGTCTCACCCCCACCCCCACATATGTGAACATAAAACAAGTGCACGACTTTGTGGACAAAACTAAACCTAGTAGGGGAGATAGGGGAGAACCTGTTTAATTCACATTTAATGCGGATTTAATGCATGAATTAATTGTCTAACGGGAATGGAGTGACTAATCCAACCATTACTTTACCTCATGGTATGACATACATACCATGAGGTAAAAATGTCTCTGCTTTAGATTCGAAGTTCTACTCTTGATCAAATTGCTAAACAAGGAAACTTGCTAAGTTAGTTCTAATGACATCGCTTTTGTTAAGCATGAAAACAAAAATAAAGATAGCTTTGCTTCATTTCGCCATGTGCATAAATGACAAGGTCTTTGTTCTGTATATTAGGCATTGTTGTTAATGGCAACTTCAAAATGTAATAAGGGTAAGTTGAAGCGACACATATGCGCACTGAGGCGACAGTGTTAGAAGGGATTAAACCCTGTTGCTACCAAAAAAAAGATAAATGAGCTCAAAAGCCAGCAGCCATGGACAGCTGTTTCGGCCTTGTTAGGCCTCATCAGCATGGCACAGCTAGCAGATGAGCTCTGGGTTCCCACATTATGAATGTCAAAGTGATTTCATTGTTGTTAATGAGCCATCGTAACGTCCTTTCTAGGGAAGACACGGCCATTGAGTAACTCTTTTCAAAATGCTCTTTTAGAAAGTGTCTCAGCAGTATCTGATAGGAAAGCTACAGTGTATGGTACCTTACTAAACTGATACTACATATTCCAAGACAGGTCTACATGTGCTTAAACTCACCTTCCAGATGTTTCCTTTGCTGCCCTCGGCTTTTACATGCCCGGGGCTTGCACCTCTTCTTTTAGAATGCTTTAAACACGACTTTTTCTCGTGAGGTCACTAAAAAAATACACAGAAACAAACAAAGTACTTCCAAGAAGTTGTGGCTCGTTAAATCTTCTATTTCATAATGACCTATCGTGACTGAAGTTGGAAAATATGTGAGAAAGTTAAAAAGCATTCCTTTGCGCTTGGTTGGATTAAATTAATTGATTTCACAAAGAAAGGAAGCTAAATGACTTCAAATGAAATTCTGGCCTTTCGTCAGGGACAGGCTCTTTTCAAACTTAGCTGTCTCAGCAGGGCTTATTTTAAGTTTAAGATAACCTCAAGAATAGAAATATAAACCTATTTTGAAATCGTCGTGCTTCTCGGTTGCAGTAAAAGAATATTAAGTAAACAAGAAGTAAACAATGGAAGCACTTTGAAACATATAGAATAGTAACGGTAACAGAAATCACTGGACCCGTAAACTAAACATCGGTCCTTAATACAGGCCTTTCGATCTTTTGAGCGAACATATACCGCACACAAAGTGTTTACAGAACCAGTTTAGTACTCACAAATTTTCCTCATATGTTTGACACTGGAGATGGGAATGGTCAGGGTTAGGATTCAATACAGAACGAGGTCACATTTTACAAGTAAACTGTTGACGTATTCTTAATTACAGGACACCAAATAATGCCTAAGTCAAGAAATAATGCTCTTGGGGTCATGGGTTGATGCTTTTGTAATAAATTAACTCCGGCAATGCTTTTGTTAACGATCTGATGTGAGATAATGCCTCTTCTCTTAAAAGGTTATTTGAACTTCTAACATCGAATGTCAAAATTAACATTAATTGAAAGGCAACGCTCAGAAAATGAAAGTTTAGATAAAGCTATAACGACCGATTGAGCCATTCAGTAACGTTTTTAATGACATAGATACACCACCCTTAAGTCATTATAATAACAACTAACAATTGTTCGGCGAAGGCAAAGGGATAATCGGTGAATATTCACTGAGACGAAGTCTAGGCAGGTGAATATTCACCTATAATCACTGAGCCCTCGCCGAATAATTGTTTTAGTATAAATACACTGGTGGTTATTTCAGAAAAAGAAAAGAAAAAGCGTTGTACAACACGAAAAAAATTTATTTCATCAAAAGCGCGCGAACGACTTGCAGCCGTTTTGTTCGTCGAGGTGATTATCGGCTGATAATCCGAGATAGCAAAATCAAACAGAGTGCGCGATTTTGTATAATCACCTGAGTATTTATACTAAAATATGTTATAAAAAAACTAATAAAACTGATAAAAATATATTTATCTGCCAATAAAGATGCAACTATATTTCATGTCCATCTAATTGTGTGGCAGGCTAAAAAGTAAAGTTTTCAGATGACGGTTAAATGTGTTGATATCAGTGATTGTGCGCAATTCAAGTGGAAGGGTTTTCCAAAGTGACGGCGAAGCTGCTGCAAACGCTCTATCCCCTAAGGTGGCTCTTGAACGAAAACTAGGATAAACCAACGATACTCCAGCACACGAACGCAGATTGCAGTTACCTTGGCTCTCAATTGAAACCAAGTCTCTAAAGAACGGAGGGGAAAGACCATGAATGGCCTCAAATGTGAACAGCAGTATCTTGGTGTATGTGCTGTTTGATTGGAAGCCAAAGCAGTTCGCGTATCAGAGGTGTGATATGGCAGAACCACGGGACACAGCATACTAACTTAGCCGCAGCATTCAGAACTCATTGTAATTTATGTAAATGCTTGGCAGGTAAACCATATAGTAAGCTTTTGCAGTAATCGATGCGTGATGTTATAAATGCGTGCACTAGAGCCTTTGTGTCTTCAGGACTTAGAAACTTACGAATGCGGTTAATATTGTGCAGATGGTAAAAAGCTGCACCAGTTATTTTGCTGATGTGAGTATTCATGTTGAAATTACTATCAAACCAGGCTCCTAAATTTTTGACTATTTGTTTTGCTACAATATCTGAGCTTCCCACTACTATACTATCAATATCAACCCTGCGAGTTGTTGCCTAGTACCTTGTAACAGAAATTCAATTTTGTCATCATTCAGCATCAGACGATCTCTTATTATTCAGTCTCTTAAGAGACTGGATCCTATGCAAATTCAGCAATAATAGGTGAGACATTTTTAGGTCTTTAGTGCAAGTTACCTTCAATTCTACTTAAGTGGTCTTTGAAGCTTGTTCTAGATAAGGGTTCTTACTATAATTTGTTTATGGTTGTAGAGGATTTAGATTGGAACTTGTAAATGCAGGATTTCACAGGAGCTTTTTAACCAAACGATGAAACTGACTTAAAATATTAATATGTTGTGACTTGTGACATACAATAAAAGTATTATATATGTTGTGGTTCAATTTTTTCCTTGGTTTAAATTTTGTTTTCCTTTCTTTTTTTTTGTATGGTAATGTATGATAAGTTTGAAACAAAGAAAAATAAAATTTAAACCAAGGGCAAAATAGAACCACAACATATAAAAATGAGTCAAGTCATAGCATTGTCGAAATGTGTCCTTTTATATGGAATTTACCAGTGATTCCTAACTGTTTCTGATTGAAGATGCCCCGCTTGTAATTTTGACACCAATTTTTAAGAACTTGTGCTCGACTACCACAAGCGCAGAAATGACGGAAATTTTTTTTTGCCAAAAAGAGCGGTCATATAGAACTCAACCATTTTGTGTTGACTGGAAAGTGAAAAGAATTTACAGAGGACTCAGCTGAGATGGGCTGATGGGCTTCATAATCGCTATCTTCCTTGACTTTGATCTACGAATGTTGGGATGTAATGAAACAGATACCTGACAGATGGAAAGCGGTGTAAGATTTGATGTGATTTTCACTGCAAGGTGAAACTGCTGTTGAAGAAGCAGTAGCGGGACTTAAAGGCCGGAAAGGTTGAGGCGGTGTGCGGTTAAATGCAAAGTGAAAGTCGCTTCATAGCAGAAGTAATTGAACTAGACAGTCAGAAGGGGTGAAAGAAATCTTTATAGTGTCACAGATTTACCAATTTTCGCAACCCTTTCATATATTTCTAACAATGGTTTGCACGATTCTTGGGAAACACTTTTTGTTTTTCACTCTCCTTTGAAATGGCAGGTGAAAAACTGGGCAATAAAATCGTTACCAAGATCAAAGCGATCCCTTGTTTAACGTTTCTTTTTAATAGTAAAACAAGCCAAACAACTTAGGCATTTTTACATGCTCTCGAGAGAGAGGAAAATTGTTGTGCTAAGAAAGCAAAAGGCACGAAACTTTGCCGTAGAAAAAACATCTCCTTGTCTTTGCCAGTGTAATTCTGTTTTGATTCTAGTTTCGTCTCATATTCTGAGAGAAACGAGCGGAGCATTTCATTAACTTGACTCCTCTAAGTATATGATGAAAGTAACGAACAGATAGAACTCTTTCATAATTGATTGATTCAAAACTCGAAAATATGTCCCAGAGTGGGTGTTGTTAATTAAATCATAGTCGTTTCAAATGTGTTTATTGAGGATCCCCGAGCGTGTTATGGTAAACTGTCAAATTACTTCGAGAATACTAGCAGTAATGAAACAGACGATAAGTTCTTGATCGCATGAAAACGGAGAGTTTATTTGCTGTAGATATATATACAGTAATAATTAAAGTTCGTAACTCACTCACAGCTCGCGATCGTGTGGCGAGTAAGATTAAAGCCGAATATAACTTAAGCACCAATATTCAGTAAAACTATGTACAAAAAGTAGACTCATTACAGCACAAGTTACCCAAGTCCAAGAGAATTGCTTTTAGACTATTAATTATACAACTACCTCTAAATCCAATATTGACAACTGTCCAATTTTTCTTAAATTGGACACCTATCCAATTTAAGAAAAATTGGACAGTTGCCAATATTGGATTTAGAGGTAGCTATATAATTAACAAATAACAGGACTCCGTGCTTGTCCAATTAAGAAAATGTTGGATTCGAAAATTCCTTGGAACACCAAATTGGACTCGGCCTGCGGCCTTGTCCAATTTTGGTGTTCCTCTGAATTTTCTCATCCAATATTTTCTTAATTGGACAGCATGGAGTCCTGTTATATATACCAATCTTACTAACAACACTCTTAAGACCTGCTGTTTCCAGCGCTGGGCAAGTAGGCAAACCCACAAAGTATCTTCCGTTACAGGAAAAAAAGTTATCTGCAGCACGATGTCAGTTCATTTCGTGTGGTACACTGCAGTATAACATGCCATTTCGTATTTTTTGAACTCTAAGGAGGTTTGGTGTCGTTTCAATTGCGCTACCGTTTTCGTTTTTTTCTAACCTGTTAGCGCCATTTCCTGGTCAGTTTGTTTTTGTCCTCGTTGCCACAAGTGATTTTTTTTTATATGCTATCATTTTTTCGCCATTTTCCTTTCATTTCCGTCCGTTATCTGCTCGTCATTTGTATTGAAATCTTTCGATGTTCCTTTCTTGTCTATTGCTTTTGTTTCTGTGTTCATTTTGTTGCTCCACATGTTCTCCAGGTTCGTCCTCTCTCTTCTGCCCTGGTACATCGTTCATTGCAGCTTTTGCGTGTTCAAAAATATCGCATTTCAATTGCTTCAACTTGTACGATACGTTTCCTGGTCAGCAACTGAATAAAAGCTACGCGAAAATGTCTGTTTCTAACCGTGTAAATAATAGGATTACATAGTGAGTTAAGCACCAAAAAGGTGGTTGAAATTGGGGCGATAATTGGAAGATGGGTTTTTATGTTTCCCACAGAGTAAGGTATCAACGTTGCCAAAGCTGGCACATTGCAAAAGGCGAGTATCCCGATGATTATTGAGGTCGTTTTAAGAGATTTCTTCTCTTTTCTCATCTGTATCTTGGTTTCCTCAGAAACTTGTTGTTGAATAATTTGTTTTTCATGGCGGTGAACTTCATAATAAACAACAACGTGATAATATAAAATAAGAATTACGCATGTTGCACGCGTGAAAATGGACCAGACTAAATTCGAAATATGCAGTTTTTCCTGGTAAGGGAATACTACCAAAAATGTAATTATCGCCAATGTCCAGGCCAAAATAGAGGCTGCTATAATGCGAGGCTTGGTCACAATCGATTGATATGAATAAGTACGTTTTATGGCAAAATAACGCTCGCCACTGACTAAAACCAAATGATATAACGAAGAATAACTAGGAACGAAGTAAAATAGTAAAAATAAGTTCTGCAAGTTGCAACTCAAAAGCGCGTTTTCTCTCAGTATCGAGAGAATTAGAAACGCAATGTAGAATGGTTGAACGACTATACCGACCAGCAAGTCAGTTGAGGCCAAACAGGCCAATACCACGTTGGAGTTAATCTTGAGCTCTTGTTTGGTTTGGACCGCCACCATGACCAAGACATTAAGCAAAATGATGAAAGAAAAGGTGATAATATTGGCAATGAGAGCAAAAACAGCAGACGGTTTGGCACTAGGATCGGTGGAAAAGATCGCTGCTTGTAAGAAAACATCAAGGCAATCGTCTTTAGAGCTACTAGCGTTGGTTGAGTTGGGCAAATTCATGGTTCCTTCTATTAAAGTACTGCGACTCGGTGCTGTAGACAGCTAATCCAACTAATGACAACTCTCCTATACTGAAGCGTTAAATTTTGTCTTGTAGTTAAATATTGTGGAAATAAGTTTAAAAGCGTGCACCTGTTTGCATAGTAATGCGCGTCTCGTGAATTGTTTTTACTGAGGCGGATCAAGAGAGTCACCCAGGTTACTGTCACCAAGAAATCAACCATCAGCAACGAGCACAGACAACAGATATGGAAACCAGTTGCACGTTAAAGTGGTCATTGTAATTGCGATACAACACCAAATGCTTGGCTTTGTTAACTCCACATGAAATAACTGGCTAGCATTTTAAATTAAGATCAGAAAGTAGTTAAAATATATTCCTTATGTAATTACAAATTTTGCTTAAAAGGAAAGGAGAAACTTAAGGAACAAAATAACGTAAAATCAAGCGTGGACAATGTAATCTTTGTTGGTCATTCCGCTTGTGTGATGCAATATTAACCATTCGCATAAATGTGGACGGTGCCGAAAAACAGATATTCAATAACGACACATTTCAATTGGAGTCGTAATTTTAACAAAAGAGCGATAAAATCTAGTGGAAATCGAACAGATGGTCAAACCCATTCCTGATCAAATCATTGCTGTCATGATTGTTTCCATTTCACTTATTGGGATGACTTTGCTTCGTAGACTATTAGTTTAAGTGTTTATTTAAACTTAATAATTTCTGAGATATCCGGCTCTCTTCGAGTGATAAGAGGGGAAAATAACTGTTAAAACCATCAACGTTCTTAATAACAAAGATATACCACCTCTTAAGTAGTTATGGAGATTCTGAAGATAAAGTAATCCATTTGTCACGTTGTTACTACAAAGCTACAATTTACCGTGAACTTTAGAGGCCTTATGTGTGAGTTGTAAGTCAAGAATATTATTTTTAATTTGTATGTGGTTATTCAGGAAGCAGTTGGAAACATGCAAATACAAGATTTTACTGTGATCTCTTAAACAAACTATGAAATTTTTAAGAATCGCTAAACGGTTTGTCGGGTAGTAAATTCGTAGCAGAGTCAAAACTGCTAAATAACATGTTTACCGTTATTTTGAATTCAAATTGCCGTTCTATTTTAAGAGCGTTAATGGGAGATAACTGGTATGAAACTTGCGGATCCGTAAAGTTTTTACGGTAACCTTTTAACCATACTATCAAATTGATAAGAATTGTAAAGCGCTGTGTCTTGGAATAAAGGCACTGAATAAAAGAGTCTAAACTGATAGCAGAGTCAGTGGTGTGAATCTGCGGGTTCTGACGCACCGGGAAATAAATGAAATTCAATCAACTTTTTCTCACTATCACCGGACACGCAGGCACATAATTAAACGGGAAACATTGAAATTAAAATGGAAACGGCTTTGATAGAACTCCGTATAAAAAAAAGACATCCATGTCTCAACACGAACCTGCTTTCATAAAACTCCGTATGAACTCCACATCCACCACAATCGCGCCACCTGGAATCACAGAATCTGCATCGACTCGGCATTTACTTGCAAACAAAATACTGAAAACCGCAAGCCCTACACCTTAGTTTTCCATTACTATATTTCGCCGTCTCTGGATTCTCACATCTTATACATAATACATAAGTTTGAATAAGTAATCTTGCATTCGATCCACTGAATGTTCACCAGTCATACATATACTATACGGGCTGTTGATAATGAGCTAGCTTATGCAGCCTAAACCTCTAGAGAAACATTTAGCTAGATCTTTTGAATTACGTCCTATCGCTCGTGCAATATTTTCAGCATTTTCAATGATAGTATAACCTGTCGTATATCTTACCTCAATTCTTGGCATTTTATGGCGATAATAGGGGACATCCGAGTCATTAAGATTGATCATTACTACATATATACATGATCAATTTATCTAAATACAAGCCATGCTAACCCAACTTACAGATATGATAGCGGCAATAAGATTCATCTGATGCTGAGTAGTCGTGCTAGTCTTGGTACTAATATTTGAACGAATCGTTGTTATTGACCCAACATTAGTCGTAACAACAGATGGTTTTGGTTTTACATACATAACTGGATCTTGGACAGTTTGTGGTAAATCGACTTTACTACTACGTAAATTATGTTTAATACCGACGTCTTTTGTTTTCGCATTGACTGAATCATTCGATCCAAATTTCATATCACTAGTTGCTTTCAAGAGTTCTTTGATATAACCTAGGTCAACCTACGACACTCTGGTATTGATAATTAGATTACTTGGCATTAATCATCAGTACTCCGGATGCAACAGCTAAATCTCACCGTAATTTAGCCTCTTGAACTGCCAACTGATATCTTTGAACTTATTTTGAATTGTCGTTTTCAGTAACACTAGATTAAAAAATGTGATAAATTGTTGCTGAGTTTCTATAGCTCCACCACCATAACCAACAATAGATGTTCTTGTACTAACTTTAGATCACAAAACCCAATACACAAAGGCTTCTGCGGATCGATTTATTCGGCCCAAACCAGGTCTTCTCAAACCTTCTCCATTAGTCGGCACAAACCAGGAATACTTTAAGTCTGCAAAATCATCAATTCGTATGAAACTAATTAAGGTGCCATCGTTCTCTTTTGCTTCTTCATCTGAAAATTTATTAATACCTGCAGGCCATGTATTTGCGTACGTGTCTTAGCTTTTAATCAAATGTAGATTTTGATCTCCACTACCAGGTCCACTATCAGGATACTTTATAAGTTTATCTCCTAATCCTTGATTTCTTCCACCCTTCCATCTAAAAATCAGCATTATTACGTAAATCAAATTCACGACATAGCGTATGATAACTAACCTTATTATAAGGATTATTTGCCACATTAAATACTGGATCATCTGGCAGCGGCGCAATCAACTCATACAAGATTTTTCTAAGGGTAAAATAAATGTGAAACTTAACGAAGCTATTTATCAACTGCGGGTAATCCATACTTTGGAAGGGACTAATGCCACAACCGGAAGTCGCACACCAAACGGCGAAGTTTAACGGTTGAGGCCAATGATTAAAATCCGGTCCATTTAACCATTTGTTGCTTTGTTTTGCACTTCTAAACTTGGGACTTGAAAGCATTCCTCATTTCCACAGTAAACTTTTGATTCTCGGACACAAATAAATTCAACTTAGTTAATAATTCAGTGATATCAGCATTCCATTCCTCGAAACTTACAGGTGGTATGGGATATTGTTTATCTGTGAATTTTAAACTATCCGCGAACGATTCCGTAGTCTTTGAAGTAATACCAAGATCTTTCCCAATTTCCAATTTCGGGGCTTAAATAATCTGTCCATGTTTTCCCAGATAAATCATTCCTACTCATCACTGTAAGCCTATTATATGTCCAGTAGACTTTTCCGCCATAATTATCATTCACGAATTTAAACTTGGTCCTAACCGCCTTTGGATAACGCTTCCAAAATTCCATTAGTAAATCTGAATTCTTGTCCCCTTTTGGTGGCTTAACATTCCTTATAGCGGAGCTCCACAGCGGCTCGAATAGCCGCAGAGCGGAGCCCCATAACTACCGTGCGAGGATAGAAATTGAGAAAACCATGCGTTTGAATTTTCATGGTCATCTAGCGGCATGGCTCGCGGGCACGTGCGCCTAGCGACGACGACGACGTTGCCCCAACATGGCGGCCATAGTCATCCGGGATATTTAGAAGGTCTTAAATCGAAACGAGGCTTTGTTTTTCGCGCAATGGCTCTTCCGTTGAGTCGCGAGCTAGATGTTTTTTTTTTGGCGATTTATTTCAGCTATCGAACACCAGGCGTAAATCTATATTATTTATTTTTGAGAGCGCTTGTGGTGGTGGTGGCGATTCAGGACCAAGATCTATTTTTAGTGCCACCGTATCTTCAGTAGTCAAGTGGGAGGGATTTCAAGTGGATGAGGGTATGGAGAGCTAGAGAACATTACATTGGTATACCTGGATGCGCGTTTCCAGTAAATAATGTGTAATGCCTTTAATTGATCATCGCAGTTATTTACACAACTTAAGCAGCTGGTAAATTAGAGCCTGAAAAAAAAAAAAAAAAAAAAAACTCAGGTCTTTTAAGAAATCGCTAGAATACCGGTAACATTTACATCGGTTACACTTTTTATTTTTTAGTTCACTCATATAATACATACTATTCAACTACTCATTTTTATTAAATGTGAATGTTTGGTACAAATTTCACTTAAAAATTCATAAGCATCTTCTACTTGCTGATGTGTAATAGCAGAAGTGATATTAATTTTACCGGATCGAAATACAGTGATCATTTTAACCTCTTTTTCCGGTTTTCTATAAACAATGATTACTCCTGCATATTTATTTTTATCGTAATGACATCGAACAACATCTGGTTGATTATTCATTAACCGCTCCAGATTATTACGATTGATAGAATAACCACAGTTAGTAGCTGAATTTATTAAACTTATGGATACATTAACTGGTGACAAATCCCCTAATGCAAGTATATTGGTTGCTATAATACCATTTACCAAGGATCGACAACCGACATGCACCATCTTACTATTGGAGTTTACTATTGATATGTTTATCTCCTACGTTAATTATGAATGTGCATTGATTTTTAAAGTTACCACTCTTCGAATGACAAACACCTCGGTTCGTAACCCGATTAGTAATACCAACTATTTGTTCATCGAGTATCGTATTATTTAACAATTATTCGCCGAAGGCGAAGTGATTATCGGTGAGGCGAATAATTGTTTTAGTATAAATACATAGGTGATTATTTCAAAAAAGGAAAAAAAAAGCATTGTACAACACAAAAAAATTATATTTCATCAAAAGCGCGCGAACGACTGGCAGCCATTTTGTTCGTCGAGGTGATTATCTGCTTTTAGTGTAAATAATCAGGTGATTATACAAAATCGCGCGCTCTGATTGGTTCGCTATCTCGGATTATCAGCCGATAATCACCTCGACGAACAAAATGGCTGCCAGTCGCTCGCTCGCTTTAGATGAAATAAATTTTTTTCATGTTGTTCAATGCTTTTCTTTTCTTTTTTTGAAATAATCACCTGTGCATTTACACTAAAACAATTATTCGCCTCAGGCTCAGTGATTCTCGGATAATATTCACCGTGAATCACTTCGCCTTCGGCGAATAATTGTTAAATAATCCGAGATAGCGAACCAATCAGAGCGCGCGGTTTTGTATAATCACCTGACTATTTATACTAAATGCAATTAGATCTAAATCGACTAAACTATGAATCCTGGAAGTGATCGTCATCGTTATTAGTCGTAATGGACTCATCGTTGGATTTTTTATGTCCGATTGCGTAGGTATCTGTTTCATCTTTTCTGAGAGCTCGTTTGTCATCCAGTGAGGATAAGGCAACGTTATTAACCCTTTACTCCCTGAGGGTGACCAACATGCATCTTCTCTTAAACATATTACTACAAAGGCAACTGTAGAGCTCATGAGAATATGCAATCTGAAAACTCACATAGGTTTTTTTTTTATATAACATCAAAATCTCCACATTGATGTAATGAAAGATGTTTTGAGATCAGTTAGAAGAATTAAGATTTTGATCTCAGGGGTTAAAGGGTTAATGGTCTAGGTAAACACATCATGCTTATCACTCCTAATCACATTTATCTTTCGCATTTGTATCTCCTTCTTCAATAAGCAATCTTCAAAGTCTAGGAGATGGATATATGAATCAAGGATTTTTTGACTCCCTTGCACCTTTTGTGTTCCTTCCCATTGTCCATTAGATAGGTATATAATTTAGCTCTTAATCCAGTGAATTTTATAATTTGTTGACCTCCAGCTTCGCCTTTAAATTTACCAATGACCTTCATATAAACAATTGTGAAAATACCAGATAGATGATCTTCCTGTAAATTACTCGTATCAAACATGGATTCCAAGTCTGAACTAATATCCTAGTAAAAATCTTTCGTCTGTATATCAATAATTTAGCTCGATCACCATATTTGAGTTTTATATAATCATAGTGAAATTCATACATTGTAGTGTTTTACTCCAGTCTAAAATACACATACCCAAATAAACGGGTTTATCGAATACTAATTCGGGTTTCCCCATATGGACGGCTGCCAAATTCTCATCGAATATGGTGAAATGCTGGAAATTCGGTTGAATAATTAACTTTTTAGCGCTTGCCCTATCTTTCACTAATTTGGTTTCTTTCTGGTTTCTGATGTTTTCCATCGTCTTCCCGAAAACGGAATTATTCATCAGTTTAAAAAAAATCTTGTTCAAAGGCATTTGTTGCTTTTGCGCTTAAATTCGTATTTAGGTCTATATACTGTTTCATCCAAACCGATTCCTCAAAAGTAATACGCTTATGAAGTTTGGTAAGAATGAGTCCGTGGTTAATACATTGTTTTAGATTTTCTCGGTGGGGTACGTAATTAGTTTTACTCCATAAAGATGGAATTAGTTTTTCAACACTACTCGCTTTTATATGTTCGGGTGCGAATGGATAGTCATTATGCAAATCGTGCAATTCGTGTGGATAACTTAAGTCTACTTCTAAAATACAAGGAACATCTTCCCAATGATTGAGTTCATCTTCAGTCATCCATCTGAATCCATGAGTCGGTAATCGTTTACTCATTGTCCAACTGTATAAATTATAGCATCCAGATATATGATAAATTGACTTGGTAGTTTTGGATCGTAATGTTTCATGTATTTATTATTCGCTTTAGCATACCGATTACTGATCATGGAAACTCCACCCCGAATACCTGCTTCTATCATTAATAGTTGATTAACATCCTTAATTAATTCTAGCTCGACTCCAGTCAGTATTTTCAAACAGGCATCCCAAGCAAGACCGGGCACAGTAAAATACCAGACTGGATCCAATTTGTAATGTTCCATACATATGTCTCTAAAATTCTCGAACACGTCGGCTAATAATAGAACATCTGATTTTAAAGATAAGTTATGGTAATCTCTCGTTGATTACATATTAAATTCATTCCATACTTTTTGAGCGTGTTGACAATCTTCCTCTGAAATGGGCTCTCCTGTTTATTTGGAATAAAAGGCCTCTTGGGATGGTAATTCAGTTGCGTTTAGTTTCTCATAATGATCAAACCAAACGTAGGGAAAGACACCCTTCCATTGTAAACATTTTAATTGGTGACCTCGGTAATATTTCGTTAGCTTGATGAATTTATCTCTTGGTAAATTTTTTACTATTAAATTATCTAAGCTAGTGGCCATGAAAAGGAAACTATCGATGAAACGTAAATGAATATAAACCGGAAACTTGTTACCATTTTTACCTCATGGTATGTACTTCATACCATGCGGTATAGTGATGGATGGATTTGTCACTCTATTCCCGTTAGACAATTAATTTATGCATTAAATCTGCATTAAATGTGAATAAAAACAGGTTCTCCCCTGTCTCCCCTACTAGGTTTGGTTTTGTCCACAAAGTCGTGCTATTGTTTTATGTTCACATATGTGGGGGGAGGGGGTGAGACAAAGCGGCAAAACATGTTTACAAAATGGCGTCAGTTGTGTCGAGCTCGACGTAAAGATTGTCAAGGCGGGTTTTCGTTAACGTTCCTTTTGCTCCATCTTTGATCAAAATACACTAACAGGAAATGTGTTCAAGAATGCTCGAGGGGAAAGAAATGGGTTTTAAAGTCTTAAAAGTGACGATGTCTCCAATTTGGACGACGAGTAATCGATCAGTCGTAGCAAGAGTGCACAAAACGAACTATTCCGAATGAACGCTTTATTGTCTGGGGAAAGGACAGCACTTCATGGAATAATTACCACATACCATGAGGTAGCTCGAAGGAGCCTTTGATTATCTATACGGGTATCCACCTTAATTACTCGGGCTACTACCACAGGTAGCCCGAGTCTAGGTTTACCTTTTCGATGTATGAGTCTATGTATCTGTCTATCGACAACGTCACAAATAGGACTATCCGCAGAGGCCTTTGGGTACTGTATTGCTTTTATGAAAACGAGGCTGCGTACGAGGTCATCAAGTTATTGCACCATCGATGTTGGATGCGAGAGACGTGTACTCTGCTTATGTTAGGGTTTCTCCTTGGAAGGGTGTCTCGAAAACTCAGACCTCAGACCTAAACTCGAAAACTCAGACCCTAAAAACTCAGATCTTCTGGTTGTCTCGAAAACTCAGACCTTCTGGTTGTCTCGAAAACTCAGTCCCTCTGGGTGTCTCGAAAACTCAGACCCTTAAAACTCAGACCCTCGGCGCTCTGGGTGTCTCGAAAACTCAGACCCGAAGCCGTTCGAGCCAAGTCTAGCTGCGTGACGGTTTCACAATCTCTACATTTTTGTCCCGTTTCAGAAACCAGATATTCGCAACAGGATATAACCTTATGGATCATTATGTTTCGATGCATTATCCTGAATTGAATTTTGAGGAGAATAGGCCAATTTAACCAAACAGAAGTAATGTCTGGAAAATTTCCTTTGTTTTCGCGCCAAATTCTAATTTTGCATTAGACCATACGTGGAAGTCAAATATAAATAATTCAGAATTCTCTCCAGTTATAATGATGGCTTCTAAATTGCCTTTTATTACCAAGAAGGCAGTAGTAAAAGAGGTAATCGATCTACCACAATTTCGGTATGGAGACTTATGTAAATGTCTCTCGTGACTTAGCCACGAGTCTTGACAGCTGTTTTATAGTCGAACATTAAGTTGCGGTATAGCGTTACTGGAGAACACGCGAGTGGTAACTTTGAATTATATAAGTTGATATCGTTTATCTTGTATCACTACACAAAGCTAAAAAAAGAGTTTGTTTAGGCTGCCTGTATCCAGACACGCAAACTGAGATCGAGCATATAAGGCGAAGAAATGAATAAATCAAATTATTCTTGTTAAACTATTGTAGTTCAAGAGACAAAAGTAATGTTCATCCCATGCTCAAAAGGACCAATGACTGCTTATGTAAATGTCTTTCGTGACTTAACCACTTGTTAACCGTAGTCGAACATTAAGTTGCAGTATAGTGTTACTAAAGGAATGATATACGTGTGATATCCATGCATTTACTGCCAAATGGTTGTCAACTCTATTGTGTACTTCTGTTAAGCGTCCAAAGTTGTTAATGGTAATTTTACTTGTAAAACAAAGTAGTCATTGCTTTCTGCGCGTAGTAGTGCAATTTTAATCACTGTTTGATGACACACTCAACAGGAGCAATGTCTGCTAATGTAATGTCTCTCGTGACTAACCACGAGTCTTGACATCTGTTAATTAAACATAGTCGAACATTTAGTTGGTATTCTTTGATAAGACATTGTATAACTGATCTTTTCTAGTAATGATATACCACGGGGCTTGCGAATGAGAAAATTGCGAACAAAGTGTAAATACTTTGAAAATTCGCGCGTGACAGGCCATACCGTGCGCTTAACCTTTATTATTTTGCTCAATATTCACGCATTGCATGCATCATATTATTAAAATCCATGCTTGCCAGGAGCCCGCGTTCATTTCGTAACAAGGACAACAAAAGCTTTCTAGGTTGTTTAGAGGAAAATGCTCGCACCACATGCTCTTGACATAGCTGTAATTATCTTATCACTCATTGCTTCACTACATTTCACATTTGTAGACATTTTGAAAATTTCATCGTCAAGTTATGCATTCGTCAGCGGAATTACAAACAAAGGTTACGACACATGGAACGTTGACCGTCTGAGCGAGTGACATCGCGCTCGTTAACTAAACTCCAATTTTGCATTCTGCAAAATAGCCGTAAAAAAGGAAGCCAAAAAAATGGATATGAGTGCTGTATATTATTTTTGTGATTAGAGCAGCTTTCTTCCACCGCGAGCCGTTTAATTTTCTCTGCATATTCATAAGCAAGACGGCTTAGCCTACTCTGTGTACCGACACAGATGACGTAAAGCAAAGACAGACAATAAAAAAGTTGTTACTGAATAATTTGGACACAATGGTGAAACAATGCATATGTCACCTGTTCCGGTACACGGAGTAGGAGCCACGGCTTACGACAATCCGTGGCAAACGCCGTGAAAATTTGTTTTATCTTTAGGGTCTGAGTTTTCGAGACACCCAGAGGATCTGAGTTTTAAGCGTCTGAGTTTTTGAGACACCCAGAGGGTCTGAGTTTTTAGGATCTGAGGTCTTAGTTTTCGAGGTCTGAGTTTTCGAGGCACCCGGTGTACAGTTATCTATTGTCTCAGTAAAGCACTCAAAATCTGCATAGATAACAAAAGGGACTCTTATCTTATGATTGTGATTTTTAAATTGAATAAACTTGGGTGTACCATCTTTATTCATTGGCATTTTAATGTTCGCTTTCTCATGCTTCCGACAAGAGTTATCATGATCCATTAGGGACTTCTCACAATTAAACGAATTGAAGCACCTGTAACAAAGAAATATTGTACCTTTATGGTTGTTAATTTGACATGATACGAGTCCGCTAAAATTCTTAATCCAGCAATAGTGATTCGTCTTCTCATTGGTAATGAGTAATAAATTAATGTAACTATCATGACTAACACGTTTATTGCTTAATCTCGACGTGTAGAATTTTGAGTTGGACTATGATATCCAATAACATTAACAGCGTAGAGATTCTGACGTTCGAATACATCAATGTCTTGATAGCTTGCGGGGAACTTAATATTCGTCCAATCAAATTTTTTGGAATGTTCTCGCATTTTTTTGAAGTGAACCTCTGAGGATCTTTGTTTACTGGATAAAACCGTTGGTGTTACAACCCACTTAAAGCACTCGTTATCCACTAGATTCTTAGCGTTAATAACAGATTTTGTATCCGCTATATATTTAGGGAGTGGAATATAACTACTACCCACAATCGGGTCCGCTTCAGGGAAATGCATATCGAAATGTTCCACATTAACGAATTGCCAGCCAGTACCTTCTGCTAGGAATTTAGGTATTTTCTCTAATATGATTCTGGATCTGTTGTCTAGTGTGTTCATGATATTATCCGATTCGGTAATCAATAAAGAGTTACCACTATTAAATCCCGCAGCAAACATTTCTTTCGGTGCCCTAGTGGGTGGATCCAGTTTGAATCGACGGGTTAATATAAATCTTAATTTAACTTGTTTATCCATATTACGGATGGCATTTATCACTGAGAGCGTAAAATTCTCCATGAATGATCTTGCATCACAAGTATCCCCCTCAGTCCGATAGGTTTGAAGATATCTTTGAATCACCGTTTGGTGTTTGATCGCGTAGGAACCAAGACGGTCCGTTAAATAAGAATACCTCGCAAATCGTATAACTGATCTTTTTATTCGAGGCTGAAATTAAAATATACAATATAATCTATTTGGCTAAATCAGCCGTAAATAAGCAAAACAATCAAATTGAGCAAAGCGGGCTAGCTGTATGAACGTTTTAACAATCTCTGTGCCATGTGCTTAATGGTCGTCAATTCCATGCACATAACATTCAAAGGCGCGTTTAATTCACACAAAGCAACAAAACTGAAATGATAAACAACATTACAAACAGCAGGAGCACACTTACTTCTATGGCGAGTTTTTCTTAGCTTTTCTTAATCCGGATAGCCGTCGAAAGCGTAGCGGGTAAGCAGTAAATCCCAGTCAAAGTAGACCACGGGTAAACGAATTCTTAATGAACTTTAACCTAGCCTGGTATTTCCGGTGGGCGTGTGCGAGGGTTACCGCAAATTTAATGTTTCACATATTTCAACTGCTACGTCGTACATGTTAACAGACATATCTAGCCGAATTTGGATATTGTTGATAGATTTGATTGACGCGTTTTTTAAGATCTTCCACCTTTTTGGTTCACTGTGGTTCTTATCGGGGGTGAAACGTAAGATAATAACCAGTCAGTAAATTCTCGCAATCTACGTCGAGTTTCGGCTGCCATTCGTTCAGGGACATCATGTAACGTGCTTCGATTAGATGTAGTGGTAGTAGGTCTCAAAATTGGGACATTTATTTCCGGTATGGGTTAATCGAGGATATTATGAGACTGGCAGTAGTATGTTTTCTGAGCAGCTAGGACACAGAGAAATTATCAGGGATTTTATACGGGGAATTGGTAAAAAAAAAAGATTTCATGCACAGTTATTTATCAGAGAAATTATCAGGGATTTTATACGGGGGATGCTAGCAAAAATTGAAGAATGCTTAATAAAAATTTGAAAAGTGATTTAAAGATTTGTGTACACATAGAAAAATATGGAACAACAAACCGTGAGAGAATTGGAACGTTTAAAAGTGGTAGAATTAAGAGTTATTGCAAGAGAGTTGCATATTCCAAGATATTCTAGAATGCGTAAAGATGTACTCATACAAGCTATAATACAAACTCAAAGACCTATCCCAACCCCTAGAAAAAATATCCCAAACCAAACTCAAAGACCCACCCCAAAACCTAGAAAAAATATACCAAACCAGCCACAAAGACCTATCCCAGCCCCTAGAAAAAATATCCCAAACCAACCGAATGAACTGATACCTGAGATTGGTGTTCCCATTCTCAAACCTTATAAAACCACATTCAATTTTAAAATATTTAAACATTTAGCAAGAAGAGTCATCAAAACGCAAAATAAAAATATTAGTAAGTTGGTAGATTTGGTAAAACCTTATATCCCAGAACCAGTCAAAAAGAATGTAAAAAAACTAGCTAAAAGTCTGAAGGAAAATTTTAAAAGAATATTGAATCCTACTACTGCTACTACTACTCTTCCTCCTCCTACTCCTACTACTCCTACTACTACTCCTCCTCCTACTCCTACTACTCCTACTACCACTCCTCCTCCTACTCCTACTACTACTCCTCCTCCTACTCCTCCTCCTACTCCTCCTCCTAATACTTATACTCCAAAAGAACAAGAAACAGCGTTGAATGGGTATCTGAAAACCTACAGGATAGATGGTCAGAAAGGATATGATGAAAAGATGTTCATCGCTAATATCAAACCAAAAGTTATGAATCTTAATAATCAACAAAAGAAACCAATAAAGGAGAAATTTATCTTAACGTGTAAGTTCATAAAAGAAAATCCTAATACTGGATATATCGATGAGGCATCATTTCCCTTTCATACCAAAAAACCAGAAACGATTACTGAATCAACTGAATTATCAGAATTATTTGATGAAATGACAGATTACATGCTTGAATTAATAGAGGAATTTAAAAAGAACAAATCAGGTTGGGTGTTCGATCATGTGGAATACTTTGATATACACATCAACCCCTATGAACCACTTTCTGGAAGTTCCTATATTCCACTACCAAAAAAATTAGCATCAAAGAAAGCTATCATCAACGTTAAGAATGAGAATGATAATGAGTGTTTTAAGTGGGCAGTAACCTCAGCTGTATATACACAAGATGTTCACCCAGAGAGACTAAATAAACAAATGAGAGAAAACTCTGAGAAGTTTGACTGGTCAGGAATAGAGTTCCCAGTTGAATGGAAACATATTGATAAGTTTGAAAAGCAAAATCCCTACTATACGATTAACGTCCACGGATTTAATAAAGATAAAGGTGAAGTATATCCTCTAAGAATAAGTAAGAAACAAAGAGGTTATTTGATTGAATTACTTCTAATATCAAATGATGAAAATCACCACTATTGCTGGATAAAGAATTTTAATAAACTTACATCCTCTCAAGTTGATAATAATCATCACAGTCGCAAATTTTGTCGTAGATGCTACTACTCATTCCCAACAAAAGAATCATTAGAAAAACATATGGAATACTGTTCCACAAATGAAGAAGTCAAGATTGTTATGCCTAAAGATAAAGATGGTAATCCTAAGTATATTAAATTCAATAATTATAACAAAAAAATGCGAGTACCATTTGTTGTATATGCAGACTTTGAGTGTCATCCAGAGAAAATACACACCTGCTCTCCAGATGAAAGTAAAAGCTTTACTAAACAATATCAGAAGCACAAACCATCTGGATTCTGCTATATAATAAAGTGCTTTGATGATAACATATTTAAAAAACTCAAACTTAAACCCAAACTTGTACGATACACTGCTAAATCCCCAGACGAAGATATAGCACAGATATTTGTAAATAAATTGGAGAAAGATATTAAGAAAATTTATAATAAGATTATCAAATGTAATAATTTAAAATTCTATAATAAGGTGAATGATATGTCGGAAATGGATAAAAAAGATTATAAAAATGCTACTCATTGTCATATATGTGAGGGTGAATTGGGAGAAGATAAGGTATTAGATCATTGTCACCTTTCAGGAAAGTATAGAGGAGCAGCTCATAATAAATGCAACTTAAATTATAAGATTCCAAATTTCTTCCCAGTTATCATTCACAACCTATCTGGATATGACTCTCATCTTTTTATCAAGAATCTTGGTACATCAGAAGGTAAAATAAACTGCATACCTAATAATGAGGAAAAATATATTTCTTTCACAAAAGAGATTGTGGTTGATACCTTTAAAAAAGAGGGTAAGCAGCATTATGTTAAGAGATACATAAGATTCATAGATTCATTTAAATTTATGTCAACAAGCCTCGATAAATTAGTAAATAATCTACCAAAAGAATCTTTCAAAAATCTAAATAGTAGATATAATGGTGAGAAATTAGAGTTATTGTTGAGAAAGGGAGTATTTCCATATGATTGGTTTGATGGATTTGACAAACTGAACGAAACCCAACTTCCATCAAAGGATGCATTCTATTCAAAACTCAATGATGAAGAAATAACAGAAGATAATTACCAACATGCTAAAAAGGTATGGAAAACCTTCAATATGAAAACAATGAGGAGATATCACGACCTATATCTTAAGACAGATGTACTACTTTTAGCGGATGTATTTGAGAACTTTAGAGATGTTTGTCAAAAGAATTATAACCTTGACCCTGCTTGGTATTATACAGCACATGGACTAGCTTGGGATGCTGCATTAAAGTTAACGAAAGTGAATTTGGAGTTGCTAACTGACATCGACATGCTACTTATGGTTGAGAAAGGTATTAGAGGAGGTGTATCTCAGATCTCTAATAGATATGGTAAAGCAAACAACCCATACATGAACGAATATGATCCAAACCAACCTAAAAAGTATATTATATATCTCGACGCAAACAACTTATACGGTGGAGGAATGAGTAAACCACTACCTACTCATGGTTTTAGATGGATGAGTGATAAAGAGCTTACAGACTGGAAAAATATACCATGCATACTCGAGGTTGATTTAGAATATCCTAATCACCTTCATGACCTGCATAATGATTATCCTCTAGCTCCAGAGAGACTTGTTGTTAATAAGGTTGAGAAATTAATACCAAACCTCTACGATAAGGTAAAGTATGTAGTTCACCACGAGACACTGAAACTTTACGAAAGTCTTGGATTAAAAGTCACTAAGATTCATAGAGGTATTACATTCAAAGAGTCTAAATGGTTAAAACCGTACATTGATTTGAATAAAAACCTCAGAGCTAAAGCAACCAACGATTTTGAAAAAGATTTCTTCAAGTTGATGAATAACTCTGTCTTTGGTAAAACTATGGAAAACATTAGAAAAAGGGTGGATGTGAGATTGGTCACGAATGAAAAAGATGCTAAAAAATTAATATCAAAACCTAACTTTCAACATAGTACTATCTTTTGTGAAAATCTGGCTGCAATCCACATGAAGAAAACAAAGATAAAATTCAATAAACCTGTTTACTTAGGCATGTGTATTTTAGATCTAAGTAAAACAATAATGTTCAATTTTCACTATAATTATATCAAACCTAAATATGATGAAAAAGCTAAATTGTTGTATACAGATACAGATAGTCTTATATATATGATAGAAACAGATGATTTCTATAAGGATATCAGTCCAGATGTGAGAGAAATGTTTGATACTAGTAATTATCCTAAAAACCATCCATCAGGTATCGAGACAGGTGTAAACAAGAAAGTTATTAATATGTTCAAAGATGAGGCTGGAGGTAAACAGATAGCTGAATTTGTATGTCTACGACCCAAGCTATACTCATACAGGATGGATAATGGAGAAGAGATAAAAAAGGACAAAGGGGTAAAGACATCAGTTGTAGAAAATACCATAAGCTTTGATGATTACATGGCTTGTCTATTCAATAAACAACCACAGATGAGACAGATGAATGTAATAAGAAGTCATGAGCATGATGTTTATACTGAAACTGTTAATAAAGTTGCACTATCTACTGATGATGACAAGAGAATCATTTGTGAAGATGGTATACATACTTTTGCACACGGACATTATCGTGCAACACAAAATTAGGTGGGAGTTCTGTATCGTCCGGTACAACCTGAAGTTCTTCCCTCACAAAACCACGTCTCGGACCATCTAGTAAATAATACAAAACTGGCTGATTAGATGAAACCACACTACGTGATAGATCATAAATCTGAATACTCCAAATGGGATCTGTAGCTCGTCTTCTTTCACCACCCTCAAGTTCACCCGGAGCGAGTAAGTATCTAACCCTGACCCCAAGCGGCAGCCTCACCTCATCATGTCCAACAACTCGCTTATACTTTGGAGGATTAATATCAACCTCTTTCATTCTTATGGCTTTATCAGGCTCTTCACCAGTTATTCTAGTTGGTGTACTATTCAAAGTTTTTAAAATATCTGGTAATCGTTTTACCCATACTCTAGATCGATCATCACTAATCATTTCTTGTGCATATTGATGACTAAATAATTTTTCTGATAATGTTCTATTTGCTCTTTCAACAAATGCTTGAGCTCTATGGTTTCCAGCTTCAGATCGTTGTATGGTTACATTATGTATATTCATAAGTTTTGTCACATCACCCATAAATTCTCTTCCTGGATCAACAATTAATGTTTTAGGATATTTTAACTTTCTAGAGTAAATATTACTGAAGGCTTTGGATATCTCATGACTTTCTTTTGAGGTTAATGGTTCAGCATCTTTGTATCGACTAGCTACATCAATCACAACCAGAGCATATCGATATGTCTTTCTTCCTACTCTATCATGTGGTAAAAATAATAAATCTGCTTGGTGAATCTGATTAGGCTTATCCACAGTCCAGTGGGGTCTAGGGATATATTTTGGAGCTGGTAGATAGATTTGCCATAAAGCCTGTTTCTTAAGCCATCTTTTAGCCTCATCTTCACTAACTTTTGCTTTCTCAGCTAATTTAGGAATTGCAGAATATCCTTTCCAATATCCATAAGTTGAATAATATATTTTTGATAACATATCACTTTCGTTACTCATTTAAAGAATACTCCACCCATCCTTAAAATAAAATATGTCGCAAACTATATCCGAAGAAATTAACCCAAACAGGATTTCAAGAGAGCCACTCGGTTTGAAAGCGGAATCAACATTGAATAGAATTACACTAAATCCATCATCAGCCAATCCTGGAGAAACACTATATATAAATATTCCAAAACTTACCGAGAATTTAGTTCTTGTACCTGGAAGTTTATCTCTATTATTTAACTTGACTGTTGATGGTCATGCTGATAACACCCTCGTGAATAATGTAGGTAGCAACCTTGTATCCAGACTGAGAGTTCTTTTTGGAGGTGAAACACTACAGGATACTCAAAGATACGATCTATTTCAAACATATCATGACTTATTCTTAAGGGATGAAGATCGTGAGGATAGATTAAGGCAAGGTATTTCTTCTGAAAACATGAGGAAGCTTAGAACAAATGCAGGTGATAAGGTAGACACAGATGCTAAGGAGGTGGCTCTTGCAGTAGTACACAACACCAAGTATCATATCCCACTAAACCATCCTATTCTAAATGATCATGGGGTTTTCTATCCAAAGGCGTTAGATCATCAACTAATCTTTGAGATTACACTGGCACCAGTTTATGATATTGTTGTTTATTCTGACACGACCAAGCCTCCAACTTACAAAATCACAAACCTTGAGTTGGAATATTCTTGCATCTCAAGCGAATACTTAGCTCGTGAGGCACAGTCAGCTTATCAGGTTGGTAAAGGATTCTTTTATGAGAATGTCACTCTACACAAAACTTTCACAATATCCAGACCTTCTGACAGTGTTATAAACCAGCATATTAATCTACCTAGAAGGTCAATGACGGGGATATTATGTTTGTTTACATTACCATACGGTGGAGGAGCACGAGATTCTGAGAATTTTTTCAATCCGGGTATCACCTCAATAAATATCGATGTTGATGGTATACCAAACCGTATCTACTCTAAGGGAATGGTACCGTCAGACCTCTGGGAGTCGGTAAAGAAACGTTTTGGAAGAGAGGGTGTAAAGGAAAAGGATTTTTATGCTAATAAGTTTGCTCTGTGGATTGATTTGAGAACTCACCCAGATAATGGTATTCATGGAGGAGGTCTGGCCTTAAACAATATACGAGATGGTGTAAAAATAGAAATTAAAAGAAATCTTAGTGGATCTGGTATTATGACCTGTTACATGTTTGTGGTAGCCGATGCGTTGATGGAGATCATGAATTCAAACTTAAGATCAATCATGTATTAGTTAAAAGATGGAAGAATTACGAGATAAAGTTCCTTTTCATTGCATTATAACAGGTCCAACAAATTGTGGAAAGACAAAGTACATCATAGATCAGCTCCGAGGACCATTTCGAAAAGTTTTTGAATGTATTCTCATATGTCCAACTTATGCTAAAAATAAAACTTATCATAAATTTGCTCATGGAGATAAACGTTTCTTTGTATTATCACCAGATGCTAGTAACAGCGATGAGATTAATGAATTGTTAACTGATTGTCAAACTTTGTTCTCTGGTACTAATACACTAATAATTTTAGACGATTGTGCTGTTTCGAATGATCTAAAGAAACGATCGAACAAGTTTATAGATCTGGCATTCTCTGGAAGACATCATGGATTATCAGTGTGGGTTCTCACTCAGCAATTAACATCCATAGCAAAACCATTCCGTGAAAATGTGGCTTGTGTTGTTACATTCCATAATCCATCACAGAAAGGTATGAAGATGCTTTTCGAAGATTATGGAGGTGATTTGGACTCTGAAACATGTAAAAAGTTTGTAGAACTACTGAAAACTGAAAAATATTCTATACTCTGTTTGTGTTTACGTTATCCATTCCAATGTTATTTAGAGATTCCCGCGGTGATTTAAAAGAATCTATTTATTATTACAAAATTAAAATATGACAGAAGTTGAAGATTATATTGAAGAACAGCTGGAGGTAAAAGATGAGATTAAAGATAATGATGTTGAAATCAAACAAGAATCGTTAGCTATTCTAGCATCTATTGGTACTACAAAGGAATATTTAGGTGTTGAGATGAGTCTTGGTGATATAAAGAAACTCACGGTAAAAGATGTTGAAAAATATTTTAATCGATACCAAGCAGTATTGGGTAAGAAAATTAGTGGTGGATTAATGGATTCATCTCTTCAATTAGTTTCTCATGTCATTTCTTACTTGGTTCCTGTTGATGATGTAGAAGCGCTTTGTAAAGACTTGAAGAATGATGAGTTGGTTAATCGTGAACTTACAAACCTTGTAGGTCTCTTAGCATTAAAAGGTGGAAGATTGGTAGCACTTGCTAGCGGACTATTCCAGGTTGCTAAGCACATTAAAATCAACAAAATACAAGAAGTTTCAAACACAATTACAGATAATTCTAACAAAACTGAGCAGGTCACTGAGCACAACTGATTTAAAGATTCTTTACTTTTTGAAATAAAATAATAATGTCTGAAGAATTTGTTGAACAAATTACAATGGATCCTATACCTGAAAAGAAAGATAATAAAAAGAAAGAGAAAGATCCTAAAAAGGTTGCAGCTGGTAAGAAACTAGCAGAACATAACAGAAAAGCTAAAGAAGCGTTAGCCAGGGAAATGAAACGTGAAAAGGAACAAGCGGAAACCAAAAAGGAAGAAAATTCCAATGAAGAAGAAACCACAAAAGCATGGATTCCAGAGCTATCTTTTACTACTGTGTTATCTATTGTTGGAATAGGGTTTACTGCAGTTGACATGTTTATGAGGTACTACAAAAACAGAATAGTAGATTTATCTCACGTTCCGACTAAAGTTCCACCTTCAAATATTCCCACCCAACCCTCCCAACCACCACCTCAACCAAATCCTAAAATAGCAATGATATGAGGAAAGTAGTTTAAAGGTTTTCTCTACCCACAAATAAAAAATCATGTCAACTGAAAACAAACTTGTGAAAACTGTTACTGATTCAGCAGTCCTTATCGGATTAGCAGCTGGAGTTGGATATGTAGCTAAAAAGGCATTGAAAGAATCATTTATGAACGATCCCTCCTCAAGTATTACAAACTATGCTAAATGGGTCGCTGTCCTATCCGGTAGTATGTACCTAAAAACATATTTAGAGGATCAAAAGATTTTACCAAATTAACGATTTATGGCAGCAATAGCAATGATGGTTGGTGGAGCTATATTGAATGCTACTACCTTCGTTGGTGGATCATATCTTGCAAAATATCTCTCAGGTGATAATACAGATGCAGAACGAATACGACACGACAAGGCAATAGAAAAATATCAAAAAGATTATGCTACATACCAGGAAAAGAGACAGAATCTCATTGATTGGTACTCTCAACAGAAAGATGCTAAATACCAGGCTTCAAAAAATATTTCCAATACCGATGAAGCTTTGAAATTTTATAGTCAAACACATGAACCAAAATTCTCTGATTATTATAGACCTAGTGACAATCAAAAGATGGGGGAGATGGCATATGTAGGTGGTGGTATGCTGGCATTGGGTTATATGGTTAGTAAATTCTTTTAGGTAAGTGTGTGATCAGTTTAAAGATTTCTTACTGATGAGTAAAAAAAATCATGGCAGAAGGCGGAGATATAACTGAAAATAAAAATCCTTTTGATACAACAGCTGATCTAGATGGTGATGATAAGGATGAAACAATTTATATGACCCCAAAAACAAATACATCCACCACTCTTACAACTGACCCTTATGAGGAGGATGAAACTTCATTTGGTGGTGTGGGTGGTGATGATGATGATGATGATGAAGAATCCCCACTGATTAAGGAAAGTAAAGAAGACAATAGGTCACGCGCTTTAAAAAAGATAGAAGAGAAGTTCTACAATTTCGATCCACTAAATTCACCATTCAGTGCAAGAATCGATGATGAGGGAGGGGTATGGGTTAGATTGACTGATCGAGTTGACAATAAGGAACATTTACTTATTAAAAACAATGGGGATTTGGTAAATTATGAGCCACTTCCTGTTACAATCAAGAGAGCAATTGGTATTGATTCTCAGAGTCTTATTCTAAATAATAATAAACTAATTGATGATTTGAATGAAAAGAATGAAAAAATTAAGGATTTACTTAATGCACTAGATGGGTTAAGAGCAGTAGTGGAAACAAATGATCTGGAGAGGCAACGTTATATTGATAATGATAAAGAACAGCGTAGAATCATCGAGCAACATCAAACCAGAATCGCGGAAATTGAAAGCTATTTAGATTTAGCTGTTAAACAGAAGATAGAATCTAAAACAGAGGTTGATAAACTTTTGATTGAAATGAAACGATACAAAGATGAAATAGATAAATATAAGAAGGGACTGTCCAATTTAAGAAATGTAGAACAAAGTAGAGATCGTTTACAATCAAGGGTTAATGAATTTGAAGAACTTTCGAAGAAGACTATAATTTACAATCAAGAACAAATATCCGATCTTGAGAGAAGAAACGAGTTAATAATAAAACAACTACCATTAAGAGAGCGGGTAAAGTACATCTTTAAAAAGTACGGTTTTACAGTCTTTGCTGTTGTGAGTGCTGTAGGTGTAGTCATTGGTGTTATCGTTTCTAATCTTTCTAAAGGTCTAACCAAATTGGGTAAAGGTGTTGGTAATGGGTTGAAAAAGATTGGTAAGAAACTCGGTGAAATATTACCTGGAATGGTTGGAGCTATCGTGAGCTTTCTGTTCAAAACAGCGGGTGAGGTTATTGGATTTTTAGGTAAGAACGCATGGCTATTGATAGTGGCTGTGGTTCTATATTTTGTGGAACAATTTAAAAAGAAGAGATGATAAGTAAAAAAAAAAACATGAAGAATGATAAAATTTTTCTATATATCACTATGCTAACTCCTGAAACAAGAATTTATCTAGATCCACCCTTAACCAATGTAAAAGAGATAGAATTGATATTTATCTACACGAATATAGCGAGGTATGACTCACCTTTCTACTTAATGTGTGATCTTATAGATTCAAAGTCTTCATATTCCAATATAATCCCCATCGGTGAAAATATAGAACTTAAACCATCACAACTACTATCTGTTATTCCATCTCCAAATAATACTTGTTTAAGAGTTCCAAAAAACAAAAATCCAGTCAACTACTTTACTTTATTGCTTTTAGATGAAAATGGAAAAAAGGTTGACTTGAATAACAAACCTGTTCGAATTTATTTAAAGATATCGTGTTGATCAGTAAAAAATGGAAGACTACAATAGAATTTATCCACAATTACCTATGAATGGTGATCCAAATAATTTTAGACTACAAAAGTCATGTGAAGTAGTACATAATCTTCAGAAGGAAATTAGACATTATGAGGATGTTAGGAAAAAATACAATAGAGCGAGGGGAATATTTACAAAAATCAGTGTTGGTAGTGGGGTGTTTTCAGTTATTTTATCTGCAAGTGGACTTGGAACCTCCCTTACTGGTTTTGGTGCTGCTGTTGGTATCCCATTAGGAGCGGTGGGAGGTATTTGTGGGGGAATATCAGTTGGATTCGGTGCGGCTTCTAAACGACTTTCCTATAAAGTTAGTAAACACGAACAGACAGTTTCTCTAGCAAAAGCAAAAGTAAATACCATTCACGACTTGGTTTCAAAGGCACTGAAAGATAACACCATATCCGACCAAGAATTTTCACTAATTTTATCAGAGGTGGACAAGTTTGAAAAACTAAAACTCGAAATCCGTCAAAAAAACAGGAAAGATACAGAAAAAAAACTTAAATATGAATCAGATAAGAACAGAGGTTCGAGCGGAAATATTAAAGGAGTTAACAGCTCCCGTACGTTGAAAATGTCATTTGAGAGAACTTCTGTAGGATGGAATTATGAGGTTGGTATTAGAAAAGAACGGTGTTGATTTAAAAGCATCCTATTATCAACGTAAATAATAAGATGGGCTTACTTAATGATTTCAGAAAAAAGTATCCAAAGGCTGATCACAGTCAATTCGAAGTTGTAGCTGATCCGTATGGAGGATACATTAAGTGGAAAGTGAATGATACAACAATCATGTCTTATGATGACCTCACTGGAAAAACATGGACTGATGACCTATCACCCCGTTTGAAAAGATTGTTATGGAAAGATTTAGGATTGAATGATGATACATTGAGTTCATTCCCAAAGAGTTTAACTATAACCAATCGATCTTATCCAATACCTGCAATTGATTTTGATGACTTTACAAGTGACATAACAAAAATGCTAACCTCACTGGATATATACGTGTCAAATACTAAGAAATTCACAGCAAAGATGAGAAACATATTTACATCCCAAGTTGTGACTTTCAAATTTGGTAAACAGAGTAGAAAATGGTTGAACTCTCCCGATATGAATTATTGGCCACAACAACTTAACTTTGCAGTATGGTGCGCGACCTCAGGTTGTGGTATAAGTCCTTTTGAGAGTCTAAATTATCCTAAAGTAGTGAGTAGCTTCATTAAGTTTCATGTGTATTTCACAATAAGGAGAATATTATATGAATTGAGTCTTCCCTTACCTGAGGAGCAACCTTTTGTAATAAATAATAATCCCTATAGTAAAGTAGCATATCAACGATTGTGTGCTGAATTTGGAATTGCTAATAATTCTGATTTTAGATGGAAAGGCGGTAGAAACGGAGGATTGGGAGATATATTCCTTGATTATGGTTCTGGGTACAATGGAAGAGGTGGAGGAAATCAAAATGTACATATAGTAAGGAATTACGATGATGAAGCTGATCAGTGGCCTGGTGAAGGTGGTAAATTTGCTGATGAGGGAGGTAAGAAAGAAAAGGGTAATCTCATCTCATTTATCCGTAATGATGACTTTGCTGATTTCAAATATTCTTGGTTTATCCCAACAAGTGGTCATGGACTCACTAAAGCTGGTCTTGGTAGATTGAATCGATCTGCTGAAGCTTTTGTTTACTGTATATTGGGAGCGCAAGTCAACACTAGAAACTCGATTTATGGTAATGGTGGTGGAGCGATTGAGACTCAACAAGAATTCTTAGCCGCTTATTTGAAAGTAGTGTGATCGAGAATGACATTTCTAGTTCTATCCAAAGGTATCAATTAGCTGTACAAGAAGCGAAATTACGGCTTGATTTAGCTATTGCTCCTGGTGTATGGTTAATGCCTAGTAATATGATAATCAACACCGAAAGCGTGACTGGTTTTAATAACAAACTTATGAAAGCTAGTAGCGATATGAATTTTGGAGTGAATAATTCCCTAAACACTGAAGCAAAACAGGTTGGAATAAGTCATAACATGGGATCTTCAAAGGTAAAGTTACCTCATAGAACTGAAACGAAACCAAAACCACCAATGAAAACAGACTCAACGCAAACATACTCAACGAAACACGAAAATAATATTGACTCAACGCAGCATGAAAAGAATATATTAGCATTCATAGTTGTCGCTGGTGGATTAGCGTGGTATCTATTTCGGTAGTTCATGACCATTTCACGTGATTATCATTGTTTGTAAATTAGTGTTCACGTGTAGAACAATAGATTGCATACTTTTACGACATAGCAACAAGCAAGTTGGAAAGTGGATTTGAAGTTGAAAAGTAGATTTTATGTTTACTTTTAAAAGGCTGGTTTCTAACGTCGCTCAGGAATGTGATTACGTCAATGTAAATTTTTTTTTGTTAAGGATCGATTATAGAAATTTAAAAAGGTGAATATGGAGTAATCAAACAAAAATGTTGAGCATCACCATGTATGAGTCTGAAACTAGGGTGTATTTGGATCCTCCACTGGAAAATCTTCGGGAGATACAACTCCTGTATTGTAATATAAAAACCAAAAGATTGATTAATTTCATGGATCAACAGATATTGTTCAATGATAAGAATCAGCCCCTCATAATAATTCAGCCCGGTACATATTCGCTGCGTAATATCCAATCGATCTTTCTTAATGATACTGATAGGGCAAAGATAACAATCATTGAGACTGATACTGTTGACTATCTATATTCCAATAAGATCTTTAACATTAAACTTACGAGAGGGCTACAAATTGGTTTAGGGGTGCCTGAAGTCATAAATCCTGGTAAATTATACCCCATAAATATACAGATTAAGGAACCACTGAGACTTATGTGTAGTATAGTAGATAATAAGTCGTCATATATGAATAAAACTCAATATGGAGAACTTGTGAAACTCTCACCATCACACCTACTTGCTAACATACCCTCACAAGATTATCCAACAATTCCAGTTCAAAAATATGAGAGTCTCATAAACCACTTCGATTTAAGCATCTTAGACATTGAATGGAAAAAACTTGATCTGAAAGGTTCTCCCATAACTTTAAGTTTAAGATTTAGATAAAATTTTTGTTATGTAACACTGACTTGCGTTATATAACTTAATTTTTTTTTTGTTATGTATCTTGTGTTGTGTGACATTTTTTACAATGCGCCTTCTGTTTGTTGTGTTTACATATTTGAGATCCTCCACATAACTTACAAAAACTTCTTTTTTTTCCGTGAATACATATTCCTTTACCTTTACAGTCTTTACACATATACCTCTCCCGTTTATGTTCACAAAGACTACCACCTTTGCATTCTTTACAACGTGATTTCCTTTGATTATGAGGGCATATTTGTGATCCATTACACTCTTTACAGTAATATTTAAACCTTCCATGAATACACTTATAATTTTTTGTTGTTATTTTATCAATAATATTCGATAATTTGTTTGAGTCTATGTCTATATCACCTAACTCTTCAATTAGTTTAGGTCTAGTCATCCAATAATATTTTTTAATACCCTTCTCTTTAGCTATAGCTCTCATTTGTTCCACATTTAGGTTTTTTAATACTGGATTGATAGGTTGTTTGAGGTTTTTAGGGACGGGTTCTTCAATAATATTCGTGTTTAGTACTTGTGGTTGTGTTAGAGTTTCGATGAGTTCTGGTTTAAGCATTTTAGAATATCTTGGAATACCATACTCTTTAGCTAGAGCCTTCAATTGTTTCACATTTAGGTTCACTAATTCTTCTACTGTTAACCGTTCCATTTTGATATTTCATGTTATATCTTTAAATCATTTTTAGAATTCATTTTTTTTTTAATCAGAACAAAAATCCTTGTTAAATTTCTTGATAAATTCTTGATAAAATTTTTTCCCTAAAATTGACTGAAAATTAATCAGTGCGCTAGCCCCTCAAAAAACACACTACTCTGGCTCATCATAAATTATGATAAGTAGTTTCAATTTTTCTAAATCATGTTACTTAAAGAAATAGAATGTCAGTATGAATGTATGTGGAGTTATTGTATGAGAGAAAAAAAAGAAACGGAATGTATTGAAGGCAGTGAAGAATATATGAGAACTTGTTATGGTAAATATATGATGAAATGCTTATGTGCCAGTTGTGGTGCTAAGAAGTCTAAATTTATATCAGAATCAGCATACAAAATTGGTAAACAATAAGTAAGAGTAGGTTTATATGGATACAAAGTAGATAACAATATCAATGCTTAGACATATAGTATCCTTTTTTCATGGGTCGATAACAAATAACCGTTCCTAATGGCCAACGAAATGGTTTTTGACCCAGCAGAGATTCATAATTAGCATTTATCATGCAAAAATAATATGGCTTGTGATTATATATCGATAAATTTCCTTGCCCAATACGAAAGCTCATCATAATAATCGTTTATATTGGTGGTAAAATGTGCTTTTAATACGATGAACACTCTCCTCTAGTTTAATTCTAATTAATTTTGGGTGAAAATATTCATTGGCAGCTGGGTGGTTTAAACTTAGAACAGGCAATTTTAGTGACGTTGATGCCGAGTCGATGCAGATTCTGTGATTCCAGGTGGCGCGATTGTGGTGGATGTGGAGTTCATACGGAGTTTTATGAAAGCAGGTTCGTGTTGAGACACGGATGTCATTTTATTTTATACGGAGTTCTATCAAAACTGGTTCCATTTTAATTTCAATGTTTACAGTTTAGTTATGTCGATATGGTTTATTCAAAGTGCCTGCGGGTCCGATGATAGTGGGAAAAAGTTGATTGAAATTCATTTATTTCCTGGTGCCAAAGAAGCAGTAATTGAGCTTAAACGCCGGAAAGGTAAAATGAAAATCCAAGTCCCTTCATAGCAGAGGTAACAAGACGATCTAAGATCGTAAGTCGGACAACAAGTAGACGTGCTGTTATGAGTGTTGACCACTTATGGTGCGGAGTGGTCCAAAAAAGAAATGCTAAGGGTACCAAGGTCCTGGTTTCCAACGTGGCATCTTTGTTGTCGTTTCCTCGAGTTTCATCGCGAGGCACCTTGCAAGTTATCAGCAAATGCTCTTCTGTCACTCTGTTCACATTTTCTGTTCACTGGTAACTCGTTTGATTTCTGGTTTGATTCTAGTGAGATATTCCCTAAATCATTTGATTCTTTTGCTATTTTCAGTTCGCGGAACGACCCGTTTTGAAATATACGCTCATTACACACGCCATCTTTTAGAGTAGGTCTACCGCGAACGGTTTGTGGGTCTGTATGTTTGAGCGTAGAAAAGATGACACCATTTGTTTTCAACATATTCGCCATCGACTTCGACATCGTAGAAAGAAGTTTGCGCCCGTATTACGTGTCTGCGGCATTCCCCATTGCACGTGACTGCGATTTGCGATGAAACTCGAGGGTAAACCTATAGTCGGTTGCCCGACTAATTAGAGAGGCGGAAAGGGTGAACTTTGTTAACAAAATGCGAAAGAGATATTTATAGCGTCACGGTTCAGCCAGTTTTACTAACTTTTCAATTTATGAGTTAATAGAACGAATCCCAGTGAACCATGACCAGTTTTTAAAATCTATTATTAGTTTGCGAGGGTTATTTTTTTTTTCTGTCGCCTGTTTAAATAATTGTTCCAATTTCAACAAGCATTTCAATTCATTAATTCTCTGTTTAATCCTACATTTTCACAGCTTAAAACACACATTATTGCGAAGCTTTTATTCAGTTGCTGACCAGAAAATGTATGACACGGTCTCAGCGAGTGAAGAAATTGAAGTGGGATACTTTGCAACACCCAAATCTTCGACAGAAGGACTTGAGTTTGGGCAGAATAGAGAGGAGGAACCTGGAGAACATATCCCGCTGCAAAATGAAAAAAAAACTTGTACAAGAACAAGAAATAAAAGAAATAGAGCGATTAACGAATCGGACAACGATTCATTAGAGATAATCAGCAGATTAGGGACGGACCATTAGAAAAGTGATAGGGGGGGGGGGAATTTTTTTTTTCGCTCATTCCTTGTGCAGGAATTTTTTTTTCAGGTGAACCCCTCTGCACGAATTTTTTTTACTACGTGTGAATAGTCACAATTGGACCTTCCTTCTGCATGAATTTCTTTTTTTTTTACCTTCTTCTTTGCATGAATTTTTTTTTGGCATTTTCCCTTGCATGAATTTCTTTTTGGTTTTTTCCCCACCCCCCCCCCCCATCACTTTTCTAATGGTCCGTCCCTTACGATAGTCAGCAAAATGGTGAAAACAGTAGTATCAAACTGAAATTACTGATGGCAGCGAAGAGGAAACAGTAAACTGACCGTGGATTTGCGGAAGCAGGACTATAAAAAGAAAACGAAATCAATAACATAACTACAGCTCACGCGACATTCTAAGTGTCGTTACGTAATTACCAAGAAATTTAATTTTCCATACAAGTAAAGAAATACCAAATAACTTTTGTGTACTACACTGTACCACTAAAAAGAATGCCGGACAGGCTGCATCGTCCACGGCGGCTGCAGGTAAAGGAAAGTCTGATCCGAGATGGGTGCTTAGACACGTCGGTTCTGCGTACGTCTCCTTTTTCTCAAAGTTAGCCTTGTGCTTTGCTAAAACAAGAATACAGCCTTGTGATGGTGTCTTCGGGTACGCAGTGAGCAGCGAGACTCGACCATTGGCGGTGATCAATGTTGCATGCGCTCAGAGGCATATTGAGGCTGTCTTTGTAACGCTTTTTTGATGCCCTTGCAACAAGATGGCAGAGGACAGCTCTCCATACAAGACACTATTAGGAAGGCTGAGATTCTCCATCCTTGAGACGTGCCCTGCCCGGCGTAGCTGAGTCATAATCGTCTTGTTAATCTCCACCTGTTCGAGGACTTTGTCGTTGGTGATAAAGTCATTCCAGTGGATGATGAGGATGGAGCGAAATAACCGTCATAAGAGACGAAGGCGGCGAAGGTAAATGACGGACAACTTTGAGTCGTGTGTTCACTTCGCGATCGGCAGCTCGGTACACACGGATGGTGTTCATCGGGCTGTCTTTTCCAATGCACTGTCTGCTTTTGCCAGTCTGGTGTTAATTTCTTTGCGATCCTAGCATCTGACGAGATGGCGCACCCCACATAACTGACCTGACGAATTGTTTTCAGCTCTGACTGGCCGATGGTGATGTGAGGAGATTGGTACTCTTCTTCGGGTGCGGGCTGATGCAGGACTTCCGTCTTCTTTAGTTGTGGGCTCTGCAAAGCAGGATGTCATGTGCTGCTGGGTCGTCTCAGTGTTGGCATTAAGAGCAGCGTCGTTGGTGAGTAGCATGTTTTGCATCAGTTGCCCCAGAAGTCGCCTTTTTTTGGATACGCACTGCACCAGCAGATTTAGATGCCATTACCATGGAGATCGTCTGTGGTCTTTTGGAGTATCATGCTGAAAGCGCAGCCCTGCTAGACGCCGTTGATGTTGGGGAAAGGCCCTGAGAGGTCGCTGCCGTGTCTGACTTAGCCACGCTGGTCTACACGCAGCTGGCTGACCATATTAAAGAACTTTTAGTTACAGATGAGTCGCTCTATGATCTGCGAAAGGTGGGCATTTGATCCTCATCTATGGTGAGGTCAACGAACGTTGCATACAGTCCTTTGTTCTGCTCTCGGTATTCCTCCTGGAGTGCCTCGGAGCGAAGACCATGTAGGTGGCACCTCGGCTCTGAAGCCACACTAGCTCTCTACGAGGTAGTACTAGTCGATTGTCAGAACTGAAGAGCATGCATTATGAGTTTTGTTAAAAAAATGAACAAGTTAATAATATTTAAATGGATGTGTAGACTTCGGTAACTTATGTTGTAAGGGGCCTACGTTATGTGTGTACTGCTGGCTTAGTTCAAAGAATATTGGCCCTAAAACTTTAATCATTACACTAGCTGTGACTGTGAAGCCAAGTTTGATTGTTATTTACCAGCATTCCCGCAGTTGTGAACTATAGCACGCTCAAATATTACTAATGCCGATATTCTGAGACGCCTGTAATGTAATACAAAGATACCGCTCTGTGCCATATTTTCGAAAGTATTTTCCTGGGTAGGTTCTTTTGTTTCACACAGGAAAGTTACGTTGAAGCCTTTCTCTGCTATAAAATATATTTTATACCTCGAATGAGTACAATGTTGAAGACAAAACGGACCGTACAATGGAGACAACGAGGGACTAAATAAAATAAATAACTTTAAATTGATCACTGATCGGTCAAGAGTAACGCATCGCCAGCATGTTGACGCGACGGCCGACAAAACGGAGTTTTATGACCAGCTACAATTTTGGAGGCCGATAAGCTTTCACAACCTGTAACGTGAATTCGAACAGAGTTATTCTCATCTTTACTACACATAACAGTGCCTTACATACTTCGCCGTGAAGGAAGCGTCGCAATCCACTTTCACATTGCCTTTCACATCAATTCCTTGTCAAATTTGACACTTACTATTGGTCCGAAAGGAACAAACTCCGGTTCTTTTGTTCTTAACTCGTCTTGTGATTGGCAGAAAAACGTTGGGTGGCCCCCGGTTGTGCTTTATAATTGCTACCTTCCTTGAATAGGATCTACTGATGTTAGTTTGTGATGGAACAAATACCTGACAGATGGGAAGCGGTGTGGTATTAAATTTGATTTTGAAAGCAAAGTCCAGTGCTATCGAACATAGTTAATGGAGGGAGACACGTCTCCCTCCATTAACTATGTGTCGAAGAAGCAATTATGGGACTTGAGGGCCTAAAAAGTTGACGCGGTGTTCGGTTAAATCCAAAGTGAAATTCCCTTTGAACATATATAGCAGAAGTAATTGGCCAAGAGAGGCGGAACTGGTTGAGTTTTGGTAGAAACTGTAACAAAAGAAACCTTTGTGGTGACACGACCAAGCCAATGTTTTTTAACATTATCATCTATTTAACAATGGCCTCTTAAGTGCTATGGAAACACTTTGAGATTTATGGCTTTCGTTAAAGTGACAGGTGAAACCCGAAGCTAAATCTTTATGAACTGACCAGTGGATCAAAGCAAACCTCTGCATATTGTTATTGTCTCTAGTCAGCAGCAAAACAAGCTGAATGGCTTACACGTTTTAACATATTATCTCCTCAATGCAACTGTCGTATTCTTAGCTACACATTTCCTTTCTTTTCTCTGTATTACAATGTAGTCTTTATTCAGGGAGGGCTCATCTTAAATTGTATCATTAGTCTCCGCGATGTTTGCTTTGCTGTAATATTTAAACAAGAACTACTCTTTATGTTTCGCGCAGAGGTCCCTTATGATAGGGATCAATAGTTAAGGCTTAATTTCGGTAGTCAACTCCCTTTTGCCCCTTAAAATGTTGCTTTTCAGTTTGTGGTAAGGACATCAGAAATAGTAGCTATGCCGCAGGAAAAAACGCATCTTCAGGAAACTCTCCTTATGTAATTCTGTTTTGATTCAAGTTTTGTTTTATTTTCTATACTAGTGGTAACCACAGGTTAGAAAGTGCGGGCCTAGATGCACTTAAGGAAGGTACTGGAACGAGAGTGTATAATTTTAGATTACAAAATGTACATTCGTGTGGACGTTTTTTGGGAAGTTTGCATTGAGTTGTAGTAGATCAGCTCCGTAAATCGAAACATGTCAAACAGCTCCTTCAAGTGAAAGTGGTTTACCAGAAAAATTAACCGTCCAAAAACTGAACAGTATAAAATATAACGCAACTCACCTTATCTTCACGGCAATATGAATTTAAAAAAATCTTCACAATCACAGCAAATCGTCTCAAAAGCAACACCTATAAAAGAACTTCTCCAAAACGTAACGATTGCAATCTTCCATCCCTCGATTTTATCTGACAAACTGTTGAGATTGACTCATTTTTCGCATTGTCAGATTGACTCATTTTTCGCATTCTTATTGTTCTTGGAGAACGGATTTTTCTCTTCAAACTGTTGGGATTGACACATTATTTGCATTCCGATCGTTCTTAGTGGAAGAACAAAATTTTAAACTTGCGCTTTGTGCTTGCCTGTTATTAACGTGGCGCGCACGCGTAAAACGCAATCCGCTGGTCACTGTCAAGATTAGGGTTGCGGGCCTCTCTTGGGCCCGCAAAAAAAGCGAATAGAGAAAGTGTTTAACTTAAATCTCCTTCAAGTATGTGAACGATAACCCACCCGAGACTGTCTGGTTATTGATTCAGTCTCTAAAATGTTCGGTGCCGAGGATATGGCAGAGTTGAGGGCTTCATTAAATTCTGGCTGTCTCGAATGAAGGCTTTGCGAGAGTGTTATCGTTGACTTTCAACTGGCAGTGGACGGGAAACAATCGATTATTTTTTGATCACACGACAACGGAGCCTTTATTAACACACGATAACAATTAAAGTTGGTATACCAAGTTAATTCCTGTTAAGGTTTCATTAAATTTTACCAACAAAAAAAACTCCTAAGGCCTGCTGTTGTTTTCCACTTGGCCATGCGCAGGAAAGCAAAGTGACCTGCGACATTATATAGAGGACTTGCGCAATGTTGTCAGTGGTAGTATAACAAATTTTTTAGTATATTTCTTCTGTTGAGGCTGTCCTTCCGTCATCGCTTTCGTTTTTCTAAAAATGTACTGTTAGCTTTAGCTGCAATGGGTGATTTTATTTACACGCTTCTATTTTTCCAGCAATATCCTGACTTCATTTATTTGCTGGTTATTTCAATTGAAACGTTGCTCAGTTTGCTATAAATTGTTATTTTCTCTATTGCTTTCCTTTCGTGTTCTTGTACGTGTTTTCAGTTCTGTTCTCATTTCGTTGCTCGGCAGGTTCTTCAGGTTCGTCCTCTCTACTCTGTCGTGCTACAACTTCCAGTCCTTTCATTCCAGCGTTGCGTGTTTCTTCAGCTTGTGAGATATTTTTCCTGGTCAGCAACGTAATAAAAGCTTCGCGAAAATGTCTGTTTCTAACCGTGTAAATGATAGGATTACATAGTGAGTTTAGCATAATAATGGTGGTGCCGATTGGACTTACTATTGGAAGATGCGCTGTTACGTCTCCCACGGAGTAAGGTATCAACAAGACCAAAGTTGGCACATTACAAAAGATGAGCGTCCCGATGATTATTGACGTCGTTTTAAGAGCTCTCTTCTCTTTTCTTATCTTCATCTTGTCTTCCATCGAAACTTGCTGTTGAGCAATTTGTTTTTCATGGCGGTGAACCTCATAATAAACAGTAACATGACAGTAGGTAATAAGTAAAACACTTAATACACGCGTGAAAATAGACACTGATGCATTTGCAAAATGTAGTACTTCCATGTCAAGGAATGCTACGGAAAAGGTTATTAACGCCAAAGTCCAGGCGAAAACTGACCCTGCTATGATGTGAGCTTTACTAACCCTCCATAGATATGAAAAAGTTCGTTTTATAGCAAGATAACGTTCCCCGCTGAGTAAAACCAAATTATAAAGCGAAGAGTGATTGAGAGTCACGAAAAATGCTACAAATAATTTTTGCAGAGTACAACTCAATAGCGCCTCCTTCCTCATTAATACGTAAATTATAAACGCAATGTAGAATGGTTGAACAACTATACCGACCAGCAAGTCAGTGAAGGCCAAACAGGCCAACACCACGTTGGAGTTTATCTTGAGCTCCTGTTTGATTTGGACCGCCACCATGACCAAGACATTGAGAAAAATGATGAAAGGACAGGTGATAATATTGGCAATGAGAGCACAAATGACCGAAGGTTTGGCGCTAGGATCAGATGGTAAGAGCGCTGCTTCTAAAAATGATCCATGACAATTTTCTTCATAATTACTACCGTTGGATGAGTTGGACAAATTCATGGTGCCTTTCTTTGAACCACTGTGAATCTATGTTGTTGACAACTAGGTTCTGCTGACGTCCTCATTGTCGTCTCGGAATTAAATGTTGCGAAATAAGTTTGAAAGGGCCCATTCATTTGCATTGCTCTTTCTTGCAAATTGTTTCTGCTCAAAAGGATAAAAAAGAAATGCGAAGGGTACTTACTGACACCAAACAAAAAAGTGACGAACACAGACAGCCGAACTGTTCAAAAATCAATCAATGTCAGAGTAATCATGGGAACTGCAATACAACTCAAGAAGCTTGGCACTTTCTCATCTCTTAGCTGTTACACTTAAAAGGAATTCAAAATGTTTGGAGTGAACGTTTGCTGTGGAAGAAAAGTTTCCGCATATAATAAAAGTATTGAATTAATAGAATAGTATAAAGTCATAGCACAGTCGAAGTGGTTGAAATACGAGTTTGTTGTTATCGTCTGTAGTTTTGAGAAACCCAGCTTAGTCATTTTGCCCGCGACTATCAAAAGTGCAAAAGCTTTCGCACCATAATTAGCGGCTTTGCAGAACCCGGCGCTTTTGTATTGACTGGGCTGATGCAGTCCTCCCAAACTACTAGAAAAGGAAATGAAAGGAATTTACATAGGACGTAATTGAGATGGGCTTTGTAATAGTTACTTCCTTTGAATTTAATCTGCTAATGCTAGTTTGTGATGCAACAAATAGCTAACAGACGGGAAGTGGATTTGTTGTTAAATGTGATTGTCAATACAAAGTGGAGGGCTGTTGAGGGAGCAGTAATGGAACCTATAAAGGCCGGAAAGGTTGAAGCGGTGTCAGGTGGTGAAGTATAAAGTAAGAGTCCTTTCTCAGAAGAGGTAATTGGACTACAGATCTGGCAAAGATAAGCTTTGTTAGCAAAATGCAGAAAAAACTTCTATATGCGTCACGGCTTAGCCAATTTTGTAGCGTTTTTATATATTTTTTAACAATGTTCTGGGTGCTTGGGGAAACACTTTGTGTACTTTCTGTTTTATAACTTTGTTTAAAATGCCAGGTGTAAAAGTGAGCGAAAACATATTTACTACTGATATTTTGGTTAAACTAATCCTCTGTTTACCTTTTCTAGTTAACAGCGAAAAACGCTGCATAGATAAGACATTATTACATATTCCGTCCTGAGGGGAAAGTTATGGTGTGAACACCTTTAAACTACTGCGAAAATGCTACTAGGTGATACACAATTGATTATTTATTGATCACAGGAAAACATAGTGTCACATCTCGTATGGAGAGTAAACTTTAGTGTCAATATTCATCAAATGCAAACTACAGTATGTACAAAACGCAGGCCACATACGACACGAGTTAACAGTGGATTACTTATAAGTTATTAGTATAAATACTCAGGTGATTATACAAAATTGCGCGCTCTGATTGGCTCGCTATCTCGGATTATCAGCCGATATTCACATCGACGAACTAAATGGCTGCCAGTCGTTCGCGCGCTTTTGATGAAATAAATTTTTTTTCGTGTTGTGCAATGCTTTTTCTTATCTTTTTTGAAATAATCACCTGTGTATTAACACTAAAACAATTATTCGCCTCAGCGGTTTAGAGATTATCGGTGAATATTCAACTCGACTTCGTCTCGGTTAATATTCACCGATAATCACTTCACCTTCGGGGAATAATTGTTAATTAATCTTAGTGACAAAACTCTTAAGATATGCTGGTTTTTCACCGCACGGCCGCTAGTAGACGGTCCAGAAAGTAGCCCCGACAACATATTGAGAACTAAGCTCACTATGTTTGTTTTTAGTGGTAGTATAACAAAGCTATTTAGTATTTCTTCACTTGTATCAAGATTTAATATTTTTACTTAACATGTACAAACGTGTAAGGAAACGTGTAAATTGTCTTTGCGCTATTGGTTTTGTTCTTGTTTTACGTTTAGCGACATTTCCTGGTCAGTTTACTGTTTTCACTTCTTTACCGCGAGTGATTTTATTTAGATGCTTCTGTTTTCACCGTTTCCTGACTTTCCTTGTCTGGTGGTTATTTCTATTGCAACGTTGCCCTGTTCGTTACTCGCTCTATTGCTTTCCTTTCCTTTTCCATTCTATGTTATGTCAATTCTGTTTTCATTTTGTTGCTCGATATGTTCTCCAAGTCTCTCCTCTGCATTCTGTCCTGGTACAACTTCTGTTGCAGCATTGCGTGTTCCGAAATATCGCAATTCAATAGCTTCAGCTTGAGCGATACTTTTCTTGGTCAGAATCTGAATAAAAGCTATGCGAAATTGTCTGTTTCTAGCAGTGTAAATGATAGGATTAAATAGTGAGTTAAGCAATGAAATTGTAGTTGAAATTGGGATAACTATTGGGACATGCGTCGTTATGTCTCCCACAGAGTAAGGGATCAACATGGCCAAAGACGGAGCATTACACAAAGCGAGTGTCCCGATGATTATTGTTGTCGTCTTAAGAGCTCTTTTTTCCTTTTTAAACCTTATCTTGTCTTCCATCGAAACTTGTTGTTGACTAATTTGTTTTTCATGGCGATGCACTTCATAATAAACAACAACATGACAGTAGGTGATGAGTAATACGCTTATTGCGCGTGCGAAAATAGACACTGATGCATTCGCCACATACAGTGTTCCATCGTCTGTGAATATAAAGGAAAATGTGATTATCGCCAATGTCCAGGCCAAGACAGACGCAGCTATGATGCGAGGCTTCGTAACAATCGATTGATATGAATAAGTACGTTTTAAAGCAAAATAACGCTCGCCACTAAGTAAAACCAAATGATATAACGAAGAATAACTAGGAAGAACATAAAATATTATAAATAACTTCTTCAAGTTGCAACTCAAAAACGCGTTGTCTCCCAGTATCGTGAGAATTAGAGTTACAATGTAGAATGGTTGAGCAACTATGCCGACTATCAAGTCAGTGGAGGCCAAACAGGCCAGCACCAGGTTGGGGTTTATCTTCAACCGTTGTTTGGTTTGCACTGCCACCATGACCAAGACATTAAGTAAAATGATGAAAGGACATATGATAATATTGGTAGCGACAGCGAAAACAGCAGAAGGTTTGGCATTAGGATCAGTGGGCAAGACCGCTGCTTGTAAGATGACATCAAGGCAATCTTCTGTAGAGGTACTAGCGTTGGTTGAGTTGGGCAAATTCATGGTGCCTTGTTTTGGAATACTACGACCCGTTGCTGCAGACCGTGAGTGAGCCTCGTTTACTGAGCCCTTAACTCATATCTCGTATTTAGATTATGTCGGAGTAACTTGAAAGTGTGCATTCATTTGCATTGTTACGAGTTGGAAGTTGTTTTTACTGAAGACGTGTAAGAGAAATAGTGAGGTTTCCGACACCAAATAATCAACCATCATCGACGCGTGCAGTCGGCCCGGCAACATAATTGAAAACTAATCACACGTTTGAATGATCATGGGATTGCTACATATGGCGATGATGTTAAAATAAAGAAATCGGACAATTCCAATATATTCCTTAAGCTAGTTAATATTTTGTTTTGAGTTAACAATAAGACAAAAAAGCAGCATCACCAATGTCATCTTTCGTTATCATTTGACTAGTGACGCAATATCGATCCTTCGAACAAATGTAGAGGCGATAGTCAATCGATACGCCGCATTGAAACCCAGAGTAGTAATTTGTCGGAGAAGATTGACATAATCCGGTGAAATCGAACCGACGGAAGCAGCAAGATTAAACCACTTACTAATTAAATAGTTACAATCGTAACTCTTTAGCTTTTTATTTGGCTCATGATAAGTAAAGCGACTGTGGGATTCGAATTACCTTACAAATGTCTTAAAACGAACTGATCTACAAAAGACGATGAAATCCATATATTACAGCTGCTGCGCGTATCATTTACAAGAAAGAAAAACACCCCGGTCTGCGTGGGGTTCTCGTAAATATGTTTTAGGTTTACAAAATGTAGTGAGGTAGTCTTAGCCGGTGGGTTATCTTAATTACATACTTAGAGAAGAGTTAAATTGGTGACTTGCTCTAATAAATTATTCAACAAAGTAAACAGGCAAAACTGCAATAACAGTAGAGTAACACTGAAGCAGAGGAAAAAAATAAAAGTTTTTTTTTAGAGAGGTTTGCCGCAGCATAATTCCATGCCTGATGCTTTTTGGCAACCACGGTACCAACAAGGTGGTCCTTTTTAAAAATGTCAGACGAAACACTTATAAGCTTATAGCATTAACATTAAAAGTTATTTAATTTCGTGTAGCTTTTATTCATCAGTTGCTGACCAAGAAAAGTATCGCACAAGCTGAAGCAATCGAAAAGCGACACTTTGGAACGCGCAATACTGCAATACAGCTTGTACTAGGACAGAATAGAGACGAGAAAGTTGGAGAACATGTTGAGCGACAAAATTAAAACAGCACTGACAAAACTAGAACAGGAAAGAAAACAATATTTAAAGCGAGTGACGAACGGGGCGACGTTTCACAATAGAAATAAACACCAGAAAAGGAAAATCGAGCAAATGTTGAAAAAATACATGTAAGCACATAAATAAATTCCCTTATGGCAAGGAAGAGCAAACAGTAAACTGACAGGGGAATAATGCTAACAGTACAGAAAAACACCCGGAAGCTCAACGACAGCTGCCGCGCTTCCCTACCTATGTGTACATAATTACTGAGAAATCAGTTAAACTTTCATAGAAGTAAAGAAGTACTAAATAGCTTTTTTATCCTACCACTAAAAACGAACATCGTGAGCTTAGTTCTCTATAGAGCGTTTTCACTCACGTGGCCAGCAGCCATGCAAATTTTTTGGAACAAAAGAAAGTTTTTACATAAGAAAAGAGTTCAACTCCCAGAGGATTAGTTTGGAACACCAACATGACCGCCGTTTCATTGTTTTGGAACACCAATATGGCCGCTGTGACGTCATGTGAAAACGCTCTATATCCTGTCGGGGGCCACATTGTGGAATCACCTAAATAGCGTAGTAGGAAATAGCGTAGGAAAAAAAGATGTAGTGCTACTGTCTGTAATTGATTTATAATGGTAATTGAACTGAGTGGAGTGCAATTTGGTCTGAAATCATACGCGTGATTTCAAATATCGAACGAGCGCATAGCGCGAGTTCGATTTGAAATCACAAGTATGATTTCAGACCAAAATTGCACTCCACTCAGTTCAATTACCACTTTATTTCACTCATTTTGAAATCACACAGTTTTTTGTCAATACTACTTCAGGAAGCCCGGTTTTTGAAAAAGAGTAACTCTTTAAAATGATGCGATTTAGAGCAAACATGGTGCAATTTGTGAATAAATCACACTGCTACGGGCCAATCAAATTGCAGGGATCACCGGTGATTTCAAAATGGATGTAATAAAGCACCAAAGTGCAAGACTTAAATGCTATAGAAGGGGCTTGGTGATTGAAATCAAGCCCTAACTATCAATCCCTGAGTTGGACTAACTGTCGTGGGTCGTGGGTCGTGGGTAGTAAGTCGTGTGTCGTGGGTCGTGGTCGTGGGAAAAGTCGTGGGTTGAAAAAATACCGGTGACGAAAAATAGTTTAACAACGGGAAACATCAACAACTTTCCAAAAAGGATTTCGAAAAATAATGAATTAAAAAACAAACAAACAAAAACAAAATTGAACCATGGAATTTAGACCCAGACAAGAGATGAAGGCGTGACGGCGTGACGCGTGACGCGTGGCGGCGCGGCGGACGAGACCATCAAAGGGAAGACCTGACAGTTGAGAACTAGCAGACCTCGTGGAAAATTGCCAGCGCAGCCTTATTAAAAATACACATACCGTACAATTCCGCTAATAAGCCCTCCCGAAAATAAGGCCCCCAAATCTCAGACGCAAATATCCTTCCTTCCTTCAGTTCAAGTGTAGGGGTATCGAATGGTCTTTGCGAGCATTTGCAAGCACGCGAGCACTGCGTCTTTTTTTGCGAGCACGAGCAGTGATCAAATTTATCTTGCGAGCAGCGAGCACTTTAGAAAATACAACTGGCGAACAGCGAACACTTCAATAAATTTTCCGCTCATTTTACGTTTCGATTTATTAGAGTGCGCCTAGTACCGTAACTTTGCGATCATTTCACGTCCCGGAAAATTTGAATTTGAGGAAGTAACAATATTTTGTGTGCTCATGGCGAACGTAGCAGCTTTTACATGATTTACGGAATTTTAAGAAATCGAGCAAATTTTAACGAGAATCCGAGCAATTGCAAAAATTTTGCGAGCACGAGCAAGCGAACACTCATCTGAATTTTGCGAGCAAATCGAGCAAAGGCCAAATTTTGCGAGCAGTTGAAAATTTTTATGACCATTCGACACCCCTAAGTGTAATACCAGACTAGTGCAAAGAGTGTAAAACCAGTGCAAATTACAACGAAGATTTCCGAAGTTATTTTTCGAAATCCTTTTTGGAAAGTTGTTGATGTTTACCGTTCCTAAACTATTTTTCATCACCGGTATTTTTTCCACCCACGACTTTACCCACGACCCACGACCCACGACACACGACTTACTACCCACGACCCACGACCCACGACAGTTAGTCCAACTCTCAATCCCTCTCATGTTTATCTTCTTAGTCAAGAAAATGTGTGTACTATTTATTTAAATAACCCATCAATGTACGTATCACGGAGGTCACCGAAACGAATTTATGACCCGTCCTTTTTGAATAAAACCTACAGTGTATCGCCGTACAATGAAAGGAACTGTCTAGCTGAGAACACCACAACTTTCCTCAGGCGGAGGGAATTTACGGAAATGTCTAAGCTATGCCGCTTGGTTTGCTGTTAACTAGAAACTGTTAAGAGAGAATTGCTTTATTTCATTGGTCAGTGTTAAACCTGGATCTGTCATTTCAAACAAAAGCTGCAAAACAGTGTTTCCCTAGCAACAAGCGCATTTTTAAAAATATGAAAAGGTCACCGAAATTGGCAAAGCCGTGATGCTATAAAGATTTCTTTCGCATTTGTTAACAAAAGATTACCCTTTCCGTCTCTTAAGCCCAATTACTTTTGCAATGAAAAGACTTTCAATTTGCATTTCACCACACTCCGCCTCAACCTCTCCGGCCCTTAAGTTCCATTACTCCTTCTTCAAAGGTACTCCACTTTGTATTTAAAATCATATTTAACCCCACACCGCTTCCCACCACCAATGGAAATCTCTTAAACCTCTTCAGCGACAACAATTCACGAGACATTCATAATTCTGTGCATTAATGCACGCTTTAAAACGTATTTCGGCAACATTTAAATACGAGACAAAATTTGACGCTTCAGCAGACGAGAATTAGTTGTCTACAGCACAGAGTCGCAGTATTTCAAAGGAAGGCACCATGAATTTGCCTAACTCAACCAACAACAGCACCAACAACACCTCTACCAAAGATTGCCTTAATGTCATCTTAGAAGCAGCGCTCTTACCATCTGATCCTAGCGCCAAACCTTCGGTCATTTGTGCTCTCATTGCCAATATTATCACCTGTCCTTTTACTATTTTGCTTAATGTCTTGGTCATGGTGGCGGTCCAAACCAAACAAGAGCTCAAGATAAACTCCAACGTGGTGTTGGCCTGTTTGGCCTCCACTGACTTGTTGGTCGGTATAATTGTTCAACCATTCTACATTGCGTTTCTAATTCTCTCAATACTAGGAGAGAACGCGCTTTTGAGTTGCGACTTGCAGAAGTTATTTATGGTATTTTATATCGTTCCCAGTTATTCTTCGTTATATCATTTGGTTATACTTAGTGGCGAGCGTTATTTTGTCATAAAACGCACTTATTCATATCAATCGATTGTGACCAAGCCTCGCATTATAGCAGCCTCTATTTTGGCCTGGACATTGGCGGTAATTACATTTTTGGTAGTATTAACAGACCAGGAAAAACTGCATTTTGCGAATTTAGCTTTTTCAATTTTCACGCGTGTAGCATGCGTAATTCTTATCACCTACTGTCATGTTGTTGTTTATTATGAAGTTCACCGCCATGAAAAACAAATTAGTGAACAACAAGTTTCTGTGGAAGCCAAGATAAGGATGAGAAAAGAGAGGAGAGCTCTTAAGACGACGTCAGTTATTATCGGGACACTAGCCTTGTGTTATGCGCCATCTTTGGCCATGTTCATACCCTACTCTGTGGCAGACATAACAACGCATGTCTCAATTATGAGCTCGATTTCAGCCACCGTTTTGGTACTAAACTCACTGTTTAATCCTATCATTTACGCAGTTAGGAACAGACAATTTCGCGTAGCGTTTATCCAGTTGCTGACCAGGAAAAGTGTTTCAGTAGCCGACGGAATTGAGATGCGATATATAGGAACACATAATGCTGCAATAGAAGTTGTAGCACAACAGAATAGAGAGGTGGAACCTGGACACGATGTTGAGCAACAAAATTAAAACAGCGGACAAAACACATAGACGAACAAGAAAGGAAAGCAATAGAGCAAGTAACGAACAGGGCAACGTTTCATTAGAAATGATCAGCAGATAAGAGCATTCAAGAAAATGGCGAAGAAATGAAGCACATAAATTAGAATCCCTCATGGAAACGAAGAGAAAACAAAAATAGAGCAGACAGTACAAAAGAAGAAACAACAAAAACAACAGCAACAAACTAAATACGTTTTATTGCCACTAAAAGCAAATGTGATCAAAGGAAATCCTCTATATCCTGTCTGTGACCACTTTGTATATAGAATCGCTCACTGGCGGCCGAGAAAATGTTAAGATCTTTTTTTCCTGCGATATTCTTTAGTGCCTGTTGTTTTCTTAGGGTACCATGTAATCATGTAGTAAATGTTAGACTTAGGACGTGTAAATTATGGCATTAACATTATAAGATATTTAAAAGGGATGTATTTCTAAGATCTAATATTTCTCTCCCACTTTAGGAATTTTGTCATCGAAATCAAACCCTAACTACCATAACCCCTCATTCAACATGTTCAATTTGTCAAAGCAAATTTGGAAGGGTTTGAAACTGGCTTATTAGCCATTGATTTGCTAAACTAATTCATTTTGAGTGAAAAGGAATTGACTTCTTTTTCTGGTGCGGTATAAACGAGAGTGAAAGGTTAATTTGGAGCAGATCAGTTAAGACAACGGTGTTGTTAAGCTCGGTGTTGTTAAGCTCGGTGTAAGCCTCGTTTAATTTAGCGGCCCACATGTTTAAATAATCTAGTCAAGTAAATCCTGTAGAGGTCAATCACACATATTTAAGATCCACTTTCCCTGAATAAAAAAATACAATGTATTGCAGAGAAAAGAACGGGAACATGTAGGTGAGAACACCACAATTTGAACTCAGGAGAGGATATGTAAAAACTGCTAAGCCATGCAGTTTGTTTTTCTACTAAATAGAGACAGTAAACAGAAGCTTCTTCTGATTCACTTGTCAGTTGTCAAAGATTTAGCTATTTTTTTTTACCTGCCATTTTTAACCAAATTTACTAAACGCAAACCCTTCACTCCATTGAGAACACCATTGTTAAAATATGAAAAGGCTAAAATATTTTCTAAGCCTTGACGCTATAAAGATTTTTTTCGCATTTTGCTTACGAAGTTCACCCTTTCCGCCTCTCTGGTCCAATTACTTCTGCTATGAAGGGACTTGGACTTTCAGATTGCATTTTACCGCACACCGCCTCAACCTTTCCAGCGTTTAAGCACAATTACTGCTTCTTCGCCAGCACACTGATCTGCACTTATTTAGCAGTTTTGACTCTGCTATCAATTTAGACTCTTTTATTCAGAACGTTTATTGCACTACACAGCGTTTACCAATTCTTTTCAATTGATAGTATGGTTAAAAGGTTCTATAAAATCTTGTATTGGCAAGTTTCTACTAGTTATGTTAACCATTAAGAAATTATCATTATATTTCTTTTAGAACTCAATAAAAAGGGGGCTTCTGTAGGTTAAGGTAAATTGTAGCTTTGAAATGACAACTTGACAAATGCGATAATGTACTTATTAATCGGAATTTGCGTAACTGCGAAAGGGGCGGTATATATGTCATCCCAAACGTTAAGGGTTTTAACAAGCGATATTTTTTCCTAATGTTACATACATATATAGAGCCGGATATTTCAAAATTCATTAAGTTGTGCAAGCTCCTTCATCAATTGAACTCACTTTTAAATTAATGGTCAAGTCAAATGAAAGCAATTATGGCTACAGTTTTTCGATTATTAATGAATTAATCACACTACTGTTTTTTATGTTCACTGAATCTTGACGCTCTTCTCTTAAAATTATGACTCCGACTTTAAATGCGTCGTTATTGAATACCAGTCTGATTACTCCGCAGTTCAAATATATGGTCTTTCATATATTCATTTGAATCAGTCTGATTTATATTGCATCATAAGAAAAATAGTTTCGAAAGATGAACATTGGCGACGCTTGATTTTCTTTATTTTCAACTAAAGCAAAGTTAAATATACCTTATACTAGAAATTTCAATGTGAAAGTGAATGCTGGCGAGGGGAAGTGGTTTGGAATATAGGAGGGGTAAGCAGAAAATTAGGTTAGTTCAAGATCCTCTGGATATTCCCGTAGTAAAAAGATGGTGGTATTTGGAAGGAAATATGGTGGCAACTGTTTATTTAGGCCCTAACGCTTTGGTATGTTTCTAATGCGTGTTTTGGAATATTTCTGCAATTATCGTGTTATTTTTAAAGGGAAGTTCATCTACATGAAGCAAGACGCAATCGATTTCTTCATACCTCTATTGCTGAATTGGCCCCAAGTGGTCGCATAGTAAGGCAGACAAACTCATGACAACCTCCTGTCGTCCTTGCGATTCATCACTAAACTGATCGTGACCTTGATGAATACTTCCCCGAGCATTTAGAAACATGTAGGTAATCGAAATAAGGAAAAACCCTAACCTTTCAACTTTTCCGAACTTCTCAACCGCCAGAAAAACGTGAATTGTGTGGTGAGACGTGCAGAAGAAATCTTTTTGACGTCGCAAAACGAAAACGCTAAACTGCGCATGCCCCGAATCTGACATCCGAAAAATCGAGATTTTTTACCGCTTATATGATATGGAACACCGCTGACCCTCTGAAATAGTGTGCTGTGTCGCTAAGGCTCGCCAGCAAAAATAATTGCAAATATCGTATTTTTTTTTATTTGAAAATAATCGCCAGTTCTTTCTTCTGAATTTAAGACGTAGCAAGGCGAAACATTTGGTGTTTTATCTTACTCTAAGTGTGATTTTTCTTAAATTTTGTTGACTCTCCTCATCGCCGATAGTTGATTGCTTTTTTCAAGTGCACGGCAGTTCGTTTACACCTTAGGCAAAAAACGTCTATCAACGTTGAAATAAATACTCGCTTGTAAAACTTATTTTAGCAACCGTGACAATCTAAATAGAAAACAACAGACGAGGTTTAGTTCTTTACAGCACAGGGTCGCAGTATTTCAAAATAAGGCACAATGAGTTTGCCCAGCTCAACCAACGCTGGAATTTCTTCATCTGTCATTGCCAATATTATCCCCTGTCCTTTCATCATGTTGCTTGGTCATGGGAGCTGAATTGCTGGTTAGACAGGATGTTGCAACAGCTTTAGAGTTAAAGGAGATTTGCAAGAGAGTTCCAGTTGGACCCTCTCTCTTGTTCGCTCGGGGCTCCTACGGCGGGTGTCGTCGGTTCCCTCGTGCGGCAAATACAAGAGCCCGCCAGTCCAGGGTGTCCTGTGCTGCGGCCACTATCTCACTCATGGTCGGCGGAGCATCGCTGTTGATGACTTTGGCAATGTAGTCATGATAGAGCCGGCTTTTGCTAGAACGGGTGGTGTGCCCATGACTAGGGGAGTACAGAGGGAACCGACGGATGGGTTCGTCAGCAGTGAAGACAAAGTTTGGATGGGCATTGAACGGGCGTTTAGAACGCATAGCATGTCCTGAAAAAGTAATGATTTTCTTCGTGCTGACTGCATTTTGTGGGACCAGTTTAGCAAGTATACAGACAAGGAGCTTAGTGAATTCATAGCAGCTGAGGTGACTCCAATTTCACGCAACGACCGGAGGGCGCTTAGGATCATCGGATCCAAGTACATTTGAAGGATAGACATTACGATATTTTCCTTTCGTAGCGTTGTGATAAATCGAACTACCAGATAACAGACTAATGACAGAACATTGTCTTCGCTTGCTGAAGAGAAAGCTAGCGAGGGAAGACTTGAAGCAAAGGTACGACAGGCCCATTGAAAACCTGTATAACAAAGGGTTCGCGCATAAATTCCCTAAAGAATGTTTTACAGCGCTCCGTCGGAAGAGTTTGATTTATCCCGCATAACCCACATACCAATCACCTCAAGGCTAAAAAATGTCCTCGGATCTGTTTTGCGCCATTCGGTCTCCAAGTTGTGCAAATTATGCACTGCTTAAGGCGGCTGAACTCAACGTGGCTTAATTTGATGAGAAGAATGTGTGAGTGGTGCTTAATGATTTCTACGTAGACGACTGCCTTAAATAGGTTAGAAGCGAAGAATACTGACTTGCGGACTTTCGACGCATTTTTCTCGATCACGCGCCGAGCAACTGTTAAATTAGTTTCGTTAATGATACAATACGATCAGTGCACGTGTTGAAGTGTAATGGAAGAAAGTCATTAACGATTTTTTCATTACATCTAAGGCATTTATGATGCAGCTCTAGTTCAGAGGTGAACCTTACGGTGTATTATTTATGATTTTTTGTTTTTTACATAAAATATGCATAATTAAATGCAAAACACTTATTTCCTTAAAATTCTTTAGTTTCTACTTTTCATCGTCATACAAAATAAGCATCTCATTGATGAAATTAATGCCTAAATTTCAATGTACTTATTAATGATATCTTCCAATATACCTTACAAATCCACACGAAAACGAGCTCGCACTGTCCTTCCGGATCTGGAAATGGTACCTGTTTCAGGTGCTACATCCTCGCTCTCAATTTCGAAGCTGTCGTCTTCTGAGTAAGTCTCGTACTCGTGTACTTGTGGAGTTCGCTCATTAACAAAAATTGAAGAGTCATCCACGAACGTGAGTTGGGTCACATGTTGAGTTGCCAGCTGTTCTTCTTCTGCCTCTCTCTCCAAGTCCAATTTAGTACCTGTCTGGGGATTGGTCAGCGTAGACGGCTGGCGTTGGGGCCCCTGCCTTGTCCTTTGTGGTTTCACTACGAACGGCTCTTTGTCTTACAGGACGATACTTCTCAACCAATTCTTTCATGGCCGTTTCGGTCTTAGCACTGATCTCTGCGGGCGAAAGCGGTTGCATGAACCTATAAATGACGCAACAGATAATATTGCTCTGCTTCGTAAATTGCAGTTCAATCCACAGAGACTGAAATGCCTCATTTGATGTTCTTTCAATAACCGTGTATTTCATTGTCTCATCAATATACATTCCAACGCCTCCTGCGGAACGAGGCGTTGCAACAAATTCGAAATTATAATTAGGAATGTTTGGGTTAAAATCAATGGTGTTGTCAGCAGTTCTAGTTTCAGACACTGCAATAATATTGAAACGGAAATCTAGTTCACGAAGAATATGACATTGAAAATCGTCCAAATTTCTCCTTAGACTGCTGATATTTGTATGAAAAAAGATAATTTCGATAAAGCAGATTTATTGGATTTAAATAGTTTTTGAAAATGTGACGGAGAATAATATTTACAACGAATATTCTTGAATAAACAATTTGAATCTGGGTCTACCATAGAGTTATCATCATTTAAATTAAATATATCAACATCAGAGATGCTAGTGAGTTGCTCAAGGTAGTTTTTCGCAGGTGTTTGTGATGGTAAAGTAGAATTAAACCGGCTATGGGCATACACAGTGCTAATGTTATTACAAGGTAGTTCACGGAATAGCTGTTCAGTGAATTCACTGTCACTTTTTGCATATTTGCATAGTTGTGTCTTGTCTTGAATTTTTTCGCTTCAGCAAGAAGCACCTGGGTTTTAGGCGTGAGATGGTCTTATACCATAGCACTGGATAAATCCACATCCTCTGAAAGGCCCACCTCTTTTGGATCGACTTTAATTTAGACATCTCTCTTCGGCGTAGCATGATTTCTTCAAGCGCAAGTCGTCTTACAAATAATCGGTTTTGGACCGTTCGATGCACTTCGTGCAGGTACGCGGTGTGCCTTTAAATCTCTCTTAGCTTCTTCGCAGAAGCCTTTCAGATCATCGTACTCGGCACCGACAAATTCTAAGGATTTTACCATATCAGGGTGTGGTTTATGGCTGCCATGAGACTTTAACACGGATGAGAACCATTCAAATGCACTCTTCAGGTTTTCTATTTCTTCCTTTAACGCTTCGTTTTCCTCTTGAAGGGATTTGGCAGTTGAATTTGAATTCGTCTTTCGTGTCATTTCCAAAATGTATTTTGATACTCAACGTCTGTTGTAGTGAATTGAACACTATGCAAGTTTCGACTTTCAAAGTTTCGACGCTCTTACGAAGATATGATATTTCCCCGGAGGGTCAGTACTTACCTGACGGGGAGATGTGGTTCTCCGAACCCCTCGTAGACTGATATGAGCAATACTGGTGCATATGTCGTGCGGCCGCGGCCTGGGTACCACAATATAAAGAAATCGAAGCGCATGTGCTCTTCCTCGCAGTAGTGGCGAGTGAGGCCGCACCGATTGGCAGTACCAGGGTGGGGAAGGAAGATAGCTGCAATGGCTTGGGGACCAGTATTGCTCATATCAGTCTACGAGGGGTTCGGAGAACCACATCTCCCCGTCAGGTAAGTACTGACCCTCCGGGGAAATATCATTTCTCCTTCACCCCTCTCCGACTGATAGTCGCAATACTGGTGCAGAATTCCCAAAGCAATACTGCCAAGCGGAGCAACAACATAAGATAGCATAACCAAACCTTAAATAAAGTTCTAAGAGGCATGCTGGACAATAATTGAAGCCCAAACAACAGTAACAACAAAGAAGTTCTGAAATACAAACAAAATCAGAAATCAGTTCAGCTGTTCAACACTGCCCTGGAAAAGGAACCACTAGAGTGTTCCCTGTGATAAAAGCGTTCGAAGGTCTGTGCGGAAGCCCAATCTGCTGCTTCCAGGATGAGCTCAACAGACAGTCCTGCTGCAGCGGCGGCAGAGGTAGATGCTCCTCTAGTTGAGTGACCGGTATATCCTAATTCAATCCCAGCCAGCCGTAAGGCCTTTGATAACCATCGAGAAACAGACTGGCTTGAAATAGCTTTATAAGGGGAAATATAAGACACGAATAGCTTTGAGGAGGTACGCAACTTCTTCGTCTTCTCCACGTAGGCTGTAAGGCTGCGCACAACACAAATCTTGAGATTCCCTGGAAAGGATGGAAGGAAAATCTTGCGGGCTGGGTGACCAGGCCTGGAGGTCTTAGTGTGTGTGGGGAGAGTAAATTCCCATGAACCTTCCTTTTTAAGGGAGTAGGTCAAGTCCAATGAAGATAGTTCATGAGCTCGTGCTGCTGATGTGAGTGCCAACAATAAAACTGCCTTGTAAGAAAGCTGCTTCAATGTCAGATCCCCCAAGGGCTCAAGGGACTCTAAGAATGATAAGGCCGTTTGGACATTCCATGTACCAGCATATTTTGGCTTGGGAGGTTTACTCTTAAACACACCTTTCATAAACCGCGAAACAATAGGCAGGCGTCCTAACTCTGTAGAGCCAACTGGGTCATGAGTCTGAGAAATAGCCGACTTATAGAGGGCTACTGTCCTGTACGCCAAATTCCCCTGTGTAACTAGAGATGCCAGAAAAGCAAGGACTTCTGCTACAGGAGCTGAAATGGGACAGATACTCCGTTGAGAACACCAGCGAACCCATGCCTTCCACGGGCCTGCATACCGCTTCTGGGTGGCTGCTCCTCTTGATGCCAGCAGGATGTCAACAACTTCCTTTGAAAGGCCTGTTGTTTCGTAACGATTCCTGATAAGGGCCAAACTGCTAGATGCAGTGACTGCAACAGAGGGTGGTGCACGGTGGGCTAAAATGGAAGGAACAGCAGAGATGGAGACTGGGGTAGGAGTAGAGGTTGATCCACCAGCATTTGAAGCAGTTCTGGGAACCATGGTTGCCCAGACCAGTTGGGTGCAATCAGGAGAGCTGTTGCCTGATCTTCTCTTATCTTCCTGAGGATTCGAGGGAGAAGGACCACTGAAGGGTGGATTAGACAGGTCCATTTGCTCCAGTCCTGGAGAAATGCGTCCACGGCTACAGCTCCTGGATCCGGGTACCTCGAGACATACTTTGGCACTTGATGAGTTAGGCGAGATGCAAAGAGGTCCACGTCCGGTGTGTAGAACCTCTGACAAACTGATTGGAAGATCTCTTTGTCCAGAGTCCACTCTGTTCTGCTTTCGATCTGTCTGGAGGCAGTGTCTGCTACTCCATTCTGAATCCCTGGAATATGCTTAGCTGTCAGGGACACTCCTGCTTCCAGGGCTACTGCCCAAAGTTGCAGTGCCTGAGTGGTCAGGGCAGGGGAGCGTGGGCCCCCCCGCTTGTTGATGTACGCCACCGCTGTCGTGTTGTCTAACCGCAAGTGGACATGTTTGGGCAGAGGCTGTTGAACCCGCAACAGGGCTTTTAAGGCTAAGGTTGCTGCTCGTAATTCCAGGACATTGATATGTGCTGTTGCCTCCTCCACGCACCAGTGACCGCCAGTAGATCTCCCCTGGCATGCTGCACCCCAACCCTTCTTGGACGCATCGGTCCAGATGGTAGCCTCTATAGGGGGCAGCTGAATTGGACAGCCATTCAGGTGTTGGCTCTCCGAGACCCACCACTCCAGGTCGGCCAGGGCTTGCGTGGTCAAGCGGATTGACACTCTGCTCCCATGGCCATACTGAGTCACAGCTTGTAAGTGCAAGCGCTGGAGAGCTCTGTAGTGAAGAGGGGCAAGCATGATCCCGGTTTGAGAGGCATGGCTCAAACGTCCAATCAGTGTGGCCAGAGTCCTTACCGGGACACAACTCTGTTCTAGGAGGAGTCGACAATCCCCCAAAATACTGTTTAGCTTTAGCTGAGGGAGAGAAAGTGTCATTGTTGTCGAGTCCAACTGGGCCCCTAGAAAGACAAGACACTGGGATGGAGCAAGTGAGCATTTCTCCACCTTGACCAGGAAGCCCAGATTTTCCAGTAAGGCTACCAGCTGCGCAAACAGGCTCTGCAACACCTGGCTCTTTTGATGAAGAAGTAGCATGTCGTCGATGTAAATTACAATCCGAATTCCTAGTGAACGGAGCACTGCTAACATTGGTTTCAGAGTTTTTGTGAAGGCTCGGGGAGCAGAGGAGAGGCCAAATGGGAGGCACTGAAACTCGTAGACTCTGTCCTGATACACAAACCGCAGATACTTCCTGTGAGATGAGTGAATGGGGATTGCATAATATGCATCCTTCAGGTCCAGTTTCATCATAAAGTCTCCTTTCTGTAGTAGGGACCTCACAACCTGTAGTCCTTCCATTTTGAAGGACTCCTTTCCTAGGAATCGATTTAGCGCCCGAAGATTGATAACTGGGCGAGCCTCGCCATTTTCTTTTTGTACCAGAAACAGGGTTGAAGTGAACTGGTCGTCCTGTGATTGCACTTCCCGCACTGCTCCTTTTGCTAACAGATTTGCAATTGCCAAGTCCATTTGTTGGGCCTCTGCATGGCTTTTGGTACGGGTGACCCTCGTACGCCACTGCCTGGGGCGACTGAAGAAGGGGATCTTGTATCCCTGAATTGTCTGTAATGTCCATGAGTCCTGGGTTATTTTCCTCCAATTTGGAACAAAAAACTTTAAACGACCGGCTGATTTGTGATTGGGTGGGCTGAGTGTGTCTAGAACTGGCAGCTGATAGTCATCTGTTACCGGCTTTGATACCAGGGGGGTGGGAGGAGATGTCTGTTTTAGCACGCTTGGAGGATTGGTTGTTAGAATTGGAGCCAAATCCCCATTTCCGTTTCCCGCCAAATCTGTTGTTGTCACTGGAGCGCTGATCTGCACGAAAGGACTGATCCCTTCTGTAGGGCAGTTTGAACTGGCGCTTTGCTGCTGGCGCACTGATGAGTTTGCTGTTGGTTGAGCTGTGGTCATGCTCGCTCGTTATCTTGGCATGAAATTTATCCGGAAAGAGGTGCTTATCGGCAGGGATACTTTCTTTCAGGGTACGCTTGCCAACTTCCGTAAGAAACTCGGAAAACCGTTTTTGCCTCCATGCATTTAACCTGAAATTAGCGTTGCCAAGTAGGACCAGAGCATCCTCCAGAAATCCTTTATGGAATCGGGGTCCACATCCTCAGCCTCCTCCTCCCCACCTACAGCGTCCAGGGCTGACAAGGCTGCTAGAATGGGTCTTGCTACTACTATAAATGCATTCTGGCGTTCAGCAAGCCCATCATCAAAGGCAAAGAGCTCCTTAGTTTTCGTGTATCCGTGTCGTTTCTTAATATCATCTTTCATTCCAGCCTCCATAGTGGGAGAAACAAGCAGAGCCTCCGTATCCTTAATTGGAGGGTATGTAGAAGTCAGCTCTTTCCATTTTTCTTTGGTCAGGGCCCGGGAGAACGCTTTCGTGGTGAAATCCAGCAGGTCTTGAGACAGTTTGGTCTCCTGTTCGCTGCTGTAAAAGCGATCGCTTCGAGAACTCGACGGAAGCGGTTCGGCGGTTTTATCCACCGAATTCATAGGGCTTGACTGACCCGGCAAGGTTGGCGAAGTGAAGAGGCTTTTTAGGACAGCTGGCATAGACTTTGCTACGGCCTCGGCAACCATCTTCTCAAGATTTGGAAGATCTGGTGTTGCACTCCCGCTTCCCGCCAAATGGATCGGGACAGACGGTGTGTTGTCGGTCTAAGGACAACAGAAGGCGGTCAATGACTCGTACCTTCAATCGTGAACATAACCTGCAATAATGTCCTAAGACTCGAATAAACTCACAAAGGCAAACATACTTACATTATCTGAGAGTTGTTCAGTCATTTCCAACAGGTAAGCTGCACGAAGGCAGAGAAATAACGCTAAATGAGCGGAGAAAAGCAAAACGTGGTCGGCCGGAACGAGCCACAAAACGAAGAGGAAGAGCACATGCGCTTCGATTTCTTTATATTGTGGTACCTAGGCCGCGGCCGCGCGACATATGCACCAGTATTGCTCATATCAGTCGGAGAGGGGTGAAGGAGAAATGTATACCAACAAAATGGTGGGCAAGAATCAGTCTACCCTATCGTCTGAAGAAGACTAATGTGGGCATCATCTGTGCACACCAATATGTCTCTGCTTGAAGCACAGATTGCAGTTGGTTTTTCTAAGGGGGGGGGGGGAGGGTTGCCCTTGTACAAACCGCTGAATTCCCGATTTTGCCAGCTTGCGCTAGAGACCTCGAATGGGAAGCGAGTCGCTTCTGTAGAGTTGGTACTGTATCATCTAGTGGTAGACCGAAACTAGTCATTTTCATTTTCATTTTATTATTATTATTAATTAATTACAATTTAAAATATGCATGCGCCCACAGTTAGCCTAAGTGCTATTTAAGTGGGTCGCATGCTCGGAACAATGTTTAAAGAAATTATATATATACCACTTACATTTACACTTATACATTAACAACTATAAAAAGACTACGATAAACTGATGAGGATAAGTACAATGAGTATATATAAATGAATGAATGGTCTAGTCTCACACTACAGCTACAAGTTTACAGAAGGAATATAATGACAACACTAAATAAAAAAAAAATTTAAGTTTAATTAAATTTGATTTTTGGAATGATTTCTTGAGTGTGGATGTAAGAGTCTTGATGGGTAAGAATATTAAAGAGTTTCTTTCTTATTTCTTTTTTGAATTCGTGCTTTTTTAGATGTCTTAACTAGTTAGCTGTGATGGGAGATCCAGAAGACATTGACACCTTAATCACAATCAGTGGAATGGTCATCAGAACTTCCCAGGTCATTCCAGAAATGAGGGAAGCATTTTTTCAGTGCTACGTTTGTCATGCTACAGTGGCTGTAGAGATTGATAGAGGTCGTATTGCTGAACCAGCTCTGTGCCGCAACTGTAACACAAACCACAGTATGGTACTGATTCACAACAGATCACAGTACACAGACAAACAAATAACCAAGTTACTTAGCCTTCGATGTCAATATCCTCCAATTCGTTTTGACATCCTGTATGTTGATTGTACCGAAGCGAGAACGATGAGTAGTAACAACAACATTTATTGATCGACGGCCATTACATATACACGAGCACATGGCTTTTCTTTTAGCACTAATGCATCATGGGTATAATACCCTGCATGCATCAGAGCAAGTACTCGGAACTGTGCATTACATTTTAAAACACTGTAGAGCTTTAGTTCATTATTACCAAGCCCATATTTTGTTGCCAGTTCGTTCAAACCTAAAAACGCCACCAGGTACTTCTTCAAAGAATCTACAATTTGCATATCACTTTTGATGGGTGTCCAGCTTCTATGACGTTCATATGCAGTATCTGAATTGAGACGATAGAAGCCAACGATCGCTTTAATAACAGCATACATTCGATTCTCCCTGTGGCCTGAAGCGAGTAGCTTTCAATTGAGGATCATGTAACAGATATTATGAGAGTCAAATTGTTAATGATTAATATTAACAGACCTAATAGAAAACTCAGTGTGATGGTTTCGGTGTAAAAACAATCTAGACAACATGGATATTAAACTAAAAGGGTTAATGTAATAACAAACTGGATAAATCAAACGAGTTGATTAAGTAAGTTATACCACCGTAAGGTAAAAGGGAGGTGCTGACGTTTCGAGCGTTAGCCCTTCGTCGGAGCGAATGAATTTCAACCGAAAAAAATTATTTTCAGTGAATTTCAAATGAAAAACAATGGCTTAAGACTTTGGTCAGTTGTCAGTAAATCTAACTACGAATGTCAATTGTCTGTTGAATTTTCTGGTGTTTGTCAGTTGTCAGTTGTTGTTGTTGTTGTTTTTTTTGGCCATTTCTCAGTTGTTAGTAACCCCATTTAGACCCTCTATAAAGAATCAATTGCAACTGTAAAAGCGGGCAAGTTTCTCTGACGGCTGTGAAGATTTTGTCATCAGAGAATGTTTCCCGACGTTAAGTGCATTAAAGTGTGTTCAAATCAATGTTAAAAGTTATTTGTGCTTATGTGGTGTCGCTACATAAATGAACAGCCATTGAAAACGCACACAATTCCATGAAACTTTTGCTTTTTATGAAAAAAGTCAATCTTTCTTTGCCTATTTCAATTGATTTAAATAACAGAACTACAAATCGAGCACAAACAGGTGAAAAGTTCAAATTTACTATTTTCAGAGCAAACCCAAACACTGGAAAGGCTTAGAGTGAGTTGAGATGCTGCATTCTGGGTAACCTTGCGGAAATTTCCCATTGACGCCAAACGTTCACTAACAACCCTCAAAAATTTAAAACTCCTTTTGAGTGTTACAGACTTTGACTTATTTCAAATTTTGCTGACTGTTTCCTGTCAGGAAGTAACCTATCATGGTAATTCATTTATGGTATTTTTCAGCAAAATCAATTTACCAGAAAGAGCAGTGCTTATTAATGGCCCTTTCAACTCATTGACAACATTGAAGTACCGGATCCCGCGGACGACAGTCCAGCAGAAGAAGCCTAGATATCTATAGCACAGGGTCGCAGTATTTCAAAGAAAGGCACCATGAATTTGTCCAACTCAACCAACGGTAGTACCTCTGCTGAAATTTGCCTTGGTGCTATCTTAGAAGCAGTGGTCTTACCCACTGATCCTCGCGCCAAACCTTCTGTACTTTTTGCTCTCATTGCCAATATTATCACCTGTCCTTTTACTATTTTGCTTAATGTCTTGGTCATGGTGGCGGTCCAAACCAAACCAGAACTCAACATAAACTCGAACGTGGTGTTGGCCTGTTTAGCCTCGACTGACTTACTGGTCGGTATAGTTGTTCAACCATTCTTCATTGCGTTTCTATTTCTCTCGATACTGAAAGAGAACGCGGTTCTGAGTTGTAACCTGCAGAGGTTATTTGTAGTACTGTTCACTGTTCCCAGTTATTCTTCGTTATATCATTTGCTTTTACTCAGTGGCGAACGTTATTTTGCTATGAAACGAACTTTTTCATATCAATCGATAGTTACCAAGACTCGCATCATAGCAGCCTCAGTTTTGGCCTGGACATTGGCGATACTTACTTTTTCCGTAGTATTCATAGATCATGAGAAAATGCATTTTGCGAATGCTTCAGTGTCTATTTTCACGCGCATAACGAGCGTATTACTTATTTCCTACTGTCATGTTGTTGTTTATTATCAAGTTCACCGCCACGAAAAACAAATTATCCAACAACAGTTTTCTGTGGAAGACAAGATGAAGATAAGAAAAGAGAAGAGAGCTCTTAAGACGACATCAATAATCATCGGGACACTCGCCTTTTGTAATGTGCCATCTTTAATCTTGGTCATACCTTACTCTGTGGGAGACATAGCAACACATCTTCCAATAACTGCTCCAACTTCTGTCACCATTTTGCTTCTAAACTCGCTGTTTGATCCTATCATTTACACGGTTAGAAACAGGCATTTTCGCGGAGCCTTTATCCAGTGTCTGACCAGGAAAAATATCGTACAAGCTGAAGAAACACGCAACGCTGGAATGATAGGACTGGACGTTGTAGCACGACAGAATAGAGAGAAAGAACCAGAGGAACATGTCGAGCAACAAAATGAAAACCAATCTGAAAAAAATGTGCAAGAACACGAATTCGAAAGGAAAGCAATAGAGCGAGTAACAATAGCACAAAAAGCAATGTTTCAGTTGAAATAACCAGCAAATAGGGAAGGTCAGGATGTTAGTGGACAAATAGAAGCATGTAAATAAAATCACCCTTTGCAACGAACATCTAACAACACAGCGAGAAACGAAAGCGATGATGCAAGGACAGCTTCCATACAATTGAAGAACTATTAAATAGCATTCCTATATTACCACTGCTGGAAAACAAACATCGCCGGTGAGCCTAGCTCTCTATATACTGTCGCGGGTCAGTTGGTATAATCGCTTACTGGTGGTCAAGGAGAACAGAACAGCATACCTTAGGAGTTTTGTTAGCAAATTTGGTAAGTATTAAAGGAATTCACTTGGTATGTCGACTTAAGTAACTTATGCTGTAGGGGAACTACTTTGTAAGCATAGTTATCGTTTTAAGTGTTCGGACCTTATGCTGAATTTGTATAAATATATATATATATTTAAGCAATAGATCACACTTTCTATGGGTTTACCGGCGTGATAACCCACGCGGGATGTTGGGAGAACACGAGAAGAGCTTGTAAATCACGAGCCGAAGGCGAGTGATTTACAAGCTTTTCGAGTGTGTTAATATTTGTCGATTTGTGAAGTCAGGTGGTTTGAGGTAGGTTATGGCATCAATATCACGGAATAATTTGTGCAATTGTTGGAAAAAAACCAGCCCGAAACTCTGATATCTTTCATCATCGTTGGCAGCTTGTTTACAACCTACAGCGGCCGATTTTGAACCATATCTTGATCAGAGATCTCTTTTTGGAACAATTTCTTTCATTAAGGAATTTAATTTTGACATAAAATAAATCAAGAATGCTAAAACTATCCGTTTTGTTGCTGGTTGGCACTTGGTTAAGTTTTCCTAGAGACTTTCTACACCAGAAATTCACACAGTTGTTGTCTTTCTCTGCGATTTGGCATCGTCGTGAAATGTAAACTGCTTTCCAGCTTTGTACTTTATAACTTCTAAAGCTATGGCAGTCGCGAATTGTGACCCTTGTGCCTCTTTTAAGATTAAGAAGGGCTGGGTAAGTAACTTGTTCTGTTTTTTAGCCTTTCTAAAATCGTTGTTTGCAGATCAATAGCGGGTTTTGTTTATGGCCCGTGGTCCGGATGCCTTTTTCTATGAGTTTACCGGCACAATAACCCATAGGTTTTCAACCAATCAGCGCGCACGTAGTATCTGAGTTATTTTATAAATATATATATATATATATATATATATATATATCAGTTAGAGTACGCGCGCTGTGATTGGTCAATGTATGGCTCCGTACTTCACTATACGGCCCGCTAAATTCAAAAGTTTGTTTTGGTCGCCAAAATGTCTCCAGAGATATAATAAATATCTCACAAACCTCGTTTTCTCGGTTCCTATTGTAAGTTACGGATCCTCATTTTTGTTTCCGCTGGCGGAGAAAACTCGATCCTTAACTTTCAGTATGAACCTCGAACTCGAACTTATTTCAGCGTTAATAATTTTCAATCGCCACACAATGCAAGCCGTGACTGGGAAGCTAACTTAAATTCGATTGTAATCGTTTCGTGTGATGAAAAACGGATCATTTGTTTTCCGTCTACTTCCATTGTTCCACGCTCAAAAATTCTTAAATTCGTATTCTCGAAAATATTTTACAGGTTTGAATCAATACGTACGTTATCTTTCTTACATACTTGAAGGAGAGTTACAGCCAAGACTTTCTCTGCTCGCTTTTTCCAGAAAATATATGAAAACTGGAATCTAAAGGGAATTACACACAGCAGAACAAGTCGGCGTTTAGGTTTCTTATAAATGTTTTCCCTGTGATAAAGCTCCACTATTTATATAATGTGCTTCTTAGCTGAAACGGGAGTTGACTATCGGAATCAAGCTCTAACCATTGATCCTTCTCGTAAGTAACTTCTATAAGCGACTGACAAAATTAAGTGTAGTTCTTATTTAAATAATCCAGCAAAGTGAATAACCCGGAGTCTAGATTCGTTTTTAAGATCAGCCCTTCTTCATAAAAAACTACAGTGTAATACAAAGAAAAGAAAGGAAGCGTGAAGGCAAAAACACAACAATTGAAACTCGGGAGAGAAAATATAAAAACTTCAAAGCCATTCAGCTTGTTTTGCTGCGAAATAGAGACAGTACACAAAAGCTTGCCTTAATTTACTCGTGAGTTCGTTAAGTTCGCTTAGTTTTTTGCATGCCATTTTAAACGCAAATTATAAAACACAGTGTTTTCCTAGTACTGAGTAGACCATTGTTAGGAATATGAAAAGGTTACGAAAATTGGCAAAGCCTTGGCGCCATAAAACTTGATTTATTTTATATCAACTGCCAACAAAGCTCGCCCTTTCCGTCTTTCAAGCCTTATTACTTTTGCAATGAAAAGACTTTCACTTTGCATTTCAACGCACACCGCCTCAACATTTCCGGCCCTTAAATCCCATCAGTACTGCTTCTTCAACAGCACTCAACTTTGTATTGTAAATCATATTTAACCCCACACTGCTTCCTAGCTGTCAGGTATTTGTTTTATTACTCACGACCACTTCGAGATCACATTCAGGGAAGGTATAGCAGTTATAAAGCCCCCTCTCAATTAAGTCCTCTGAAAATTCTTTTCACTGTCTTTTCTTAACAATTGAGAGGCCTGCCTCACTTCATTCAAGAGAAGGCCGAATTTTATGGTTTTTTAAAAAATACCGTGCTTTTGGTAGTTGCGAAGAAATTGGAAGAACTGGGTGTCTCAAAATTACAAGCGGGTATTCAATCAGAAACAGTTGGAAATGACTAGTAGTAGTCAATCCTTTAGCCCCTCGTGAGGCATAGGCCTTCCACCATATAGTAGCTCTCCAACGTATCCTGTTGTTTGCAGTCCTTTGGGTCTGTGTTGGTCTTCCCGAAGCGTTTGGCCCGATGGGGCCAAAAACGTAATGAGGCCTATTAACAAACCAACTCCCCACTCGCCGTTGGTCTATCTCTGTAACAGATATTTTGTCACCAGTGGACTACCACTGGGTACAAAATTGTCATCACCTACAATTTACCGACTCGTATCCGATCTAAGCCGAGCGTGATTTCGCTCTAAAGGACATTAAAGTCCCAAAGGAAAGGAAACAAAAGCTTCATTGTCTTCAAAAATCCTAACCACAACAATAGGCAAAGTTTGATATGTTTTGCCTTAAGGATTCCGTGCTATAGCTATATTCTGGTGGTGCTCTCTTTCTCCTTTCTCAAGGTATGGCCAATCCATTTCCATGGTACTTCAGGCATTCATTTTCCATTCCCCCTGTAGTGGTAAAAACGAGGGGTGGAATGTGCCTTGCTCTACTTCCGTCACCCGGGACCCGGACTTCCTGTTCTTTTCATTCTCGTGCAAGTGATAAATCTGTTTTGGGGTAAGTTCTTTGTGCGAGTCCGCATTTGGGTGACAAAACCGAATATCGAAGAATGCGGCCTGCCTCCTTTCCCAAATCCCACGGCAATGCACGTCAAGGCGTGCATCCGGGGCTTTATTTGCAAGACTGTTGAGCTCAACCCCGTGATAGGCTGTAAGCAGGGCTCAAATTCTACGTCATGGCAAACCATTTCGAGGAACGCAGCCTCCAGGTCGCGGATTTCGTTGTGACGCTGGATGATTAGGCCTCCGTGTTGACAGATCATTGCGTGGTCAACGTTAAAGTAGCATCCACACACGCATACAGACGGACTGTCGGGAATGGGCCAGTCGTAGCGGAGTCTGATCGCATCTCTGAACTCTCGCTTGTTGAGGGCGAAATTCATATCCTTACAAGGGATTACTGTGAGCCAACTGGTAGCACCCTTTTCGCGGGACAGGTCTATTTCTCTTCTTGCTCTTTGTGAGAAAGAGTTCTTCAACTCCTCTAGTTTCTATTTTAGACCATCGTCCTTTTCTTTACGAACTTCGTTAACTAAGGTTTGCATAATAATAATAATAATAATAATAATAATAATAATAATAATAATGATAATAATGATAATAATAATAATTGTAATAATAGTAATTGTAATAATAATAACGATAATGACATTGGGATGAAATTTGGTATCGAAAAATGTGCTGTCCTGGTAAGGCGGTACAGTCAGAAGGGATTACATTACCCGACGAGACTACAACAAGAGCTATGAAAGCAGGCGATGGATATAAATATTTAGGAGTGCTTGAGGCGGACGGTATTCCGCATGACCAGATGGCCCCAAGCACATTTATGCACATTTTAACATAGACTCTATTCGTTTTATTAACACCATTCCTGTGTGCTCTTTCACTCACTTCGTCTACCTATGGCCCGTTTATGTGGAGAAATGTTGTCCCTTGTAATGCGGTCGTCCTTCTCTCCAAACCAGCTTATATTTTAAAGTTAACGATTAGCCATTTTTTTTTTATAGAAAATGTAGGAAAAGTCATGGGTAGCTCGGGTAGGCGGATGACCCTTCCAGCAGGAACAGCTTTTCCTCATATCAACGGGGCCTAAATAAGTGTTCCGTCTGGATGCCTGATGTCGGTTACAAAATGTCACGTTTGTCGGCACGTGGCAATGTGAACTTTTATTATTATGGTCTCTACCATGTGTTCCCGGTTTATAACTTGTCAGCGAGAGTTCCTTTTTTTCATTCTCCGCGTAGCAAGCAATCTGTAAGTATTACGTTTGTCTCTGTCACTAGTTTTCAGTCGTTTTATTTATTTATTTCTGTCTTTTGAATTTTTTGTAGTCGAACCGCTTAATCCCAGAACTCTCGATCCTGAAACGCTCGATCCTCTTTAATTTTCACCTTTATCTTTCTACGATGGCTCTTTGTCGATTACGGTATATTAAACGAGTTCAAGATTACTGTTGACCTGGAGTTGATTTATAGTCTACACCTGACATTGACCAAGAGAGAATGAGGTAAGAGAGCGAATCCCCCATACATGCCCCTCTTCCTATGAAAATTTTTTTCAATCTATTTTTGTTTCTGCGTCATGCGGCGTGGCTATTTTAATGTCGACATCTTAATGGTCAGTTAGAGTGATGTCATTTAATTTTAAACTCTGTGGCGGATTATAATTTCTCAGCTGATCATGCAGAAAACAACATGGCGTGTGATGTGAGCATCACTTTTGTTGACGAGTTGAGAAATTTCGACGTTAAAAAGTCCGGTAAAAACAGGCGCCGACGAGCAAAGTGGTCCTGGTTTGCTGCAATTGCCGAAGAAAACGGTTCCGATGTTGACCCGAGGGAGATAGCTGCCGAGCCAGGATCCCAATCAAACTCTTCGGCCAGTGAGTCGGAAGCAGTAGAAAGTGAAGATGAATCGATCGAAGAAGAGTCAAGCGAAGATACAATTTCAAGCGAAAATTCCACCGAGGAAAGCGACGAATCTGACGAAAGCTTGGAAAAACCCAAAGGAGATAGGAGATCTAGCAACGCAACGGTTATAGCGAGTTTCGCCCATAACGAGTTTTGCCCACATCGTTTCGCCCAGAACGTGAATGGCTTCGCCCATAACGAGTTTCGCCCCGAACGTGAATGGCTTCGCCCAGAAGTAAAACGTCTACAATCTAACTCAAGAAACGTCAACCTAAACGTGCGTATGCACGGTTGTAGGTCGATTAGCCCCCACTAAGTCGATTAGCCCCCAGTCGATTAGCCCCCACTAAGTCGATTAGCCCCCAAGTAAAAGTCGACCAACCCCAAACGAAAATCTGCTTTCAACTTACTAGATTACCTACTCTTCTTCGGGTTTTTCGTTGTTTTACTAATGCTTGGATTATAACTTGCGATCTAAGTTATCTACTCGTGACGCTGACATCGGCATTCTAACAAACCTGCGATGGTCCACGAATCAAACCTTTTTTGATGTTGATGAAATGGTAGCTTGTTGCGATCGAGAAAAATCAGTTGATCTGTAATGTAATTTGAATACGAATAGCAATTGTGTTTTTAATTACAATTTATTAGCAAGTTCTAGAAGAAGTTTTCACTCTATTGTTTCCAAAGTGAAGTCAAATGTAATTTGAATACGAATAGCAATTGTGTTTTTAATTACGCTGTGGCTATATGCCCGGCAGCCGGGCACGGTCTTAAATAGACTAAATGCCCGGCAGCCGAAAAGTTTTACGAAATTTCCACTGTAAGGTTCTTTTAAACTTCTTGAGAGTATTAGATGTGTTCTTAGAATTGTTGAGCGATTCCAAAAACCATGTTGATTTTCTAGTTGACGAAATATCTGAACTTGGGCATACAGTAAAATCGCTGTGTTGTCGACACTTAGAAAATTTTGGCTCCGCCCGGCATTCAGAAATAGTCACCAAATTCCGGCAGAAAGTCTCATTCAAACCTAACGATATATCGACCAACACTCGGTCGATTTTTCGGCCGAGTATCGGTGGCCACTCGGTCGTCATATCGACCGAGTGTCGGTCGAGTATCAGTCGAGTATCGATCGAGTGCTGGTCGTTTATCGGCCGATATGTGTGTGGGCCGATACCGTTTTAATCTCGTCGACACTCGGCCGATACCTTATCGATACTTTACCTATAGTCTGCCGATACCTTATAATTACCGATACGCGGTCGAAACTCGGTCTCGGTCGTGTACAACAAATGTAATATAGCTTTCAAACCAGTGTTCATCCGTTTGACAGCAGACGATAACGTCAGCGTCTAAAAAAGGCGCGAGAAAGCAACACAAAACCTGCCCAGAGGCCATTTGATCTTATTGCTAGACGAAATATCAAACCTCTAGAAAATAAACAATTGAGATTGCATCCTTGCAGCCGTTTTGATTTTTTTCTGGTTTCCATGCGACCCAGCCGTAATTTTCGTCAGTTAATTCCCTGTTCCATTGGTTTATTTCTTATGTGAGTTCTTTTTGCACTTTCTGCTTTTGATTTCACTGCTTGACTCGCCCTAGGTCTCCAGCGTGGGCAGTTTTGAATCCAACTGGAAGTGAAAATTCTCGTTTTTGGACGGCAAAAACACACAGAAGGAAAAGGGAATTTGGATTTGTTTTTTCCTACGTTTGAATAACTATCACAGATAGATTCGATTAAGCAAAAATATACTATCAAATACTTTAAATAGAGGTAAGTACGTTGTTGGAGACAGAGCACTGGATAAAAGTTGCGAATCATTTAAAGCCACTAGCTACTACCTGTTTTACTGTGCCACCACAACGCTGCATCGCCGATAGCTCACCGATAGTCGACCGATAGCTCGCCGATAGTTCACCAATAGTTTACCGGCACATCATCGGCACTATCGGCCGATAAATGGACGCTCAAAAGAAAGATATCGACCGATAGTCGACCGATAGCGGACCGATACTCGACCGGCACTCGGCTGATATTCGATCAACACTCGCCAGATATGTCGACCGAGTGTCGAGCGCTACTCAGCCGACATATAGACCGAGTGTCGACCGATAGTGTCGACCGACACTACCTACAGTAACGTGGTTTGTAAGATATTTATTATATCTTAAAACAAACTTTTGAATTTAGCGGGCCGTACAGTGAAGTACGGCCCGCTAAATTGACCAATCACAGTGCGCGTACTAACTGAGAGATATAATATCATCTGTTACATTTTCAGCTATCATTATTGCATTTTATGGACGCCAGAAATGTAAATTAAGTTTTCATCCCTTGGTTTGTTTCAGGAATTTCGATGTCTAAAACTGCGTAACATCATGATCGTGAAGAAACAAAACTCAGGCAAAATAAATTAAGGATCAAAGTAATTTTTAACTTGCTACTTATTCGTCGCTTTAAAACCATCCTGCGACGCACACAAAATTTCTTTCCAAATAAATAATATTTTTTATTTCAACTGGGATCGCACTTCGCCGCTATAGACAAACGAAGACGGATAAAAATGTGTACTTACTGCAGCTATTAAGCCTATGCAAATTACTTCTAAAGATGCTCGCTCTGAAATATTAGTTGCTTCATGAAAATAATAGCCGTGAACAAAATCCTCTGAAAAGTTATACGATGTTTTAATCGAACGCAGATCGCAGGGACAACCTGAAACATACACCGTTCTATCTTTTCAGCATTAATATCCATGAAAAAAACAGTCGGCAGTTGTAAAGGAGATCGATAATAGCGTTACACAAGAAGTATTTATTACTCTCATGCAAGTTTTATTAATGCTTTTGACAGTGACGTTCTATTTTAATAAGTTCCTCTTTCGTCTTTGTTAGCGATCATGGCCGTATAATAACTTCCCATAAAGGACCTCGTTTCTTAGCAACGCCTTGAAGGCGGTCGTATGCGACATAATGTTGATTTTCCGTGAATGATTCTGCTGGCGGAGAGCAGTGTTTTTACTCAAAGTCCTGAACATATCTCTGATATTTAAGGCCCAGATGGTAAGTGTGACAGTTGTATATGATACTGAAAGTGTCCAGTGTTTGTGTGTCTTGTTGACTAAAGTTATCGATCGTGCGAGGACAATCTTTGTTAGACACTTTGTTCCGTTGTCAGAATAGACATTAGAATCATCCTTCGTTTACAGAAACAACGAGACATGAAGTTAAATAATAATGCTCGCTTGTTAAAAGATATTTGCACTCGAACTAGGATCAAGAAGGACTTGTTGTGTCATTGCTAAAATGATATAAATACTGTAGGGCCGTGGAATTCTAAAGTTCACCTGTTAAAATTGGAAATTTTAGAACGCTATTATAAGTAAAAAATCAGAGCATTTAAACTTTCATTTCTAGTATGTCAAAATATGGCTAGATTTTACTGAAGGGTTGTTTAGAGACCATTTAAAATAAGTTCGTGCCGAACCGCGTAGAGCATAATATGATCTTTAACATTCGAATCCTTGTTTTAAACACGTTAGAATATATGAAAGTAGAATCGTTTAAAATTGTGCGAGTCATCCTAAAATGTCAGAACAATTTAATAGCACTCAGGCTTACACAGAGTCAAACTCCGATGGACAATGACGAAACAGTACCTGGAAAATGGAAAGAAAAAGTCACTGATAGCGTAACTCATTTATATTTTCTTTTGTGCACAAGTATCGAACATTTCGGCTTCGAAGCTATACGGCTTGATGGACCTCGGATTTCAGAGCTCTTTAAACAGTCTTGAAAAAAATTCGAAGGCGTATCTTTCAATGTTAAACAAACGGGCTTGATGAAAAATCATTAGACAAATTGTCATTTCGTGACTTGAGCGTCCTAACAGAAAATTCTATTCTGATCCAGCTGACCGAAAAAAAATAATTTAAAATAATGTAAAGAGGGAATGAAATGTTGACAAGTAATTTATCTTGTTTTTTAATTCAAGAACTCGTTTTAATATTCAAAGAAATAGCACAGAGAGATTATGGCCGAAAAAAAATATAAAACAAAACCGTACGGCAGATTTGATGACTTCGACGAGTTTAAGCCTTGCCATGAATGTGGCGTTTTTTGAGCCATGACTTATAAATAATTGATACCAGCTCTTGAGACATTTAGCTCATGCTAATATCTTAGACTGAGAATTTTGGGGGTTAAAATGGATAATTTTTATCCCGCTAAAATACACCAATGCAAATTGAGAATCGAACAATTGATTTCAACACTTACAAATACGCTTTGTCAAACTCTTGTAACTTTAACAGAGACGTTTATTACTGCTATGTTACAAAATCATTGAAATGTCTTTTTTCTAGGAACATTTGACACGGGAAGAAATAGGAGGTAGGTAATGATTGTGAGAAGTTGCAGGTGAGATAGAACATGTACGGCTAGTTTGTGAATGACACAGAAATAGGAATCCTATTCTGAGGTCGAAGCACGTATCACCCCGATTTCAGGCTTGACCGCCTTAGCTAGGTAATAGGGAGTTTAAGATCTGCGACGGCGACGGTCGACGAAAACGTCAACTCAAAATATAACTTTGCTTTATCATAAGTCTTTCGCGATTATTCAGTTTCATTCACGTCCTACAATATGGGCGAAATATCCTAAAAATAAATTGATACGAGCGGTTTCAGAGTTAAAATAGAGAATGAAAGATTCTCTGTTCCATGCTTACGTTGTCCTCAAAACCTGAAATTTGATAATTTCACGTTATCGTTTTGCGGAGTAAGCGCAAGAATCCGTGTTGCACGTGCAGCACGATTATTTATGATCTTTTAACCAATGATATCATTGCTTTGCGGCGATGTTGTTGGCGTCGCCGTCGTAAAATCTTAAGCTCCCTAATGGCCGCAGTCTGAGCTGTTAGCATTGGCTTTCAAGTGGGTAGAGCTCTAGTTTTTCTTTTCCAAGTATACCTTGTCATTAAAAAAAATTGTTGCAATGCTCAGCGTGTTTCTTTTTCAGGCTAAATTGCGATTGCTAATACTTGCAGCGTTAAAACTTTCAGGATCAAGTCTTCAATATGAGTACACACAACTGATAACATTTCATATATTTGTGTTGATAACGTAGCTGGTTATATATCGAAAAGTTTGCACTTCTTGACGTGAGTTTACTAAAGCCAAAATTTCATGCTTCTTGGATTACGAAAAAATCGAGATGCCACCATTTTATGAAAGTAGAACAAATAATCTTACATCTCATTTCCGTGTTTCTACAAATTACCATAAAAATAATAATTGGATACTTAATTTTTCCCCTAAGAATACCGCGAGGCCTTCAGGTGTTTTGACCTTAACGAGAACGGAAGCTTATCAACAAAGGAACTGAAATATGCTATGCGCATGCTCGGTTCAAATCCTACTGATTCTCAGGTTCAGGAGCTTGTCAACGAAAAAGATTTCAACGGTGAGTGACAATGTGAGAATTTGATAAGTGCTCAGCAGTTTTCATGCTCTTTAAGTTTTTTTTGATGGTATGCTTTCTGAAGTGATTAAACGCGTGTTGTATTTCATTACAATTTTATGTATTCGAAAGTGTTAACTGTCACACTGAAAAAGGGATGTCTCAATCTAGTCCGCTGTTGTACATTGTATCGTAAGTTATGGTAATGGGCGTTCAGAGCTAAACGTATTACAGGAAAGTGCTTAGATTTCCACTTGTTATCTTATTACGCCAACATAAATTAGTTAATGATTAATTTTAGTCTTTGTTTAATGATAATTACGAGATCGCGTTCCACCGCCTTTCATTCACTTGCCAGTCAAATCAACATGTAACATGATTTTGGTAATCAATTTACTTATTTAATCAATTTACTAAACTCAGAGCAATACACAACTATAACACCAGATCGTCCTCAAAAGAGTGCCTTGCTGTAAAATCCTCAAGAACAAAAAAATGAAAAAATCTTTAACAAGAATTGGCGTATCAATGTGGAATTCGATTCTACAACCACTAAAATTATTAAACAAATCAGAATATCAAAATAAAATTAAGAAACTACTCCTTGATGTATTAAACTATGAAGATGACTATATTGAAGTCTCCAAACTGATGAAACATTTTACTATACATTAACGTAGCCTATATTATATAGTTATTAGATATTGCCTTCTTGCTTTTCGTGTGTGTGTGTAATTTATTATATTGTTAGTTTATTTTTTTCTTAATTAATTAATTAGTTATTAATCAACTGTGAATATCTCTTTTTCTCTTTGTATTAAGTGTGTAACCTTTTTTTCCTTTTTATTTTAGCCCTTGCCTCCGCCTCGATTAGTCGATTTTACTAGTAGAGGGGGGGAGCAATCTTGTCAAATTTTATGTATATATAAATAATAAAGTTCAAGTAAGCAAATAGTTTAGACCGCGTTTTTACGGACTTTACCCTTCCTACTAAAAGAACTTTAGAACCGATCAACCATCTACAAAGTGTCAATATCTGCTTTAACTGATCTCTTCTGTTACGAGCAAGCCAGGAAACCAAAGTAGTCCAAAGTTAGATCATTAATACCATTACCAAGAAAAAATGAGGTAAGAGAACGCATCTTCCTTACTGGGTTCTCTTACTATGATAAGCAGATAAGGGGACAGAATCTATTGTTAGCGCGGAATCTATTTATATCTCTTTCCACGGCTGCGCGCTTTCCACATGGCGCATTGAAATTACAACCACGTGATGAGAAGGACATCAGCCATTGGTCAGTTGAAATAGTTTCCGGATCTAAAAATAGATTCTGTCCATTATCATAGTAAGAGAACCCAGTATGGAAGATACGTTCTCTTACCTCATTTTCTCTTGATTCTGTCCCCTTATCATAGTAATAGAACCCAGTATGGAAGATGCGTTCTCTTACATCATTTTCTCTTGATTCAATCCCTTTATCATAGTAAGAGAACCCAGTATGAAAAATACGTTCTCTTACCTCATTTTCTCTTGATTCTGTCCTCTTATCATAGTAATAGAACCCAGTATGGAAGATACGTTCTCTTACCTCATTTTCCCTCGATTTTGTCCCCTTATCATAGTAATAGAACCCAGTATGGAAGATGCGTTCTCTTACATCATTTTCTCTTGATTCAATCCCTTTATCATAGTAAGAGAACCCAGTATGAAAAATACGTTCTCTTACCTCATTTTCTCTTGATTCTGTCCTCTTATCATAGTAATAGAACCCAGTATGGACGATACGTTCTCTTACCTCATTTTCTCTTGATTCTGTCCTCTTATCATAGTAATAGAACCCAGTATGGACGATACGTTCTCTTACCTCATTTTCTCTTGATTCTGTCCTCTTATCATAGTAAGGGAACCCAGTGTGAAAGATGCGTTCTCTTACCTTATTTTCTCTTGATTCTGTCCTCTTATCATAGTAAGAGAACCCAGTAAGGAAGATACGTTCTCTAACCTCATTTTCTCTTGATTCTGTCCTCTTATCATAGTAAGAGAACCCAGTATGGAAGATGCGTTCTCTTACCTCATTTTCTCTTGGATGTACATAGATTAGAACATGACGAGCTACAATTCGTATTGTAATGTTGTTGGGTAATGCATGACATAGCCATATATGGGGCCTTCCATATTTGGAAGACCATGTGCGTAAAGAGTGTGAAGGAGGATCGAGTAGGAGCGACGGATTAAAAAGAGTACAAAGAGTTGAGTTATTCTGTCAGTTGTTCAGTCCTTGTCCGCCTGTCGAACCCGCTGGGAGCTACAGTATATAAACTCTTGGGCGATCGGTCTTGGACAATTTTTTGAGCTTCATTAAGCTTTGTCTTTCCGTTGCCTAGTTTAGTACTGAATTTTACGTGGTCACCGTCCACCTGTGTCCGAGTAAAGACCTTCGACCACGACAGGGCGTGAAAATGGCTGATATTGGTAGAGATATTATGACGGAATTTGACGAAATGCGCACGCCCTGTTGCTTTTAAGCTCTTTCAGTGCCAGCTGAAAATTCAGCAACTTAAAGAATTGATTGGAACAAAACTCAAAACAGCTTTAAAAAAGCTGCAATTTGGTGAGGTGCATTTTATGTAAGTTCGATTCGTCAGCGCACGAATTCCGTTTTACTTATTACCTCTAAGTACTGTTGTTTTCTTTGTTGTCTCGTTGCGGTTTATTTTTTGAAAACGTTTTTCTGTATTTTTTAAGGGGACGGAACAATTAACTTTGAGGAGTTTGTGGATATGATCGAAGCGCACAACAAGGATCATGTAGAAGACGAAGACAACGTAGCAATGATTTTTAACGTTTTTGATACAGAAAATAACGGGTTTGTTGAAGGAAGATGTATAAAAAAATCACTACTATACTCAACCGATGTTCCCATAGAAGATATCGATGGAATTATAAGAGAAGCAGAGATTACAGATGATAAAAAGATAACTTTGGAAGGTAAGACTCAATAACAAGGTAGTTACCAGACGGTTGTGATAGAGATTGGTTTTCGTATGTCGTAAAATAGTTATTGACCGACCTGTTACCTCTTAGCTACACCACCCTGCAGTGACCTGCAGTGAGTGTTCCAAAAAGGGTAATGGGTTCTGGTTACAACAAGAGGTCATAAGAGACAGAAAGGAAGGCTCCCAGTTCGGCCCTTGGGATGTGAAAACTACAAAAAGTGTTTTCTTGTTCTGTTTTCCGAGAGGTCGGCATGCTTCATTGTGATGATCATGACGTACCGAGTAGGACTATTGTTTGTAAGTTGCGCCTGAATAATCCATATTTAGAGAACCTCATACAGCGTCCATTAAATTCAGATGCGAACCTCTCGGAAAACGTACTTCCGTTTCTATAAATAACTTGACTGAAGTTTTCATATCCTAGCAAACGCCCCAAGTGTCCTTTGTCTCTTTTGTTTTCTTGGTTATAACTAAATACTGAGGCTTTACAATAGTTCTTCGCAGGTGTCTTGCCTCTGAAAAATAACAATTATTAGTAAAAATCTACTAGTATACTAATGCAAATGCCACAATTGTAGGAGGTTGATTTCAGTTGGGGCTTGCAGCTCCGTAAATATTCTACCACGATTCACGTCGCTTTCAGAGAACAATTTTGATCATGTCCTGTGCGTTTATTTCTTGTGGGTGTTTTGTTGTTCACACTCTACTAGGAACGTGACTTATACTGTCAAGGTCTAGTATAAAATAAGTTCCTATAAATAGTTTTTAGTTTGTAGTTTTTATCCTGATGAAGTGTCAGTAGCAGACGAAACCGGTCGATTAATAAACTCAAGACAAGTTGCTGTGTGCTGCCCACTAGTTCTCTTATAAAAAATTGCTTTGCATCTCCGTAAATATTCAATCTACCATGATTCACGTCCCTTTCAGAGAACAATTGTTAAGCTGATCAATAATACTCAAGCTATTTTTTGGTGTCCTTCCGTTACAGAATTTGCCACCTTGCTGAAACCCCTCATCCACAAAAAGAACAGGAATACCGAGACCTGAAGACTATCAAAATGATAACAGTTAATGTATCTTACAGAAAGCGAATGTTCAGCGTTTACATTTAGGCATTTACTGAGGTAAACCAACTGACTAAACCTTGGCACATTTGTAGTCTTTATACTGGCTCATATAACCGAGGGACTTGGAGCAAGTCTAGTAACACTTCCGCGATAATCGAGGGTAAGAAAATAAAGTAAAGTCTGCTTGAAGAAATCCTGAATTAAACTCAGTAGAGCTAATTATGGAGTCGCGCAAAATACACAAATGATACACAAGACGAACACTTTGTTTTACACAAAAATTCTAACACGTCTTTACACTTAATAGCTCTAATAATTCAATACATCGAATTAATTCTAACCAAAGTCTAAGAAACGTTTACGGTACAAACGTTTACACTGTAATCCATCGCGTTTTCAAGTTTCTTTCTCCTTTTCCTATTCAAGGAATTTGTTGAGCACTGAGCAATATATCACAGTGGCTCTTTATTCTTGGCTATATTCTCTAGTCTTATATTAGTTAAGTTCGTGCGGGGACTGCGGAACACCTGAGCATAGGGACGTTTTCGCGTTGATTACTGATAATTCATATGCAATTCTTTGTAAAATGATGTCATCAGTGAAATAAAAAATGTGTGGAAGAAATGCTTTATTACGTACTCTTTCGTGCTAGTTGATTTCTTGTTTGTCGCGGAACAAAATTGAAAGAAAAATAAGCAATATAGGTTTCCGACACGAAAATTGCTTAGAAAATTCGCATGGAATGCTTTTTATTCGCCCAAAAAATAAAATCTATGCCATTTTCTCGATGCTCTACATTTTACCCAGCGAGGGCATCCTTTGCGTTCTTCACTGCGTTGGCTTCTAAATGGGATTTAGCTCCTTCCAGTGAACCTTGGACCTTGCAATTGAACTCATATCGGACCTCGTTGCCCTTGCTGTTAAATGTCTTAGGTTTTTCCAGTCAAAGGTTTATGATTTCTCGTAGCTGTTCATCGGCAGCTTCGGAAGTTGAACGTTTGATTTTCTCTACGGAATCAGTGACGAGTTAAGAAATTTGGTTCATCAGAAATTGATTGTTTTCGGCCAAAAATTGATACTGACATCGTGATGATGAATCGGAAATAATGCACCTATCATTGTTAAGCCGGTGGGGGGGGGGGGAGGTAGTCAGGGCATGGGGTGGGGATTTGATTGTCTTTGTTGGCCCTGGGGTAGGGCATTTGACTGACCTTGTTCTCCCGGGGGAGGGAATATTTGAATCTTTCTTTGCCAGCCTTGGGATATTTGACAGCGATGTGCAGCCCGGGGTGGGGAAATTTGTTTGCATTTGACTGGAATGATTTACCCGTGGGCAGGGAATTTGAAGGCAAATTTTTAAAAAATGTCAAATCCCCACCCCATGCCCTGACTCCCCCCCCCCGCCGGCTTAACATTGATAGTTGCATAAGTCCCTTGACAATACCCGAGCCTCTACATCGTGCCGTCAGAATAGCAATTTCTGACTAGTTCTTTCCTGCATCTCTCATACGTTAGAAATTCCATTTTCTCCCTCTCACTTCATTCCCTCCCCGTTATTTCAAGCTGTCTGCATAACTATTTCCCTAAGGTCCGTGCGCAGAATCTGGGGCAAAACAAGCAGTCTACACCACAAATGATCAGAAAGCGACAACTTCCGCCGGCCATTTTGTTTTGGTGGCATTGGATCACTACTTCCCTGATTTTGGAGATGAACATCGTCATGTCCATTCTACTTTTTCAAAAGCAAATTGCTCGCAGCTGAGCTGTCAAATACTTAGTTGCCACATCCCCCCTGAGATTTTGTTCACAAATGGGCTCGGAAAAGACTGCTTTCTTGATATCTTTTAAGTGCTCCCATAACTCTTACCCAAGAGTATTTAAATATCCTGCGATTATTCCTCTGATTTCTCTTTTAAGTTTCAATAAGCAAAACTTTGGTCATGTATCATAAATCTTTCACCTGTTTACCAGGGAGTAAATTCTTAGAAAATTATTGGCAATGTTCTCACCTTAATAACCACACATGGGTTATTCAATTGTTTAGTCCAATTGTAGCATGTATTGCAGTGTTATAAAGCTGGAGTTTTTCCCACTACAGTGTTCCCATTCATTGGTTAGTTCATGGTCACATGACATCTAACAATGAAACTGTTTACCGCCAAATGCCATGAGCGGGCAACATTGCAAAAACCATGTTGTCAAACAGAAAACAGTTCACTGTTACCTACGTAATAACATACATGCAAAAATTTCAGCATGTTCATTGGCTGAGAGCACGTCAATTAATCCCAAACAGTGCAGAAAAGAAAATTGAAATTGAGTGCAAAAAGTTGAAATTGAGTGCAGAAAGTTGAAATTAAATTTTTGCATGTATGTTATTATCAAGTAATCACATGATTTGTCTCGTGCAATTTGGGATAAATCAGCACTCGTAAATTTTCAAAGACTACAAATTGTACTCGTGCTGGTTTATCCCAAATTGCACGAGACAAATCATGTGATTACCTATACAAATGTTGACCGCTATTGCACGTGATCAGAGCGAAACATAGCTTCAGCCCCAACACTGAATGTAGTAAAGTGAAGTAAATTTAACGCCAAGTACGTTGTCCCTTATATCTTCTACGACATGGTATGAAATGCCTGTGCAAAGCTCATCGCGGTACACCATAAAATACCGCACTTGTCTCTTGTGTTTTCTTTATGAAGAAAATCTCTCCTATAGCTTGTGTGTATAACTAGGAATAACAGTAGTTCTTGGTATATACCAAGTATCTATAATCGGGTGGGTAATCCCTGCTCATCAAAAACAGTGCCCAACTCTAGGGAGCTTGTATATAGGTATCTGAGGAAGGACATGTCTAACTCAGGGACCTGCAGAAAAGGGGCCCTATAGAAAAAGGGCCTGCAGTGAACTAAGTTAAAAATGGCTCCTTTGTGGTCCTTCACTCAGCTACCATGATACCTTTACCATATGACTACGTAACATCAAGGCCAAACAAACGTCAAAATGTGATAAGGGTAAGTTAAAGCCACACATATGCGCACTGAGGCGACAGTGGTAGAAGGGATTAAACCCTGTTGCTACCAAAAAAAAAAAAAGAAAAAAAATAGTGAGCTCAAAAGCCAGCAGCCATGGACAGCTGTTTCGGCCTTGTTAGGCCTCATCAGCATGGCACAGCTAGCAGATGAGCTAAAGATCAAGGCCAAACAGTTTCTAGAAGCTTCAGATGCGTTCCTTTAGTCATCCGTTATTTTCTTTTTGTTGTTTGTCTAGTGTTTTTCTATTCATTTCTCTCTCAGCTAGCTCTTTCTTGGAGCTCCATTCTACTTTGCGATAACACAAGTTTTTAAAATTGAGTTTTCTTTTAAATCTAGGTCACTTGAAAATTTCTTTAAGTTCTCCAATGCGTCTTCTAAAGCTTGGATAAACACTGTTTTATATTTTTACTTTGTCCAGCCTAAAACCGAGAAAACAAAGCTGTTTTACCCAGAGAAACCTATTAGAGTACGCAGAAGGTTTCAAAGCATCTCCTCTAAGGAATGCCTTTCCTCTTTAAAAACCAGCGGTGATAGGAGGTTCCAGAATTCTGAAAAAGAGTTGAAAATAAATATTAAGGTTAGATGATTGCATATTAGGAATAAGACGCCCGTGCGAAATCCTCTCTGGTCTTCTCTGAAGTGACGGAAATTGAAATCATAGACTTCACGCTCAAATTGCTGAGTTATTGGATATATGAAGAAGATAGGCACTTGAATTTTAAGTGTATATTATCTTGTGAAACGTCCGAAATCCCATAGTAGCCGAGGAACTGGCATGGCATAGTTTCTAAAGGGATGACACAACGGAAAATCTAAACCATGGTTAACCTTTTTAATGATTTGATTTGCGGAAATGGGTGTGGTTCTTTGAGGGGGTGTGGTTTATCAGGAATGTAAAGTATTTGCCTAAAACTTGTTGGAACTTATTCTTTGAAGGCTATTCAGTGCTATTGACTTTAATAACAGGCCATGGGTGAAGGTAAAATGTATAAACAATGTTAACAAAATTTGCCATTTTTGGACTATCGAGCCACCTTAAATAAGTGATGAAACAGTTTAATTTTTAGATTTTGCTTTCGAATAGCGCGCAAAAGGAGAAATAAGGTATGCAAAATCAAGACGTGTTTGCTTAAATATCCAAACTCGTCGTGTTGCTTGATTTCCTTTGCCATTTGCTTATGCATTACTAATTAGTTTTCGATGACAGGATTACAAACTTTATGAATTACCTTCGAGGAAAATTGTCTTGTCATCCGTTATTTTTCCTTTCAGAAGGATTTCTTTGATTTCATGAAGCGGTATATCCTTAAGGAAAATCAACGAATTTTTGATGGATCTTCCTTCGGTAAATCCGTTGTTTTCGGGATCAAACACACTGAATAACGCCCGGACGTCGTTTTCTTCCCTTAAACTCCTGTGGTGTTCCATAACGTTGACAAATTCCTTAAAGTTTAAAGTTCCGTCACCTTGAAACAATAAACACAATACATTATATGTTCTGTCCTATACCTGTCTAAACTTAGAATCTCGTTAAGGGTCTCTGATGATGCTAAATTTCGTACCAAAGGTAGGCAGTCACTATGAGTTAAGTTGTATAGCTTTGATCAAAAGTAAATAGAAAACATCAGGGTAATATTGGCCCCTAAGGCCCGGTTCAAATGTCGAACTTTACATGTGCCAAATCTAAATAAATGCAAATGAGGGAAAACAATAGATTTTTCTCATTTGCATTACATTCGGCACAAGTGAAGTTCGACGTTTGAACCCGGCCTTATTGACCGAGAAGAACCAGTCAACGTTGGGATTCTCCTCAAAACTACCTTGCTATATGGTAATTAGTCTTATTGTATAGGTGCAAGCAGACAAAATGAAGCGAAGTTTGAGTTCTGGAAGTCTGCCCGATCGAGCATGCAAGATTAGCCTGCAAGTACTTATGGACCGCCGCACAAATGTGGTTTTTGCGAAGGCGCGAATTGAAGTTTCGTGAAAAGAAGTGCGAGCACGGAGTGTGCAAATGCTCGCGCCTTCCGGGCGTGCGAGTATTTTAGCTCTCAGTGGAATGCTGTGCAATCGGTTTAGAGAAAAACCAGCTGGTTTTCTGAATCTAACATACAGTTGATAAGCCAATTCGGAGTTTCAAAAAAAACACGTGCGCGCGTCGGGATAAAAAGAAGCATATAATTTTCCGCTTTTTTCATGCAAAATACTTGCACGAATACACCTTATTCCAAAATGGCGGAAAATACATTATTCTTTTGTCTTCATGTTAATTGGCCCTCATTGCCTCGATCGCAACTGCAGAATTCAAAAGAATCCTTGGCTTAAAACGAGGCAATGAGGGCCAATTAACATGAAGACAAAAGAATAATATATTTTCGGCCATTTTGGAATAAGGTGTATTTGCTTTCAAAATTTTTCGTATTTTTAATATATGCTTGATGTTATCCCGACGCGCGCAAGTGTTTTTTGAAACTCCGAACTGGCTTATTCTCCCTATCTCGATTTCAAACCATTTTCTCGTGTCCTTTCTTTTCGGTCACTTGTTATTTTCAGACTCGAACTTCCTGTGCTTTGAACTATTTCTTATTTCTCTTCAGGGTTCAACTGAGTCAGCGAGGCTCAACTTTAAATCTATGAGACAGTATATCTGTAATCTAATCAGGGACAAAAATTAATTCCCTCAAATGCAGTGCAAGTAATAATTAGTATTGGGTCCAAGACAGTGTATTATCTGAGTGATCATTTCCTGAATTATTAAAACCCAAAGAATTCACTGTATAATTGTTGTTCTTACCGAACAGTTTCCGAAGGTGCTCATTACTAGAGTGTGCAGAGTAAAAATATAAGATGCTCACTATCGTACGAAATTGGGATAATCAAACAAGTTTAAAATTAACAATTATTCGCCGAAGGCGAAGTGATTATCTGTGAATATTGTCGAGGTGAATATTCACCGATAATCACTGAGCCTGAGGCGAATAATTGTTTTAGTATAAATACACAGGTGATTTTTCAAAAAAAGAAAAGAAAAAGCATTGTACAACACGAAAAACATTTATTTCATCAAAAGCGCGCGAACGGCTGGCAGCCATCTTGTTCGTCGAGGTGATTATCGGCTGATAATCCGAGATAGCGAACCAATCAGAGAGCCCGATTTTGTATAATCACCTGAGTATTTATACTTAAGTAATTTATTCCACCGTAAGGTCCACCTTAAGGTAAAAAGGGGGGTGCTGACGTCTCGAGCGTTAGCCCTTCGTCAGAGCGAATGCTACCTCCACAGAGACTACCCCCACAATACTCACCATCGTAGTCTTTCTCATTGACGAGTTGCTGCACTTCAGAGTCAGTTGGATTTGATCCGAGCATGCGCATGGCACATTTGAGTTCTCTTGTTGACAGGTGACCATTTGCGTTCAAGTCGAAACTTTTAAAAGCCTCCATGTATTCTGTGAAGTAAAATGAGAAAGTCAGGGACGAGTGGGTGTAAACCTTATGCGGAAACCTCCTAGATAATTGTTCGCTGTAATGGAACCATACTGGGAAGAATAGATTGTTAGGACTACCTCGCTGTTAAAAAAACTCGGCCCTGCAGTCGTAAATTGATTGTCATCCAGATGGAAGACATAGTTCGATGAATGCTTCGCTGGTTAGAAATACTGAATGTACCCTAAAATTTTGAATTTCTTCAGGTCTTATCTTCGCAACTGCTTGAGTTGCGCACATAACTGCTATGATCTTTCACTTACAAAACCGCCACCCGGTTAGCTCAGTTGGTAGAGCGCCGGCCTGTCGTGCGGGAGGTCGTAAGTTCAAATCTCGGCCGGACCAACACTCAAGGTCTTAAAATAACTGAGGAGAATGTGCTGCCTTTGTTATGACAATCTGCAAATGGTTAGACATTCTAGTCTTTTCGGATAAGGACGAAAATTAAAACCGTAGGCACCGTCTCACAGAACTGTTCTTTTGGGACGTTAAAGACCCCACAACACTGTTCGAAAAGAGTAGGGGACGTAGACCCCGGTTTGTGGTTGACCTTTAATGGTAGCGTGGACTAACACGTATGGTTCTCCGGTTCCCTTCTAGTCCTTCCCTGCTGCTTACTTGTCTATATTGTATGCAGTATAACTGGATTAAATTAAATTAAATTAAATTAAAAACTTCTTCAGCAGTTCACTTACATGAATTTTTATATATTCAATTTAACGACGAGTATGATAATGTGTTGACATTGACAGGAGAAATTCTACTGTGATCATTCAAGGCTTAACTTAAATGGCTTCATATAAGAAACAGGTATTAAATCGTGTTTTTCATACCTGCGATTTCTTGTTCAGTCAGTCCTTCCTGCAAATACAAATTTGATGAGTTTAAATCGATATAAAATATTAACACCGTCATATGTGGACAAGAAATATGCGTTATTTGACCAAGCGTGAGGTCAAGAGGGCCGTATCTTGGCCAAGTTATTTTTAGGTTCTATATTGACCGAGACTTAGTCGAGATCAATAAAAGCCTAAAGAACGAGGCCAATATCCAGTTATCTTAACAGAACAAGATTCTGTGGGTAAGTCGTGACGTTTCCTTAGAGAAGAAACTATACTCGATATCTCTTTCTTAACTTCAAACCCAGGTGTACAACTTAGGCGAGAGGCGATGTAATGCTGGGGACAACTGTCTTGTTTCCTTGGACATGAAACGTAACTCCACACTGTCTCTCTCCACCCAGGTGTATAAATGGGTATCAGTGATATAATGCTGGGGGTAACTCGTAATGTGTCCTTAGACATGAAACTCAACTCCACATTGTCTCTCTTCATCGTACTCATCTCGTTCAGTTTATACTATCCTGAGTAGTTTTTTGCCTGATATAATAACTTTATTCAGTTTTGCAAAACTGCTTTAATGTGGGATATAAACGGGTGGTTGTTGTTGTTAAATGGGTACCAAAGATATAATTCTGAGGGTAACTTGTGCTGTATCCTTGGGCAAAAAATCTCAACTCCACACTGTCTCTCTCCACCCAGGTGTATAAATGGGTATCAGTGATATAATGCTGGGGTAACTTGTGTTGTTTCCTTAGACAAGAAACTTAACTCCACAATGTCTCTCTCCACACAGGTGCATAAATGGGTATCAGTGGTGTAATGCAGGGGACAACTCACTTGTCACTATCACATTTCATCTTTCTCTCTATCCAGGCCGTCCAGGCGTACAAATGGGTACTAGCGATGACGCTGGGGTTAACTTGTGTTGTTTCCTTAGACAAGAAACTACACTCCGTCTGACCCTCCCCTCCCCCTTTTCTCTCTCTCTCTCTCTCTCTCTCTCTCTCTCTCTCTCTCTCTTTCTCTCTCTTTCTCTCTCTCTTTCTCTCATCCCCCTCTAGTGTACCAGCAATGTCATGCTGAGATATCCCTGAGGTGAGGATATATCCCATCAAGAACAGGAGGGGAGGAGGCAATATTCTTAGATAATATTGTGTCACATGTTACAATCATGGACAAAAGCTTATAGCCAGTTAACCTGTTCTTCACTTTCTGGTTCTTTATAATTTGAAGTCAGTCGATATACTTCTTCCTAAGAGACTTTTTACAAAGACGTTTCCCCCTATCCCCCTATAGCTAAACAGTGTTGAACTACAGAAACTGTACAATATGTTGCACCAAGAGAAAATGAGGTAAGAGAACGCATCTTCCATACTGGGTTCTCTTACTATGATAAGTGGACATAATTTATTTTTAGATCCGGAAACTATTTAACTGACCAATGGTTGATGTCCTTCTCATCACGTGGTTGTAATTTCAATGCGCAATGTGGAAACCGCGCAGCCATGGAACGAGATATAAATAGATTCCGTGCTAAAAATAGTTTCTGTCTCTTATCATATCAGACGGGGTTATGTTCTCTTTCCTCTTTTTCTCTTATCATATTAGACGGGGTTATGTTCTCTTTCCCCATTTTCTCTTATCATATCAGACGGGGTTATGTTCTCTTTCCTCATTTTCTCTTATGATATGTTCTCTTTCCTCATTTTCTCTTGGTTGAACATGTGTTTAACTTCTGGTGATCAACATTGTTCAGGGGGGAGGGGGAGGGGGAATTAGAGATACTCAGTGATGTTTCAATGGAAATCCAGGAAACTGTCTCAAACGTTTTGTCCAAGATTGTAGATACATTTTTGCCGTATATACCTCACGGTTAGCGTAAGCCTTAACTTATAGACTTCGTTCCCGTTCGCTTTTATCGTTTGATGTGCTTTGGGGAAGTAAATATGCTGGAACTACAGCCAGTGGGATAGGCACTATACAAGTCAAATACGAAAGAAATGTTTGTGTCAATGTTTGGAACTTCCTTGTTTGGACCATTTTTACATGTAGATCCCTCGTAAATAACTGAAACGCTAGCTGTCGTAAAAATCTGGAACTTATTAGCAAGTCAAAACTGTTTTAACTTTCTAATAAGCTAAAGCTGAATAAGCAAACCATAGCTGACGGAGGAAAAACGTTTGAGTCGCCAGGGTGACATTATGGCCCAAGGTTCACGATTTATAGATTAAATTTCTTTGAAGTTTTGCAATTTCTTTCATTCACAATTCAAAATAGAACGTATCTATGTGAAAGATGTATTTTACGGCACCGTCCCAGGCAAACTCTCTAAGACAATTCTCCCAATAGGAGTGGAACCTACAACCTTCTAACTGCTAGTTCGCACGCCACTTTACCACTGAGCTTGTTGTCAGGTCTGTGATCCCCGAGCGGCTAAGTATTAACGACTATTAAAGCGGTGAGCCATTTTGAAACCAAGAAATAAGTCCATAGACCCTGATTAAAAAAATTGGACAACGAATGAAAGCTTAGCGGATAGTTAGTTTGTTTTCATTAGTAGAATTAATATAAAACGCATATACTGAAATCGTCACTCCCGCGTAGACTAATCAATCTTTACCGTTTAAACATAAACTAGCTTTCTTTTTAATCTGATGTTACTTTACTGAAAGATAAACAAGTGGACGGCGATTTTCTTATCCATTGCGTCTGGCAGGAACGCTCAAAAGCAAACGTAACATTTTGATGAGGAGTTGGGCAACTAACTATTATCGAGGCATGGTCGTCTACAGTCCAGTAACGGGGATTTGCGAGTTGAAATGTTCGAGGCTCGAAAGGAACTTAATTGACTAGCAAGAGCCTACGTATTGTGTGTCAAAAGAGTTTGAGTTTGCTATGAATGAGAACATTTAGGCTCTATTGTGTGGTTTTCTAGTCACGTACCTCATAATATCACCTGTTGTCGAAAGAACCGCAGTCAGTGTTTTACTCTGAGCATATTTGCCCAAGATATTCTTTGCTACCGTCTTCTACTTACCATTTTATCGTAATTATCACTTCTCTTGCCTTTTGACGATGCAGAAACGTGTCCTAAAATGCGCCGTTGAACTCGGTAGAGCGGCACTCACCAGCTTTGACTTGCGTGCACTGAGGGGACGTTAAAATTAATAGAACGACGTGGACAATGGTAAAACGAAGACACTCTTCCTAGAACACGCAGATGGAACGCTGACGTATGCCTCTAAAAAAAAAAAACTCGTTAAAAAGTAATTGCTTAGGATACAATCTTATAAAAAGAAACCATCGCTTCTGCGTTCATTAACTAAACACTGTTATCCATGTAAACTAAACCGCGGATGAGAACTGTGTGATGTTTGAATGGTAGTCAAAATTGCTCTTCATCTCTTTGTTTTTGTATGGAAATGAGATACGGTAACTTATTACCCGGTGCAGACATAAAACATATCTAATTTGCATTTTTATGAAAAAAAAAAATAAAATAAAATAAGGATCTAGGGCTTTCGACACCTTAGCTTTGAAAGATCAATTTTGACTAGCTCCGAGGGGGGATAAGGACAAACTAAGGCTTTCACCAACTCGATGCAGTAGCAATATTGTTGGATTTCAAACCTGTGATTTAAATTTGTAATGTAATTCTATCTATAGCTAAAAACCCAATGATTTTACCCCATATTATTTTACAGTTAAAATTCAAATAAGCCGTGATGCGACCATAGTTTTGGCTAAATTCTCTTGGTTTTAAGCATTGCATAACTATATTCATTTTTCCGTTTTCTGCTTTCAGAATTGTATAGTTTTCATTCCTTGTTCTTGTAAGAAACTGGGCCGTTATTTTAATTATTATTCATTCACAATACTTCGCCGTTTCTGATTGGCCAAAATGCTCTGGCTAATTCGTCATATCCAGCAAGATGACGTCAAGTGTGCAAAAATCCGTGCTATTATCCTACAATTAAAGTCAATTGACGCCAATAATAGGATGGATTTTTGGACACTCGAGGCCACGGAACTTGCCTCTGTGAGCTTTGCATTTTGTTTTAGAGCTCAATCAAGTACATTTTGTCTGGAAATATTTTGAATGCCTGATAAGTAACGGTAATAGGATTGAGGGGAGTCCAATTCGGTCTGTAATCATACGAGTGATTAACGAGTATGATTGCAGACCGAATTGGACGACACAAAGTCTTATTACCAATTAATCATAACTTTAACAAAATTTTTGATGTATAAACTTCTTCTTTTTTTTAATCAAAGCACATGAAATTCCAAGATTTGTTTTGCCAGCAGTGAAAAAAAGCCATTTAAGCGCGCGCGTGATGGCGCGTACTGTCCAATTACTCAGGCATGACGCGTACTGTCCTATTTGACTGTCCTATTAAGGCTAAAATCAGGGCAGTTGATAGCCAATCAGATTTGAGAATTTTGTTATAGTTATGATTAGTAATGGTAATAGGACTAAGTGGAGTCCGATTCGGTCTGTAATCATGCGAGTGATAAACAAAATCGGACGACCGCGTAGCGGGAGTCCGATTTGTTTAATCACGAGTATGATTGCAGACCGAATTGGACGACACAAAGTCTTATTACCAATTAATCATAACTTTAACAAAATTTGTGATGTATAAACTTCTTTTTTTTTAAATCTAAGCACATGAAATTCCAAGATTTTTTATGCCAGCAGTGAAAAAAAGCCATTTAAGCGCGCGCGTGATGGCGCGTACTGTCCAATTACTCAGGCATGACGCGTACTGTCCTATTTGACTGTCCTATTATGGCTGAAATCAGGGCAGTTGATAGCCAATCGGATTTGAGAATTTTGTTATAGTTATGATTAATCAATTAATGAAATCGGCTTCTGCATGATATGAAAAATTATGCAGATCTCGTAGAATGTTATCGCATCCTCCTTCATCTGCAAAATTCTTCGTATCATACTCGGCCTCATCCAATAATTGTTAAATACAAGCCACGTAATGACTGCCATAAATGTGACCCACGTAGAGCAAACATAATTATGGTCTATTTTATCTGATAAAAAGTCATGATGTTATTTCGTATTGTTCTTAGGGCCTATTTAATAATAATTATTGTTTGATAATTATTATTTAATAATTTTTATTTTCTTAGGCCCTAAGGATAATAGGAAATAACATCACGACATATTCTTAGTCCTAATTATTATTTATTATTAAATATTATTATCATTTTTTTATAGTTATCATTGTATTCAGCTTTCGTGTGACTTAAAAATTATGCAATTCGAAGAGGCTGTTGCATAATTGCTCATACCATGTGAAAACCGAATACAATAGTTGTTTTAGTATTTTTCATTCAAGATATTCCAAAACATTCAGCTTTCAAATTTCCATCTCAATTCTGCTTTGATTACGACTACCGCGACACGGGTTATCTAGATACAGTAGACTCTCTTTTATTATAGAGACTCTGTTAGGGGTAAATTCCTACAAGCGACATGGCCTTGAAACGGCGACATGATGGAGCTGAAATGACGAAGAACGACCAGGGACCTTCCGAAATTGCCACGTGAAAAGGTTTGAAAGTCAGACGGGCGACATCAAGAACCCCCCTAACGGGGCCTCATTATAAAGCGGCCACTCCTGGAGAAACAAAAAGTGGTCGCTTAAGGGAAGTGATCACTTTAAGAAAAAAAAATAAACCAAAACATGCGTATATCCAAAAGGAAGCAAATATAGAACGTTCCTCTGAGAAAAAGAACAATGCTTATTCTACTTCTGTAACTGATTCCTTGCAATTATATTTTCTGTGAAGATAACGACATTTCTAAATATGGCTTTTCTAAACATGGATGTTCCTATCGAGAACACGCACCTAAAAATCACTTATGCGGTTGGTTGCTTTGAAGGTGACGCCAAACCATGTTTGTACTAAACAATTAGATTATGAGCTCGAGTTCAAGTCAAGTCAATATTTATTTAACTTACACAGAATATTATGTACGTAAAGTTATAATGACTTTACAATATTGTTTAAACAAAATAGGAGAAGAAGTGAAAGTAAGTTTGTTAATTTGCTGTCATGGTGTAGAGTCTGGTATAGTCCATTAAGGTAGTCCATCGGGGTAGTCCATGGACTGGGGGTCAGCGTTTTGTGCATCACCAACTATTTCAGTAATTTTGAAGTCTCTAGTCAGAGCGCGGTTCATCCCTTATCCGAATTGAGCAGCTTTTAAGCAAAATAAAAGGACAGAGGAGAAAATAGAATGCTTCAAATCTGACTGTCTGAACCTGAAAAAGATCTTAATACAAAGCTTTACTGGCAGTCCAGTTTTTGTCTCAGGACTATTTTGAATATTCTATGATGAGTAAGAGAGGTAGCCTCCCACGCAAACGTTCTTAGGGGTTCGTCACGCGTCCTACCCCATGGGGAACGTTTGCGTGGGAGGCTATAAGAGAGGCAGAGCGCAGAAAATGAGCTCGAGCATTTTGAACAGCGGCTTCTTAATTGCTACCCACAAGTCCCTTCGGTACAAGTTGCTGAATATTTCGTTGAAGAACGAAGAGAAATCTGCGTGAAAAATTGTAAACATTTGGATAAAATGTACATGTAAGTATTGCAGCTTATGTTCTGAGTTTTTGAAGAGTTTCACTTTGTGGTTGAGCGTTACTCCCGATCGAAAAGTGTTTTTGGGGACAGTAACTATGACTTGAAAGGAAATAACTTGGGAATAAAATTAACCTGCACATTGGCGAGCTGTTGCTAAGATGTGATTAACGATGTTGTGGAATCGATACAACCGCTGTCGGCGGTGAGTTTTTGGACGTGAAAATGATAAATCCCCACGGCGTGAAGTTTGTATGAAGATAAAAACGTAAGGTAATCTTCTCGGTGTTAAAGAATAAAATTGGTCCATGAAACGCGTTGATAAGGTAAATTTTACCACCGTACATATACGTACATGTAAGATGGACGACAGCTACTATTTCACCTTACTGTGGTCCCTGTCAACTTGTATTAAAAACTCAGTTGGTAAACCCATTTTCTTGTGTTGTAATTCCCCAATGACGCAGCATTAATTTCTTTAAAACCTCATCCCTTTATTCTTAACGTAGCACGGTCAAGACTTGTATGTGTAGGTCTAGCAAAATCCACACTGTTGTGGTTTTTGCTGTATTGTCTGCTGGAAGCTTTTGAGATAGAGAATTAACCTAGAAATTGATCAAGTGTCTGTAAAAATGTTTAGAGTTCAAGGCCCTGTGTTGTCTCTTACCAGGAGAGAAATAGCACTGTACACTGACATTTCTGTCTTTTTTTTCCCAAGAAATATGACAGTCATGTATTTCTTGTGGAAAATATCTGGATATAATGTTTATCTTAGAATTTCCTTATGTATCTTATCTAAGTTGCTTTAGCCCTTAAAGAAGTAGTAGTATTGCATGGTATTGCATGGCAGCTCTTTCAGAATTATCAGAAAGTAATTTTGGTATAATGTGAGCCATGTTTCTTTGAAAAAAATGTTAGTAATATTTAACAATAATTATTTGCCAAAGGCGAAGTGATTATCAGTGAATATTTACCGAGACGAAGTCGAGGTAAATATTCACTAATAATCACTGAGCCTGAGGCAAATAATTGTTTTAGTATAAATACACAGGTGATTATTTCAAAAAAAGAAAAGAAAAAGCATTGTACAACACAAAAAAATTTTATTTCATCAAAAGCATGTGAACGAATGGCAGCCATTTTGTTTGTCGACGTGATTATCGGCTGATAATCCAAGATAGCAAACCAATCAGAGCGTCCGATTTTGTATAATCACCTGAGTATTTATACTAAATCACTATATTGTTCAAACCCAAGGTTCATTAAGTGTTATACATGTAAGTGCAAAACTTTACTGTAATAATTATCACAGTTGCTATAATGGCACTATCATTTTATTAGTAATGCACTGTCAGGAGCCTAGGCTTTTTCCAAAAGGTAGAAACTGTAAATATTTGACATAATTCTTTGATTTACATGTATTGTGACTTAAAAAAATCAATTCTCAAAACTTGCTATCGCAGGAGTTGGTGTTGTTCTTTTCTTGTTGTTGTTTTTGGTATGGTAACGTATGATAATGAGTTTGAAACAAAGGAAAATAACATTGAAACCAAGGATAAAATTGAACCACAACGTAAATACTTCTTAAATGTGTTATATTGTTCTAGCTTATATCCTTTTGTATCTTTTATTTAGGGAAACATCATAGGGTTAACCTCCTGTTTTCCTTTTCAAGATGTTTTGTAATTAAAGTTTCCTCATCTTGAATAAATATGTTCTGTTATGTTGTACAAGAACAGTGCAATGTATTGCTAACTGTTAACAAGAATCTCAGAGATGATCAACTCAGACATACAGTAGGTTGATCTGACACCAAATTCTCCAAACTAACTTAGAACCAAATGTATGGCAGTCTCTTAAGAGAATTCGTACTCAGATCTTGGGAGTGAAAGCGTTTTAATCAGAAAGGGTAACTGAAATAAGTTCAGTCTATTAAAGTCAGTACTTACAGTAGAAAATTAATGTATTTAATTGGCTTAATGTTTTGTCATTGAATTTGTATGTCACCATAAGAAATACAGGTGAGCACTCTAAAAAGTTCACCCTGCAAGCCCCAATAGTGTCTTTACAGATTTTACTCTGGCTAACGCCAGACGATTTTACTCTGGCTAACGCCAGGCGATTTTACTCTGGCTAACGCCAGACGATTTTACTCATCACAGGTAGATCCCTTAGGGCTTAAAGGGTTAAAGACTATCTCCTTAATCAACTGCTGTTACTTGGACTTGTTTTTCTTAGGAGGGATCTTGGGCGACCACCATCTGCACAGGGTCAAAGGCCACCCTCTGGTATGGGAATGAGACCTAGTAGTGGAACAAGAGGGAGAATGGCACCTCCAAGCTGTATCTTTTACAGAGGCTGCACGTTTGTCACTAGTCTTAAAGTTCTAATCTATGGATGCTTAACTTTTAGTATAATTGGTAATGGTAATCGTACGGTCTTGTGTTCAGTTTGTATTTTATTTGCACTAGGTAGTTATTCAAGAAGCTCAAATTGCATGAGTCAATTCAGTGAGTGCAATTTGAGCTTTTTGAAAAGCTCAGACATGTAAATAAATGACAAATTGAACTCGAAACCATATGATTACTTGTTAATTATTATACATGAAAAAAAATTAATGTTGATTTGATTAGTTCTGTGTCCCTGTGTTTGTGCTTTATTTACTTGTCTCTGTTAGGCCCCTTAATCTTATTTGTCTTGCACCTAACAGCCAGGGGCTTAACTCGAAAAACGCAATGTTCATTTATCCCTCTGACTCGTCTTTATACAGCGATTATTGTACATATGATTAATTTTATTGTAATTTAGTAATGTAATAATCAGTAAGTATTGTGTATATAAATGTGAATGAGTGAATAAACTTGTTGTCTTCTGAGGTTTCAAATCTAGGAAATTATACTGAAAATTCTATAGTACTGTTGTTTCTCCCTTAATTCAGCTATACTTCCATTAGCCATGGGAAGACCACCAGGTAAGGAAGTTCACTATCAAACAAAATCAATCGACAGGCATTGAAAATCCTCGTAGAAGTATTTCCTTCTTTAATTCAATTACTGTTCATTTGTTTCACAGACAGGGGTTTCAATAGAAGCCGGCAACCGGCGAATTTCGCCGCCTACTTCCCAAATCATCACCGCCTACTTGAGTTTCTTGAGTCACAGAATTTCTCACCTGTTACAGCCGCCTACTTTAATGTGGTCAGCCGTCTACTTTAGAACTTATTGAAACCCCTGACAGAGCTGAATAAGTATAATGTAACTGAGTCTTAACATAAAAAAAAAAGATGATTAAAATCAAAGATGTTTTTCCTTTAGCAAATGAGAAAATATTTGCATTTTTGGGATACAGTAGTATTGAGTATGGATGTCAGTACAGGTACAGGTGTGCATGGTCAAATTATCAAAACAGCAATAAATTGTCAGGATTGTTACTGAGCACAAGAGCTCTGCAAATGAAAACCACTGGTTTAAAATGGAGTGATTAATCAAAGCTTGATTTGAGCTGTGAGCTACATGTAGCAGTCAGTTGGTATTGACTAGTAGAAGGAGGATGAGTGGTTCTGTATTTGTGTCTTTTAAAATTCACTATAATGGATTGATGGATTGATTGACTGCGGTAAGTACATGTACAGTGTATTGGTACCAAAATGATGGATAGTAACTGGTTAATCAATCAAAGGAGACTGTAATGGGGTAGTGGTCATGTAAATCTCACATGTAAATCTCACATGTAAATCTCACGAGACAGTGGTAACTTACCTTTGAGCAGTACTTTATTTAACAATTAGATTATGAGCTTGAGATTTCTATCATGTGATAGTTGACAAGGGCGCAGCCCGAGTCAACTATCACGCAGAGAAATCGAGAGCGAATAACCTAATTGTTTTAGTATAAATCTGCTAGTCGTTCAAAACTTTGTCTTTTCTGGAACAGCCTCTACCAGTAAACTGTCTAAATCTTCCTCACGGACACTTCGAAAACGTGATGAAGCGGCCGCCATTACGCTACTCACAATCTATCACAGAATAGATAGTGGGTAGCGTAGCCAATCAGAGCATGGCATTTGTGATAGAATGCTAGTAGATTTATACTAATACCAAATATAAACATTGTCATCACTTTTATATAGGTACTGGAATGAGAATGGGCACTGCAGCTGGAATGGTAAGTCTTAGACTTACAGTACTTGTCCCCAAACATAAACGCAAGTATCCATCATGCTGGTACAGTAGCTTCAATTCCATGTGGGTACTTGGGTAAGACTGCCTGTAAAGATCTTAATGGCATCAGATCCTCAAGGATTTCTATGGCACACAAAACAAATCAAACATCCTTGAAGGTCACAGGAAAAAATGCCAGATTTTCATTATAGGATTTTTAAGGGTCAAAATTCCCAAATTTGGCAAAGTGAGACAAATCCAAATCATGAATTTCTTAACCAGGTTTTGTGACTGGAATGTGTCTCACTCTGACAAATTTTAGACTTTTGTGGGTACTCTTTAATATCCTAAAATATCCAAAAACAGGAACCTGTCGTTTTTTCCTTGTGGGTCCTTAAATAATCTTGTGAGGATGACTCGAAAGTCATTATCCTTTAAGATTGTTGGGCGGCCATTAATTACAGATCCTTAAGGATTCCAACAAGGATTTTACCACATCTGGACAAGAGTGGGGAGTTCTTGTTATGTTCAATCTCTTATAGTCAACTGCTTATCATATTATTTTTTATGATTTATTTCATATTATGAAAAGTATTGGCATTTTATACAGTACCGTATGTTGGCCTTGCTTAATCTGCGTGAATTACCCCACTATAACAAAGTGCCACGGTACCAAAGAAATTGTTTGTCATAGCAGGATCTTCATTATAGCGAAGATCCCGTTACAATGAGTTACCTGGTTAACAGCAAAAATATTAATTATAGCGGGGTAAGTTAATTAATAACAATTATCAGTAATTCAATACTGTAGGTAGAGAACGTTCTTT
>OX453282.1:18024444-18224444 GCA_949710005.1 Ricordea florida
AAATTGTTATTATTATTATTATTTTTGTTGTTGTTGTTGTTGTTGTTTGTATTATTACAATTGATTTGTTTTGGTGCAATGTATTTTCGTTTGCCTCAATGTAATTTACTTTGTAGGGCAAAGATCAGCGACTTGGCAGCTGAGATAGGAAAGCTTCAGAAAGAAATTGACCAGTTTAATCAGGAGAATGCAACCTTTATTACTTACGAAAAACGGTGTGTATTGTGCGTTGTATTCTACTGCACATGCACTGTGTGGCACTTGCAATTAAAGAATTTCTATAACCGCTAAAAAGAATCATCTAACGTTGTTAAAACATCACTAACTGCTAAATCCCGTGTTAGATCGTGGCTTCGTGAAGATGAATTTCAACGTTGTTTTAATACCTGACGCAAGGAGTTTTTGTTCGATTTGCGAGCACGTTACGGTGGCTGCGTTTCTCTGTCTTTGACATGTTATTTCAGTGTGAGATTAACATTTGTTGTATTGAAATTCTTTCATTTTTACACTCTTTTTATATTTTTGTGATTTGAGGCTGAAAAACGGCGTTCTTAAGATGTTCTTCAGACTTTGTATCACCTGATGACTCTGATGGCGTGGAAGTTATTTTGGAACAGTTATAAATAAGAACTGATGATTATGACAAACCGAGATGCGTGTCATCATTGTTTTAAAATGTTCTACGAAACATACCCTTGAGTATTTTGGTTAATTTACTTCTCATTCTGTTACCTTGATTTTATGCTTGTCATTTAATGTACACATTAGCAAAATAAAAACGTTCTTAATCGATTCTCAGCCTGAAGAATGTTCTTAAAATTTTGGTTTATCTCAGCGTCGATCGACGTTCTTATAAAAAAGGTTCTCATTTAAAAATAATGTGTCAGCGCTTTAACGCGATACGAGACTCACTCCACAATGCGTTTAACTATTCAGTGTTACACTGCAAATTTTTATTAGTCTTCTTGATTGTCACGTTCACCGAAGCTACTGTGGTAGATTTTTTGTCCCACGAGTAAAGTTTTAGGCAATTTTTGTTCCACGCGGGTGTAGGTTTGACGGGTACCCGCGCTTAACGGGAGTGTCGTAGACGGTTGAAGGACGAGCATTGTGACCGATTTTATCGCATTCTATAGTACATACGAAAAATGCTTCAATACCTCTTGGTGGTACTGTAAATCGTTACGTCACTGGCTTGTAATAATACTTTTTCATATGTTGCTATTTAACAATATTTCTGCTCTCTTAATTGTATTTTACAGGGCTGAAGGTTTGGCTGGAGAAATAAAAGAACTTCAAGGACAACTGGCTGATTATAACACAGTAAGAAATCTGCAGTGATTAGTAATGTTAATAGGATTGAGTAGAATTTAATTCGGTCTGTAATCATACGAGTGATAACAAAATCCGACGACCGCGCAGTCGGAGTTTAATTTGTTTATCACGAGTATGATCACAGACCGAACTGGATGACACAAATTCATTACCAAGTAATCATAAAAATCACAATTTCCGAGGAAAAAGAGCCAAATGCAAGTTATGAAAGAACAGAACTGTCATGGTTCAAGGGAACAAAATTCTCTATTTTGAAGAAAGCCCCAGTTTAGAATTCTGTACACTTTTTCTTTGGTGGTTGAAACCAAGGTTGTGATTGCAAGAAACTGGATAAATCAAACGAGTTGATTAAGTAAGTTATACCACCGTAAGGTAAAAGGGAGGTGCTGACGTTTCGAGCGTTAGCCCTTCGTCGGAGCGAATGAAGAAGATATACATCGGCGAGACCGGAAGGAGATTAGGTGGCCGTTTCCGCGAACATCTGCGTGACGTCGAACGAAATGACAAAGATGCATCTAAACCTGTAGCGTGACACTTTAATCCACCTAACCACTCAACTCACAACATGGCGGTATGTGGCCTTTCCGTGCATCTGAGCAACACGGAAAGCCGTAAAAACCTAGAACAGAAGTTTATCTTCCAACTCGGTTCTCTTAATCCCCACGGTATCAACGAACGTTTCTCATTCATTTAATCATTCATCTAATTTATTCACTTCCATTCATACACTGCTATGGTCCCACCGATAACATGGCTCCAAACTTCTCTATATAAATTGTACGTAACCCACAATCCTCTCATTCGCTCCGACGAAGGGCTAACGCTCGAAACGTCAGCACCTCCCTTTTACCTTACGGTGGTATAACTTACTTAATCAACTCGTTTGATTTACCCAGTTTCTTGTGTTTCAATTTCCCACCGATGCAGCACCAGTTTCTTTAGAAACTATCCCCACAATACAGGGTTGTGATTGGTTGATTTAAACTAAAACTTTGAATGTGATTTGTTGATTTAAACTACAACTTTGAATTTGACTGGCTTATTGAACTGTCCGTTAACAAACTGTCCGATAACAACCTTCGCTCCGACGAAGGGCTAACGCTCGAAACGTCAGCATCTCCCTTTTACCTTACGGTGGTATAACTTACTTAATCAACTCGTTTGATTATCCCAATTTCTTGTGTCCGATAACAACTTGACAAGTGAATAAGTCGACAATATGAGTTTTTTAAACCAATGAAAACCGAGGAAATTGTAATTCTTATGATTTAGCATATTAATTAGTTCGATTTTTCAAGATTGAACGCCCGAATTGACTGAAATTTGGGTTTCGCTTCTTACTGTACACTTTACGCTCCTAATGCGCATGCGTCAAGTTACAGGCTCACTTGCACGAAATGAACTTGAGGGACGATTTTCCTAAAAAGAACTCAGGATTAAGTTCGGAGGAACCCCGAGTTAATATACAATGTAGATGTGTCAAGTTCACCTCTTGTTCACTCGCTGGCAGCACGAGTCAAGCGTGGGTGGATCATGTTTGCTGTAGAGTAGTGTTGGCAGATACGAGCGACCGTTATATCCTCCGACACTCGGTCGATACGAGTATCGGTTTAGTGTCGGTTGGGTATCGATCGAATCACTGTGCGTCGATATGTCTGTAGTCTCGTGGACACTTGGCCGATACCTTATCGATACTTCACTGATAGTCTACCGATGCCTTATTGACACTCGGTCGATACTCGGTCAGAATCTATGATTTGAAATCAATATGAAGGACAAGGTTTATGGCAATAATGATAATTGTGACGAAAATGTTTGAGGACTTGTCCGAATTAAGACATAGTTCGATTCCAATTTTTTTTAAATTTCGATAGCGTTTTCGGCGTCGTAGAATTCCAATTGACAAGAAGTGCAATCATGGAAGGTAACAAGGGAAGCTAAAACCAGATGAACAGAGTAGAAAAAAAATTGGATTCACCTCAGAACAAAACACCCTCAAGAGACTACGTATAAAATGTGAGCTGTTTCGATCACCTCATACAAATCTCGATGTCATAATCTAAGTATTAACTCGAAGTGAGTACGTTGGTGTAGACAGGACAAAGAAAGTATCTTATTTATAAGGCTACAAATATTAAAAGATTCCTATAAGGTTTAAAAAGTATAAAAAGTAAAAACCAGCCGAAAACGTTTGGTTTTTACTTTTTATACTTTTTAAACCTTACAGGAATCTTTTAATATTTGTAGCCTTATACATAAGATACTTTTTAACAAGCGAACATTATGGACAGGACAAATAAAATTTGCGAATAATTTTAAAGCCACCAGCTTCTACCTATGCCACTGAACCACCACAACGACACATCACCGATACTTCACCGATAGTCAACCGATACTTCACCGATAGTTCACCGACAGATCACCGACATTATTGGCCGACATTTGACCGACATTTGACCAATACACAACCGACAATCAACAGACACTATCGATATATCGGCCGACATTGCTGTTCGCCAGAATCGAACGGATGTTGAAGCAAATGTTGAAACCGTTTGCCCGGGCCTTCTTTCATTTATTTCGTATGCATTATTTGTTTTGTCTATGGTGTAGTTTGTATTATTTTGGCAACTGCATATGAAATAGTGCAGGAGCCAATATGTCAAAGGAAACACGAGTGATTGAGTGAGTGAAGGAGTGAGTGCGCCAATCAGCGCATGCCTAGTATTTAGCCAACCGCAATGCACAACGCAATTCGCGCACCGCGAAGAATTGGTGGTAAATCGGCCTAAGATCAACAAATTTACAGTGGCCGGCCTATATTTGGACGACATTCCTAAAGGAAAGACACTAGAGTTCATATTTTGTAACTTTTATATCTATTTATTTTTAAACTCAGAAGAGAATATGTAAAAGTAATGTAATCGAGAAAACGGGATAGGTATGACCGAATAAACTTAATAGATGCAGTAGCCACATGCATGCAGTGCTTTCCTATTTTTTCCCGTTGGGGTGATGGGCAGCCTTTGCCAAGTATAGATGCATATTGAATTGTGCAATAAGCTGTGGTTGCTCGTGAAATTACATGCATCACGTTTATTTTTTTCCCCAGCTTTTGGACAAGTTAAATACAGACACAGAAATGGACGACATTATCCAAGACTACAATACGGTAATCTTAATGTTTGGATTGGTCTTGTAATTGTTACTTTACTCTTGGGTACATGAATTTACATGGGACTTGAAAGCGTTTGTGGGTTACCACTGAAGCTGGCCCTTGTCAGACTCTAGAAACGCAAAAAAGAATAATTCCAATATCCAGAAACCTTGACTGAACAACCGTGGGCAATAAAGGATCTATTGCCTCTGCAGGGTTTTGGCCCAGACGGCCGAAACCCGAGGGTGCACTCTAAGGACTTCAGCGTTTGATTATAATATGAAACTACACTCGTTTAAGCACCCTTTTGATTGTACATAGCAAAAGAGGAAAAAAAATTCAAGTAGAAACCTTGGAGTGCAAAAGCCGTCAGCCCGCAGTCGAGATTCTGTCAACAGAAAACGTTTTTGGCCGAGAGCATACTGTAAACGTTTTTCTAAGTTCGTTAAACAACCTTACGAAATAAACGCCTCTCCAATAAACGCCTCCTATCTATTAAAAGCCCCATCTTGGACCGTTAAAATGAAATAAACTCCCCGGGCGTTTATTAGTAATGGTAATAGGACTGAGTGGAGTCCAATTCGGTTTGTAATCATACGAGTGATTAACAAAATCGGACGACCGCGTAGCGGGAGTCCGATTTGTTTAATCACGAGTATGATTACAGACCGAATTGGACGACACAAAGTCTTATTACCAATTAATCATAACTGTAACAAAATTTGTGATGTTTAAACTTCTTTTTTTAATCAAAACACGTGAAATTCCAAGATTTTTTATGCCAGAAGTGAAAAAAAAAGCCATTTAAGCGCGCGCATGATGGCGCGTACTGTCCAATGACTCAGGCATGACGCGTACTGTCCTATTTAACTGTCCTATTAAGGCTGAAATCAGGGCAGTTGATAGCCAATCAGATTTGAGAATTTTGTTATAGTTATGATTAGACCATTTACGGTATACATGCAATAGGGTCGATTAACAACGTTTGGGAGGTAAGGACAGGACAGAGTGGCTCGAGCTCTTGGACACATAAGTGAGCTGAATTTGCTTATGGTTCTCTTACTTGCGTTAAGTGATTTTTTTCCGGGTACTTTATTTTTCCTCCTCGAAATATAAACAAATGAAAACGTCATTTCCATTGACAATCCAAGACCACTCGGAAAAAGTACTTTTTGGTGAGGTTGCTTTCTAGAGAAAATTGCAGCGAGGTTCCGGAAATGTCACGACCGCATCCGAGAGTTGCCGAAGATTATTATCAGTTTTCCCTTGAATAATGCTAATGCGGTTCTTTCCATAATATGTTAAAGGCCCAGTTTCACCCTTAATGCATTGCGCGCCTCTTACTTCACTAATGAATTTTATGCAGTCGAAAATTATTCTCCAAGTGAATCACTTCGAAATCCATTTCAATCCGTGGTTATTTTTACATTTCAGTTTCCGTAATTAATGCAAATAGGCTTTTTTGTTATTTTATTCTTCCTTTTCATCGATATTTCGGATAAAGTTTTTAAATAAGGCGTTCAGTTCGATCATTCTGTGTGAGCCTGTAGCTGTGGTGTGACTGACAACGGTAATGGCGGATAAGGAGAAAACTGCGCGTGTTGGAAGACCCCGTTTACCGGGTTCAGCAAAGTATATTCGTCTTCGCGAGTCCGTATTTAAACTTTGGAGGGAGAGGAAAGACATTCTGGGGAAGTTCACGGATAGTGAATTTGCAGAATATCTTCTACATCGAAGGTGAGCTTGCTTTATATAAGCTTTCGACCGATTATAAAAATAAGCGGTTCTGTTGTTTGGGCGATTAAACCTAAGCTTATATTGGTCCTAATGAGTTGGTAACTTATGAGAATTTGTTTTTACATTTTGCTTTAGAGCTGACGGAGACCCTTCTCCCGGTGAATACGAGTTAGCTTCACACGATCTTGGTAAGCATACACAACTTGTGAAATAAATGTTCACACCGGCGGCTACCTTTGTTTCGAAACATAAGAATTGTTGAAATTTGTTTTCATTATTCTCTGTCTGTAGTTGTCTCAGCAGCCCATTTGTTTTTCTTTTACGAGTTGATTTATTGTATCAGAACATGTTGGTTTTCAGGCTCTTTTGCACCTCTAAGTTCAACTCCTGTTCGCGTGGTGCCTCGTCGCCAGCTTCCTCTTGATTCTCCAAGCCTCTCAGACTCGTAAGTCGGTCTCTTTTTACATTTCAGGTCATTGTGCCAAGGCTTTGTTGTAAAATTGTGGTCGTGAAAATATGAACTAAAGATGACGAGAGTGACTAGTCATATTGTTTGAAGCATTAGTTTTATAACCTTATTGGTTTACAAATAATATGTATGGGTTATTGACCCAAGTGTCAGGTCAAGATGGCTGGATATTGGCCAAGTTCTTTTTTCTGTGTGTATATGGACAGGGACAGAGTCGAGGTCCATAAACTCAACAAAAAATGAACGAGTCAAATATCGAGCTACTGTATCTTGACCATACAAAGAAAAAAAAGATTTATATGGCTTTCAGAAATTTTTCTTGCGGCACATGGCAGGTAGTCCTGAGCGGGCAAGATAGGTCCATCTTGCCTGCTCGGGTGCCCACTCACAGAGCTAGCCACATAATAAGTAATGTGCTAAGCCTGGTTGCTACTGGTGTGTTGATTATTTCCAAATAAACAGTTGCAATATTTTCATGATAGTACATAACAAATTTTGTCTTGTTCCTAGGAATGTTGATGTAACAGGTGTGACCTTATTTGGTGAATGCTCACCAATGCAGAGTGTTCAGTGTCAGAGAGCAAACATCTCCTTTGACACAGTTGATGGAAATCCCTTTTCAGTGTTGCGAGAAGACAGAGACATAAATAATGGCGATGATGGTGATGATGCTGCCTCAGCTGGTTCTGACAACTCCAGAAGTAGCACTGACAGCTTTGGTGTGTTCAGTGGAGATCGGCATTTCACAAACAGGTACTGCTATAGTTTGGATGCACGTAGAGTACACCATTGCTCGTTTGTTGTCAAAAATTACAAAACATCAGTGGTACAAGTTGCTCTAACTATTTTGGGTTGCCTAGTGCACTGCCAATGCAATGTGAATGATTTGGATTTGCTTGATGGCACATCATCAGTTTGGTTTCCTAAAGTTGTTTTGGATGCCCTGTCACCTATTTTCTGTCAAATATGTTATATACTGAAATACTTCTATTTTAGATACTGGTACTTATATTTGAAATACCAATAAACTATTGTTGTTGATGTTGTTTTGCTGAAAATTATGACTTGATCTATGTTCATGTCCATTTTTATTTTCTTTGGTAGGATGCACTCTGTTATTGAGCAGCTGAGAAGCAGTGATACCGACTCTGATAATAGTGATGACCTTGACAGTAGCGATGAAGATGATGACTATTTGGATTTAAGGGTTAATGGTGCAATGCAGAGGTGAATACCAATATTATTATCTTGTTTGTTCTCTATTCAGAAGACATAGCAAATGAGGTGCTGCTCAAAGGTACAGTAGCAAAGTAGAGGATTCAATTGTAGCAAAGTGCAGTTGCTTTTCTGGTGAACTCTCTCTTATTCCTAGTGTTAGTATTTTTGGGGTAGTAATTAAGAGCAAAATCAAAACAGCAACTGAAAATTATGAATGTAGAACGAGAAAGGGTTTCTTCATACTGGTTACACAATTTGGTTTTTTCTTCATTTGCTTATAGTCATGTATTGGAATTTGACAATAGTGATTACACCAAGTTGGTTTGTGAAGATATGGAGATAAGTGTTGAGGATGATGAGCGTACAATCACCATGGTGGAAGATGTGGTCAGCATGTCAAAGTTGTCCTTACCAACTTTACAACCTCTACCTGCTGATGAGGAAGCTGTTATTATGGATGATTTACAAGCTCCTCAAGATTGTGGTATAGTCATTGAGTCAGCACCAAATGAAGAGCCATCTACTTCTAGGAAAGTTATTGACAACAGAGTGAAGCTGTTACTTGACTTAGAAAATTCATTGGCCAAAATGACTAATATTGGTAGTGAATTACAAGAATTTGCAGTTCTTCATGAAAGAAGTCGCTTCATTGTTTCAGCGGATGTTTGGCTAAGTCATTGAACTGCTCTTGACTGCTGTCATAGATTATGCAAGTTCTAAATTGAAGCATACAACTTTGAACTACATCGGTGTAATTACCTTTTATACTTTCACTTTCAAAAAGGAAACTTGGTGTGGTGTTCTCCATCATGTATGTGGAGAGCACACGTGGGCCACTGGACAGTGCAAGCATAATCCTATCAACGACATGGCAAGCAACAAGAAGTACTTGGAAAAGGGGTCCAAAGCCATGGCTGCACTACGCAAGATAGTGCTTGATCCAAAATGGCTCAATACACTTCACTATTATGTGAGATTCAGGTACTTGCTGGGGGCTAGTGGAGTCTGAATATATTGAAACAGTTACTTATGATTATTTTGGATTGTTTTCTAAATGATTGATTTGATAAGAGCAGTTTCTTCTCCATTTCAGACATACCAGCGTGTTGGAGTCATACAACAGCATGATGACAAAATATGTTCCGAAAAGAATGGCATTTGAGTTAGTAATATTTTCAAATCCTTATTATATGCAATGTTCTGCAAGTCCCTGCATGGTTAAACAGTGTGAGTTAAAGAAGCATAAATTAGAGTTGTTCACTTCATTGAAGTGGTTTTCAATTGCGTGTTGAGAGTAATTGTTTTGGTTTCACTAGAATGGATTATAAGTCCACTGGTGATTGTTGAGTAAATGGTTTGGCTTTCGTTTTACAGCAGTCGATTTAAACCACTATAGATTCAATTGAAACCAATTTGTTGATTTCATTTGTGTGTTACAGGTTATAACTGTGTATTATCTGACCACCTTCCACTAGGTATCCTTACTTCATCATGAGAGTGACGTTGGCAGCAATCGACCACAACATGCATTTGTCACGAACATCAAAACTTACCAAAGCAGGAAAAGAGCAAGGCCATAGAAAATATTCAAAAAGGTCTCAAAACTTTCATGCAGAAATTGTGAAAGAAGAAAAGTGTTACAGTTACTTCCCATTCCTTGTAGCAAAAATGCTGCACAGGCGCTCCGTGTACGAGGGCAGTTTCACATTGCCTTCTGATAGAATGAATGAATTTGATCCGAAGCAAATTGCCCCCACTATTGGAATGAAGGAGCCCCCGCCAACTGAAGAGTTGATGAAAGGACCTTCTCGTTTTGAAAAGAAATTAAAATGAGAGCATTGGAACTATGTCAGAGCATGCTAAATCTTTCTATATCAGAAACTCTTTCTAAACTGTCCATGTATTTATTAGAATTTTGTACAAATGAAGGGCTTTCCCTTTTACGTGGAAAAGTTTGAACAAAATAATACTTCATAGTCATGTAAGTCCTAGTGGGTGCACAAGCAGGGGAAAAGTCCCATTTTAGACATATACGGCATACTGATGGACTGAATTTATTTTAGTAATAATAAAGGAATGCTAGCAATAATTTTGAGTTACATCAATTTTCAGCAAATTTAAATCTGGTCCTTGTTATGTGCAGAGCAAAATAGGTTTCTTTGAATGTATAGAAATAGCAACATCAGAGTAAATGTCTTGATGGAGTTCACTTTCTGTTCAAGACTTAAGAGTCAATCTCCCTACTAAACAAAATGGGCATTTAAAGTGTTAACAATAATATAGATGACCACAGGTATCAGGTATCCAGTGTCCATTTTTAGCAATGTTGGGCCAGAATACATGTACCTAATTAATGATCCAGAACCAGGTGAAATTGGGCATGGAAGGGAATGTGTTTGCAAATCAGGCTGATAATATGCAGTACACATGAGTGACAGCTGTTGACATGTCAGTTATTTTTAAATCCCATGTATCTCCCATCAGGAGAAGGGTATGCTTGTCGAATCATCCTCACTACACAGGCAGGTAGGACGCGTCTGTTCCCTCTACCCAATTTCCCATATTTCCATAGAGCGAACTGGCGATAGGCTGCTTTGCGGAAGCTTTCCATGGAAAAATTAAATTCATCAGCTCTGATATCACACCGAGCCTTTATGCACACTTCAAGAATGTCTCTATCCAAGCAGATGTTATTAAAGGTTCTATAAGAAGTGATGCACTGGCGTTTCTTGCAACAGACATTTTCTTGCTCAGTTTCCGTTGGTACACAAACCTGACACCGGCACCATGGAAGGTCAGTTGGAGGTGTAGGCTCTTCGGGTATGTTGTCTGCAACTAGCTGTTTAGCAAAGTCCAAACTGCCCCTGCCCATACTCAATAATTTAACCAGCAAGTCATCCTTTGTAGAGTTGTCGAGGGATTGAATGAATTCCTAGCAAAAAATATTCATATCAAGATAATTGAATCTACCATACAGTATGTGACAGGCCAGTGGCTGAAATGAGTACATATGTCAATTTAACTTTTTACTAATACTTTGATATTTTAGAGCTGTATTTTTTATTCTAAGGCGATCAAGTTATTTTCACTTTCACATAATGACCCCATCAAGGCAAACAGTTCTTTGAAGTGTGGAAATGTTAGAAATCCCAGTTGCTCATCTGAAGAACCATTTTTTCTTCCTTTCCCGCAGCAACATATTTTAGAATAAGTATCAATACCAGGTGCATTGCAAGTAATTAATGAGATCAATCGTGTTAGCGAACTTGAAATTTACGGATACACCCCACCATTGGATGTCTGAGCATCGGCTGTGCAATGAAAATTTACCTGGATTTGTGCGGCGGACTGCTGAACTTCGGCCTCAAAACGCTGGGCACCATCGGGAGTTATTTTCCTGGCCTCTTTGTGCGACTACTGCTGTTGATACCTGTCCGTAGACGACATTATAAATACATATACGCTAGAATAATAGTTAAACTATTGTGATAGAACATCCATTTGTAGGCGTCTGTATCATACGGCGGTCTCGTACCTGATTTTTGCACTTGGACTTGACACATTTACAATCGTCAGCACAACTGAGGTCGGTAGCTTTACACGGACACGCTCCTTTTCCTCTCTTCCGTGCACATTGCCCTGAACAAATACAGATTACTCTTTCACTTTCTGGGCCCTGAAAAAGAAAGAAACAATGTAGGAGCTGTGACGAAGTAATTATGGAGTCAGTACAACGGCCACGTGCAATGGCCATTTGAAGTACCTCACCTCTGTAGTTACGTCTACATCTTCCTCATTGTCCTCTTCATTCGAGTGCAATGTTGAGCCATAAAAATTTACTGCTGTGTTTCCGGCATCTTCTGGAAAGCTATCCATGAATCACGGATCCCGCAAACTAATGGAGTACAAGTTATCGGCCAACAAAGTGAAGATACGATCTTGCAGTAGCGCGCTTCGAATCGTCAAGAAACAGAGGAAACTCTCCTTAAGCAAAGAGCCAATCAGAAATCATTTCATCATTTGAAAACAATAACAAACGGCCGCAATGCATTAAGGGTGAAACTGGGCCTTTAAGTATTGTTACTTTCTTCTTTCCAGGAGATAAACTAGAAAGGGATAACCTCCTTTATCTCCTTTTCACTTTCCTATGGATTTGTGAATAAACAGTTGTTATTGTTATTGTAAATTTTCATTCGCTTTGGTGTTTTTCATCTACAGCTTAAAATCCAAAACGAGCGTGGACAAAAATCCATCGACGAGCTTTTCACTCAGAGAAGAGAGTACGTATATCCCGTTTAGTTACTTTGTTGTGGTGATAAATTGTTTTAGATGCAGGTGTATGATAATTACACGTGCAGGTAACGTTTACTGTTTACATTGTACCTCTCTAAGATTTGTCATACATACCAAATCTCTACCCTAGTGGTTCCACGGCAAAATTATTGGTTATATTAACGTGGAGAAGGGGCACGGTGTAGTGGGTTGGTTTCTTGCAATGTGATTGGTAGCTGCCAATTCTGACCTCATTATCTCCACTGCCCCTTTATCTAATACACCAAGATGCAACGTGAAGGTGGGACTGTAGTTGGTTAACGTCTGGGCTCTTTGGTTAGGGTGTCCCTTACGTGTGTCTGGACTTTACTTTTTCGGGGGTATGAAGTACTTTCTCGTTTGGCTAGATAGTATCCTTCAATCTGATTGGCTGCTGAGCGGGCTGACAGGTCTTTTGTTGTATGGCTACAATAGTACGAGCAGTTTAATTAGCTGCTGAGTGGGCAAGATTTTCTTGTAATTAGCGGGCATTATGAATTTTTTTTTTAATTTTTCCGTTAATATAGACAAATGTTGTCTCGTTTTTAAAGAAACTGTTTTTTTTTTCTGTCACTTCTTGTTTCGATCGTATGGTCAGGTGTGTTTCGGTTCAGTGAACATGACCTCGAATGACCTCTTGTGCGCGCAAGCGGATATTGAAAAAAACCCTTCCGTTTTTCTTTTTCCAGTGCTAAAAAAGACATAATAAATAACTTATGAACCTCATCTGTTCGGTCATTACAGGGAAATCTCAGACCTAGGCCTTGACGTATTGACCTCGCTATCGCTCGGTCAATACGTCAAGGCCTGGGTCCGAGATTACCCTGTAATGACCTCATTCTCGGTTAATAAGTAGTATGTAATACCAGTTGCAGGCATAATAAAGTTGTTTTCTTCTCCTGGCGACTGGAAGGTCTAGGTGTTGTTGCTTGAAGTTTGTATTATGTCCTTTTTACCTCATGGTATGTATGTCATACCATGAGGTATAGTGATGGTTGGATTTGTCACTCCATTCCCGTTAGACAATTAATTTATGCATTAAATGTGAATTAAACAGGTTCTCCCCTGTCTCCCCTACTAGGTTTGGTTTTGTCCACAAAGTCGTGCAATTGTTTTATGTTTACATATGTGGGGGGTGGGGGTGAGACAAAGCGGCAGCACATGTTTACAAAATGGTGTCTGTTGTGTCGAGCCCGACGCAAAGATTGTCAAGTCAGGTTTTCCTTCCTTTCGCTCCATCTTTGGTCAAAATGCACTTTTGAAGATCTCGCAAACGAACAGGAAATGTGTTCAAGAGTGCTCGAGTGGAAAGAAATGGGTTTTAAAGTCTTAAAAGTGACAATGTCTCTAATGTGGACGACGAGTAATCGATCAGTCGTAGCAAGAGTGCACAAAACGAGCTATTCGGAATGAACGCTTTATGGTCTGGGGAAAGGACAGCATTTCATAGAATAATTACCACATACCATGAGTTAGCTTGAAGGAGCCTTTGATTCTTATTGAATGTGGAGTGACCGGAAACAGTCCCACAATCAGCGACAAAATTGTTGACACACTGACCATTTTTACCCCTTATTACACGATTGCTCTCCCTTTTAACATTCCTAGGAAGCCCAATTCACCGCCCCCCCCCCCCCCAAAAAAAAAAAAAAAAAAAGCAGTGTTGGTTTTATAAATTCTGGAATGTTTTGCTACAAACAGGCAACATTGAAATGGGGGAAGGGGGTTTTGACACTCATTTAGATGGTGGTAAAAATAGTATGGGTATTTTACACGGGAAAAAAATTTTTCAAACAATGTGTCAACTAATTTTGTCGCAGACTGTAGTTTTGCAGAGTTTTCTGCTCTCTTGTGAGCGATTACAGAACAATTCATTGTAACATCAAGGATCGCGATGACTCTAAAAACAGGCTGCACTGTGTGTTTGAAAATGAGGAAAGTGAAAATAACCCCGTCTGATACGATAAGGGGTCAGAATCTACTTTTAGCGCAGAATCTATTTATATCTCGTTCAATGGCTGCGCTTTTTCCCTATGGCGCATTGAAATTATAACCACGTGATGAGAAGGACATCAGCCATTGGTCAGTTAAAATAGTTTCCGGATCCAAAAATAGATTCTGTTCCCTTATCATAGTAAGAGAACCCCGTATGGAAGATGCGTTCTCTTACCTCATTTACTCTCGATTCTGTCCCCTTATCATAGTAAGAGAACCCAGTATGGAAGTTACGTTCTCTTACCTCATTTTGTCTTGTTTGTACTCAGACGGTTTTGTTTTCTCTGCAGCAAAGACAACCAGATAAAGCAGTTAGAGCTTGAGTTGGACCAAGAGCGAAGAATGGCTGAAAGCCTAGTGGAAGATATGGTAAGGACGCTTTACTACGGGAGCGTACATCAGCCTGTTCATGACTATTGATACTATGTATCTTGGAAGAATGTCTTACGTCTGCAAATACTACGCTCAGTCATAGTTTGTTGTAATTCTGGCTTAGGTTTAGTGCATGAATGTAGCTTTGTGGTTATAATCCAAGACCCGATATCTTGACACTCAAGACGCGTGTCGCGCGTCCCTTTTTCTTTTGCAAAGGACGACAAAGAAACTTAGCAGACTGTATTTCGCATGTTCAGTGTCATTGTGCCGTTTATTAGCGCTATTGTTTGGTGCCGTCGTGGTAGACGTCTTTGTCGTGGTCGTGTTTTGCTCGTGACACCTTGGATGCAGCTTTAAAGCAAGAGTTGACGCCGGCCATTTGTTTTTCTTCGACGCAATTGTTTCCAAAACTCACTTGCACAAGGATTTTACAGAATCCCTGGCACCATTCACCTCCTAGGAGATGGACAGTGTCGAATTATTCGGAGTTAGAGAGCCATTCAGTTTGCTTAAAATGCTAAGGTTGCTGATTTGGTATAAACTAATCATGCTTTTTCTTCCAGCCTCCGGATCAAAAGGCCAAATACGCACAGCTGAAGAATGTCAACAACTCACTACAAGCTGTAAGTACATTGAGTATCAACAACAACGACTACGACGTCAGAATTTTGCACGAACACCAGCTAACAATTAGGAAGTATTATCTATAATTATACAACTACCTCTCAATCCAATATTGGGAACTGTCCAATTTTCCTAAATTGGACACCTATCCAATTTAAGAAAAATTGGACAGTTGCCAATATTGGATTTAGAGGTAGCTATATGATTAACAAATAACAGGACTCCGTGCTTGTCCAATTAAGAAAATGTTGGATTCAAAAATTCCTTGGAACACCAAATTGGACTCGGCCTGCGGCCTTGTCCAATTTTGGTGTTCCTCTGAATTTTCTCATCCAATATTTTTTTAATTGGACAGCATGGAGTCCTATTATATATACTACTAGGGATAAATGGTAGTGGATGTTGACCTTAGTGGATAGGAAAACATCCACCGCTATCACACCAGCACTGAGGGTAGTAATTGTTTCATTTGGAGAATAAAAACAAAATTGTATTTTTAGGCGCAATAGTCCTTAGTGGTCTTCAACTGCTATCATTTTCGCTGACGCTACGAAGGCCGCGAGGTGCTGGTTCTATAGCAAACAGTTGTATTTACCACATCAGTGGATGGTGTCTTTTGCGCATTCTGATTGGTTGCCGTGTTTCGGAATATCCCTGGCCCTTTAGGCACTTGGCCTTCGGTGTCTCGACCAATCACGGCATTGAACCGGTACATAAATGCTACCCCCCTGACGACACGTAAATCACTTGACTCTGATGGTGACTTCTGCTCAGGTTGACGAAACGTCCGGCAGTGTCATCGACAACAGTTCTTTTCAGAACTTGCTGACACCCGGACGATCAAACTTAACAAACAGCGTCTCGTCTAATTACTTTTTCCGAAGTCGAAATTTTAACGAAAAAGCATTTTTTATTAAAACGAGAACCACTACGTGGAACTTACCGGGGCCCAGTGGGACACGGGATTGCATAGATATAGTTAACCTCTTGCACCTCTCACGATGGAAGGTTCACTCAATGTAGATAGCTTTGATAAGTCGCTCTTATTCTCGATAAGTTTCACGATGGAAGGTTCACTCTTAAGTGATCGCTCGTAAATCTGTCTTTCCAAATATTCACTCTTAAATTTTCACTCATAAACTAGTGCATCGTAAAGGTTGGGTAACAAAAAGCTATAATCTTTCTCTTGACTGTCCTTAATGCCTCGTGCTTTTCAAAATGGCGTATAAGATTTCAATGAACCAGCGAGCAAAAGTAACGAGCCAGCGATTTATCTCATTCAGCGGTATATCCCTAACAATGTAACGTTGAAAAAACGACAGAAACCGTCTGCATTTTATAACCGGTGCCAGCCTTCGGCTGGGCCCCGGTAATGATTTGGTAAATACTTGTTGAGGCGAGTACACATTATTATTATTTTCCTTTACAGCCACCCCTCAAACAAGGATTATTGGCCGGGGGTCAGAGATAGATGTTTACAGCATTTCAGAAATATTGCGCTTAAATTTAATTACATCTATAGAACCAGAGAAGAATAGACTTTCTGGGAGTGAGTTCCACTGGTTGATTGTTCTGGGAAAAAAGGAGAGTTTGTAAGCTTGAGTTCGGCAGGTTATCTGATTGAAAATATGATGGTTAGTTTGCCTGCTCCTCCTAGTTGGTTTTGTCAGATTTGCTCTGGCAGAATCAACAGAAATAAGATTGTTTACTATTTAATACTGAGTAGTTGCGTGATGCGTGACAGTGTTTTTCCAGCACGTGTTGAGACAGAGGAGTCGAAGTTCGTAGTCGAAGATGGCGGAGTGACGAGTGAGAGAGAACCGTTTTAGGCGTTAAAATGATTTGGTAAACACTTGTTGAGGCGAGTACACATTATACTGAGTAGTTGCGTGATGCGTGGCAGTGTTTTTCCAGCACATGTTGAGACAGAAGAGTCGAAGTTCGTAGTCGAAGATGGCGGAGTGACGAGTGAGAGAGAACCGTTTTAGGCGTTCAAGAAAAGATAGTCAGTTGCGTTTTAAAATAAATTGACAGAGAATTACGTGCGGACCAACAGTACTATTAATAACAAACGTCCCTCTTAGGGTCAGTTGACAGTAGTGGATTTATACCACGACATTTTTCTCTTAAATCCTGCAATTCTCAGCATAGTTGAAAGTAAACAGGGAAAAACTGTAGGCTTGTACGATCTTGTTGGGATCGAGCAAAGGGGAATACAGCGAATAAGATGGGAACATATTATATCTCATTTCATAAAGCTCAACCTCGAATCCAAGTGCAGACAATGAGAAGAGTTATGGTCAACGTGATTTGTCTTCATGAGCAGGGATATTTATAATCTTAATCATAAAAAAAACAATTTCCTCGATTGTGATTGGTTTAAAAAAAATTCCTATTTTCTACATATCCAATTGCCAAGTTGTTATTGGACAGTTCAGTAATAAATCAACCAATCATAATTATTCAAAGTTGTAGTTTTAAATCAACCAATCACAACCTTGGTTTCATTCACCACAGAAACAATGTGCAGACTCCTAAATTGGGGCTTTTTTCAAAATAAATATTTTTTTATTCTTGAACAACGACGATATTTTCTTTCATAACTTGCATTTGGCTCTTCTTTTCTCGGAAATTGTGATTTTTATGATTAATTGGTAATTAGACTTCGTGTTGTCCAATTTGGTCTGTAATCATGCTCGTGATAAACAAATCAAACTCCCGCTGCACAGTCGTCCGATTTTGTTATCACTCGTATGATTACAGACCGAATTGGACTCCACTCATTATTTTTAGTTTATTTTATTTGCCTGCTGTTTTCATACAAAAACTCATATTTGCAGGACCTTGAGCACGAACAACAAGAACTGGATGCTCTGACAACTCGTATTCAAGACCTGGAGGAAGTAAGTAACAAAGACCATAATCGACACAAATCATTGGCTACATTCATATGAAAGTCACATCGTATTTAGCAATTATTCGCCTCAGGCTCAGTGATTCTCGGTGAATATTCAACCGAGAATCATTGAGCCTGAGGCGAATAATTGTTTTAGTATAACTACTATTTCAAAAAAAGAAAAAAAAAAAAAGCATTGTACAACACGAAAAACATTTATTTCATCAAAAGCGCGCGAACGACCGGCAGCCATTTTGTTCGTCGAGGTGATTATCGGCTGATAAGGGACCGTTCATATTTTAAGGGATGGGGGGGGGGTGGCTGGTGGGATTTGGGGGAATGTCAGTGGGAAATTGAGTGACCCCCCCCTCATCTAGCCAATCTTTTCACATGACCCCCCCTCAGCTTGCCAATTTTTTCACATGACCCCCCCCCCCCCTCAAAAGGAATTTTTTGTTGGATGAACCCCCCTGGCCACCTCGAAAAGATGTTTATATTTCGTGAATAAAGCAGGAGAATTTCTCATCAATTTATGAAAACTTCATACCACTTTTTCATCGCTTTTTTTTCGCTTGACCCCCTTTTTCTTCATTTTTTTTGGGTTGGCCCCCACTTTGAAGCCATTTTTTTCGCGTGCCCCCCCCCAAAATCCCGCCAGCCCCCCCCCCCCCTATTCCTTAAAAAATGAATGGTCCCTAATCCGAGATAGCGAACCAATCAGAGCTCGCGATTTTGTATAATCACCTGAGTATTTATACCAAGAACTTATAATAGCTGACACTGAACAGTGCCCCTGGTCCTTTGATCATACCAGATTTGAATATAATCCGGGACACTGCTTAGGACTTCGGGTAACTGCCATCGCTACGTCCTCGGCATATAATTCATGGTGGGCCACCATATAGTCACAAAATCTAGTGTTTACAGGGGTATACAAGGCTTTACAAAGGTATATCCTTGTAAACCCTTGTATACCCCTGTAAACTGACTATATAGTGGCCTGCCATGAATTATATGCCACGTCCTCGTTACCTAAGAAACCCCGAGAACTCTTTGCGCTCTCACTTCAACCAAGTCGAGATTTTTTTTTAGCTGCTGACTGTATGCACTGTATTTTCTCTGTATTTTCCCTCTGTTACTACTTATACGCGGGGACCTCATTAATACCTCCTGTGGGGGGGGGGGGGGGCAACATAAACTGTTGAAAGAGCTGATTTCTTTCAGACACACATAACGTAATGCTAATGTAATGAACTTTATTTACGTGTCAACTGTATTTAGCACTGACATACTAATTGGGGACACTGTAATGGGCACAAATCAAATCATATAAACTGAATTAAAACAAATCAAATCAAATGTCGGTTTTTGTGGAGAGAGGGGAAAGCCGGAGCACCTGGAGAAAAACCTCTCGGAGCAGAGTAGAGAACCAACAAACTCAGCCCACATGTGACGCCCGGGCCGGGAATCGAACCCGGGTCACATTGGCGGAAGGCGAGCGCTCTCACCACTGCGCCAACCCTGCTCCTCTAATGCTAGCTTCTTATTGACGATATACATGTATAACGGTTTCGAAGACATTGTAAATCTATGACCAGAGAATTTGTTTTCTGGAAAAAGTGTCCCTGAATCATTTCTTGGGTAGGTGTCCAGTGGGTGCCGGAAAGGAAAGATAAACATCATACTACTGTATTTTTTATGCTGAGTTAATTCTGAATCGGTATGCTTTTCAAAAGAATGTTTATAAGTACATTTGATGATGAGTTATCCGTGGTTCTCAGCTTGCCTCTAAGTGCATGATCGGCTTAGTTCCATTATTACCCATCTTGGTTATTCAGAAACCTAGACAGGGTGTTCATTAGCCATCGTAGATCGGAGAATTCTCTGGCGACTACGAAGAATTATTCATCAACTACGAAGAATTCTTTGGCGACTACGAAGAATTCTCTGGCAACTGCGAAGAATTCACCGGCTACCACGAAGAATTATCCAGCAACAACGAAGCAAAAAAGTTGCAAAAAAAATATGCAACTTTTTAACCCTTAAGATTAGTTGGGAATTAGCCATAAGTCTTATTTTTAATTGTCGTTAAAAAGCCCTTTTTAGGGATGTGTCGATAAAGCCTCTATTGTAATGTACTCCTTCCGATCTGTACCTAATGCATTGTATGGTTTTTGAATTATCTGTGTGTGTGCGGAAGTGTTGTTGTTCATGTTGGTGGTGTTCTTGTGGCTATTTCTGTTGTTTGCCGATCGTTTTATTTCCTTTTCTACCCATTTTATGGTTTTGTAGGAAGTGTCCAGCTCCCCAGTGAAACAGGAAGCAGGTAACTAAGTCGACCTTAAGTTGGCAGAAACGTAATATCATGTAAGAGTTTTGCTCGTAAAGAATAAGTTAATAGAAACAAATTTAACCAAGAGAAAGAGCTAGACGAAGACGAAGAAGCAATAGAAGAGGGAAAAAAAGAAAAACAGTCAATTTGGAACATGTTTATGTACCAACACCAACCTCTAAAAAATTACAAATTTTCCACGAGGCTACTCTCCTCCTCTTCTCGAGCCCCCCCCCCCCCCACCCCCCCAGTGGGTCTAAATCTCTTTGCAACGCTCATTGCGTTGTGAATAGATTCGACTCTTATTTGTACTTGCTCTCTACTTTCTGCCTGGTTTCTGTTGTGGGCACTCTGTTTCTAGATTTGGTTCCCGACCTGTCACAAATGGGTTGCGTTTGCCCCTGCTTCAAAGGTTTTTCTACGTTTTTGTTGTTTTCAAATACTTACATCTGGAAACGATTGGTTGAGAAGCACTCCATTAAAAGACCTTTACAAATTGTCTTTTATTTGTTTTTTTTTTTTTATTGAAGGATGTTTCCCCTATTTTTTTCCTTCGGAATAGCTACGTTAGGTTGTTATTATCTCGTATAAGGTTTGTTTTCTCTGTCACCATTTAACAATTTTGAGCTTCGGCTCCATCAACTATCACCCCGTATAATTCACCACTGAATTTTATCCGATTCTTATTGGTTTGAATTGATCACGTGACGCAATAGTGTTCGTCTGCGGAGAGACACTAACAGCCCATAGTGCCCTTCCGATGAAAATACCCGGATGGATAGTACTCGTCCGTGAAAATTTTAATAAGTATCACTACTTGCTTCGCCGAGGTCAGCGAGGAAGATGTAACTATCCTTATTTAAGAAATAGAAAACATTTTCCGTGTTTCCATCGTGTTATAAAAACACGAGTTCTCGCAAACTTTCACGAGTGTTTCTATAACTCGATAGAAACACGAAGAAAATATTTGCTATTTCTTTTAAAAAATAGCCCACCACAACCTTTTTTGTGTTTCTATCGAGTTATAGAAGCACGATTTTTAAACAATCAGCGCGCGTATTTTCCTTGGGATATTTTCTAATGACATTTGTGACAGGCTCTACACATGAATAAATATATATTTGATTGATCTGCATTTAGTGGGTTTTGACTGTTTTTTCAACTGGCGCGCGGAAGAAAATTTAGTGGTGAAGTGTTTATGTCTCGAAACTATCGGTTTTATAGTTGCCCCTTGGAAATTTGATTTTCTTAAAACTAGCATATTTGTTTCAGAACATGAAATCTCCGTGGGACAACTATTAGCCGATAGTCCTCGACAGAAACACTCTATTGTTTAAATAGAAATCGATAGCGAATAATCTAATTGTTTTAGTAAAAACAATAAAAACGAATCGTTTACCGGTGAAAAAAAATACCGAAATACTAAATCGTTCTGCGAAAGACTAGCTTCGCCATTTTGAAAACGATCTTCAACCAAGTGCTGTCTAATGGATAATAGTGTTCAGTAGCTCAGCCAATCAGATTGCGGCATTTGCATTAGTATACTAGTAGATTTTTTCCTGTACACTAGCTGGAAAACAAACTGTGGGATATCTGGTAGAGGTAGAACTTTCATGAATGCTTTCTTACAACTGCTTTTCTCTTTTCCAGTAACCTTATATGAAAAGTTGAACGAGTTAGGAGAGAAAAAACAAAGTCTTGTGGATGAGATGGAGAAGGAAAACAAGGGGACACCAGCTGAGGAAAGAGAAAGACTTTTGAAACAGGTAAAAACGGAGACATGTTTTCAAGGTAAACTAAGCGGTAATCAAACAAAAGAGCCATGTCTTCGCTAGTGTCACTCGCCCTTTCTGGTACCTATCCACCCACCTTTTCTAGAGCAATCTATTGTCTCTTGTTTTCCTTTAACTGGAGTACAATGAATCCAGTTTGAAATTGCAAAATCAGCAAACGAGGGATTCACCATACTCGCAGTTTCATGTTTTTATTATTATTATTATTATTATTATTATTATTATTATTATTATTATTATTATCATCATTATTATTTACCCATTTTTACCTCATGGTATGTATGTCATACCATGAGGTATAGTAATGGTTGGATTTGTCACTCCATTCCCGTTAGACAATTAATTTATACATTAAATCCGCATTAAATGTGAATTAAACAGGTTCTCCCCTATCTCCCCTGCTAGGTTTGGTTTCGTCCACAAAGTCGTGCAATTGTTTTATGTTCACATATGTGGGGGGAGGGGGTGAGACAAAGCGGCATCACATGTTAACAAAATGGCGTCTGTTGTGTCGAGCCCGACACAAAGATTGTCAAGGCGGGTTTTCGTTCCTTTCGCTCCATCTTTGATCAAAATACACTTTTGAAGATCTCGCGAACGAACAGGAAATGTGTTCAAGAGTGCTTGAGGGGAAAGAGATGGGTTTTAAAGTCTTAAAAGTGACGATGACTCCAATTTGGACGACGAGTAATCGATCAGTCATAGCAAGAGTGCACAAAACGAACTATGCGGAATGAACGCTTTATGGTCTGGGGAAAGGACAGCACTTCATGGAATAATTACCACATACCATGAGGTAGCTCGAAGGAGCCTTTCATCTTGTATTGCGTTTAATTAATGAAGAATTACAAAAACTAAGCTGGGCTAATAGTCTTGTCGATTTGTTTGTTGAGTTTGATCGTCCGGGGCCGGGTTGTTCGAAGCAGGGTCAAGGTAACTCAGGGTCAGTGCGAAATTTAAATACAGATATGAGAACTTAAAAAGCACATTCAGTATAATTCGTGTTGAATACAATTTGATGTTTGTGTGCTCTGAATAAAATAGAGAAAGTTAGAGGAGAAAACGCTTTTTAACAAGAGGAAAAGAAACTCGTGTTAAGCGTTAACCCTGGGTTAGTGCTAATCGGCCTTCGAACAACCGGGGTAAGATTTCCGCACAGGTCCCTACTTCATTAAGCATGCTTTAGTTGAATTGTCTTGGGAAGTGCGCTTGCAAACATTTCTTGTACGACTACAGCATGCATAATGAAGTAGAGACCTGTGCGGAAATCTTACCAAATTGGGTAAGATTTCCGCACAGGTCCCTACTTCATTAAGCATGCTGTAGCTGTCTTGTCTGGTGTAATGCACGTGCAAATATTTCTTGTGTTCGAAGAACAAAATAGTATAGTTACAGAATGCGTAATGAAGTAGGGACCTGTGCGGAAATCTTACCACAACCGGCCCCAGGTGTCAGCAAGTTCTAAAAAGAACTGTTGTTGATGACGTTGACTGACGTTTCGTCAACCTGAGCGGAAGTCATCATCAGAGTCAAGTGATTTACGTGTCGTCATGTAGGTGGTGGTATTTATATCTCGTTTTGATTAGTCGTTTAATCCGTGATATTATTGATTGTTTTTCAGTTGTAATTGGTTGGTTTTTTGTTAGTCTTTTTGTCTTTTGATTCGTCAGTTTTTTTTATCAATTTTGTTGTGGATAATTTTTCTCACAATGGAGACTTTTTTGACAGGTCAAAGAGGATAACCAAGAGATCGCAAGCATGGAACGAAAGTATGTGAGCTGTGCTGTACTTTCATAGACTTAACCTAACGAGGTGGCTGTAAAATGATTTAGATTTGTCATATGCTCCACGAGGCGTTGCTAAGTGGAGTGTAAAGAATTTTGAACTCATTAAACTGCGAGAAAGTGGGTGAGTTTTACGGTAAAGCACGAACAGGAAGTTTCTAACCATTTAATATTCAAACTGTGTGCTGAACATCGCAGCCGCGATAGACAACTGTAATGGTGAAAACTGCGTAATGTTGGAAACGAGTTTGATGTTCTTGATTGACACAAATCAATCGAAGTATGTCTTCGAAGGAAAAAAGGATACACGATAAATTGACTTTCTCTAAAATTCAAGTGTCATTAATGAGCAAAGAAAATTGAAAAGCGTGGAAGTTGTACATTGAACGCCAATAACGCCGTCCTCACGGCCAATGACATTTCATTGATTCAACCAACGCACGAAGACTGAAAATTACACATCGATTATTAGAAGTGTAACAAGTAGATCATAAATCGTTTTTAGCTCATGAATGACGTAGTCATGCAATGAGCTGTAGGAATGGACCGCGAATTCACTCGATCACTCACTCCATTCTGTTAGACAATTAATTTATGCATTAAAATTTGATTAAACGCTTCTTACCGAACCTCCCCTACAAGGTATTCTATATACCCAATGTTGTGGCGTTGCTATCTGGGCAAAAACTTTGCGGGTAGTACTGTGGCAGAAATTTGCTCAATCACACAAATGAATGCAAAATCATACAAAATGGCGTCAGCCTAGCGTGCCAACGCAAACAATCTCTTCACAAATCCAATTCATTCATGAGCTGGCTCACAGGAGCCTTTGGTTAAGTCTTTGTTTTTTCTCCTCGCAGGACGACAGAACTGAGGGAAAAGATCGAATCCGTGAATGGTGAAATACAACACTTAGACATGGACCTTGAAGAACACCAAGGTACGATGGCACTGTTCCCATTGTACAGCCGTCCGTTATATACACACCCCCCCCTCCCTTCCTACTCAATAAACCGGTGCAGGGGACCTTAGGGACGGACCATTAGAAAAGTAATGGGGGGGGGGGGTGGGGAAAAAAACAAAAAAAAATTCATGCAAGGGAAAATGCCAAAAAAAAATTCATGCAAAGAAGGTAAAAAAAAAAATTCATGCATAAGGAAGGTCCAATTGTGACTTTTTCACACGTAGCAAAAAAAAAATTCGTGCAGAGGGGTTCACCTGGAAAAAAATTCCTGCACAAGCAGTGAGCGAAAAAAAAATTCGTGCAAGCTGAAAATTCTCCCCCCCCCCCACCCCCATCACTTTTTTAATGGTCCGTCCCTTATCGTTTAGGGTGTTATAATACACTATCATACAATCGCTTCGATTTTTTTTTTAAATATTTTTTTGTTATCTGCATGTGCTTACAGGTACAGTATTTACATTGTTACAAGTGCTAATAATTGTGCATAGGTAATATAAGAGTGATTACAAGTACAGTATTGATATTGTTACAAGTGCTAGTTATAAGATATAAGTGATAAAGGTGTGTTTACAAGTACAGTATTTGCATTGTTACAAGAGCAGTATTTGCATTATGACAAGTGCTAATTATAGTACAGTAAAGTACTATAAAGTATTATAATAGAATAGAATAGAATAGAATAGAATAGAATAGAATAATACAATCACTTCGATATCTCCTCACTAGCGCGCGAATATACAGACAGTATTCTACATTGATATATTTACACGTGAGATATCGAAAACAAGCAATCAGCGCGCAGGATTTCTCTATCGTCACACATACAGATAATAGGTTGCTTCTTGGTGGAAAGGAATATTTCAATCATTTGCTGCTCTCACTCACTTCCACTCGAAGATAAACTCCGTATCTTTAGGTCGCCTTGTAATTTCCTCTGTATGGCTGATATGAAAGTGCTCTTCCTGGTGCAACCGTATTGCTTTGGTCGTTTTTAGAATTTGTTATTCGTTGAAAGGTAGATGTTTTCGCGGAACCACGCCCTCACTTGAACTACATAGTTGGCTAATGTACCACTCTCTATCGTTGTCATATTCTTTCAAATAATGTCTACTGCATCGCCTCTTCCTTACTGAATTGTGTGTTTGCAATCACCAGGTGAACGCAGTGTCAAGTATAAGGAACTAAAGAAGCGCGAAGAGACTATGGATGGTATGCATCAACTATCCTTAACTTACACTGCCTGAACAAATAAGGAAGCTGTATCTTGTCTTTAACTGCTGTGTTTACGTTGTTATGTTCCCCTGTCAAGCTTTTATTCACGTAGAAGGAGAGGAGAGCAGAAAAGAAAAATGTCTATGATGGTAAAACGATCTACTGTACATTTGCTTTTTTTCACATGGTGGTAATAATGAAAGCCTTTAGAAGAGCTTTGCTGCCTGAATTTCCAGGAACCGTAACTGTTTAATATGTATAGGTAATCAAATGGTGTCGAGTGTAATTTGGAATAAATGAGCACAAGTAAAGTTTTTCAAAGACTGGAAAAATTGCACTCGCCCTACTGGCTCGTGCAATCTATCTTTGAAAAATTAGCGAGTGCTTATTTATACAAAATTACACTCAAAACCATTTGATTACTTGTCAATAATATACATGCAAAACTTTAATTTCAAATTTCTGCACTCAATTTCAACGTTCTGCACTGTTTGAGATTAATTGACGTGCTCTCTGGCAATCAGCGCGTTGAACATTTTTGCATGTTTGTGATTAGTTTGGTAAATACGTCCTGTTGCACAACAGATAATCAGCTAGTTTGGAACACTATATAAAGAGTGCCTCTAGAGCTGAGTCACCTGGAGTATTTGTCACTCTTTTTATTTGGTCAACAGCCCAGTATTTTTGTTAGGTGGTATTTTTGGGTGTCTTTGCGCCGTGACAATGGTGATTTCATAACGTTTTTATTCTTTAAGCAAACGATGCGCCGCTGATAAAGTGAACGTGTTTATTTGATATCCAATTGCGGCTGTTAGCAAGCCAATAGTCTGCCCCTGGAGTTAGATCTGAGCGCGTTAGACGTTCATCAGAGATTGGAGACATGACGTTGTCTTATCAAACTTTTTTTCAGAGTTCTTGGAAACGTTTGAAGAGACAAAGGCGAATGAACAGGTCAGGTGTCGTGATTGGTTCTTTTCGGTAGAGGGAAACGGTGTTAAACGAAATTGCTGTCAATTTTGGATTCCTTTTTGAGAAAACAAGAGCTGATAGAATTGAAACATTCATGGTAAAATTTTTTAACAACTTAGAGAAATCATCAAAAGAGGCATCACAAGCCGTGGTCGATGTCCCAAACTTATGATAGATGTGCAGTAAAATGCTATGAAATTGGATAAAATGAAAGTGTACACTTCATTCAAAATTTCTTCTGTGGCTGGTACCTTGAGCGGGCAAAATGAGGGGAATCCTGAGTTCTCATTGGCTGCCCGGGCGGCAAGATGGGCCTGTCTTGTCCGCTCGGGATTTCTCGCGTTGTCCCGTGAAACAAAACATAGCCAAATGACCATGTAACGAATCCTTTATTGGTTAAGCTTGTTCGGTCTGGGTGGCTGGATATTAACCTTGGTTTTTTTTTGCGTTTTTATTGACGTCGACTACGCCTCGGTCAGTAAAAACGCAAAGAACTCGGCCAATATGCAGCCATATTGACCTGACACTTGGTTAGTAACGCATATTATATATCATATCAAGCAACTAAGCATATTATATATCATATCAAGCAACTAAGCATATTATATATCATATCAAGCAACTAAGCATATTATATATCATATCAAGCAACTATAACTGAGTGACATGGTTGCTGCAGCTATTTTGACTAAGTCTACTTAGTATAAATACTCAGGTGATTATACAAAATCGCGCGCTCTGATTGGTTCGCTATCTCGGATTATCAGCGGATTATCAGCCGATAATCACCTCGACGAACAAAATGGCTGTCAGTCGTTCGCCCGCTTTTGATGAAATAAACTGTTTTCGTGTTGTACAATGCTTTTTCTTTTCTTTTTTGAAATAATCACCTGTGTATTTATACTAAAACAATTATTCGCCTCAGGCTCAGTGATCATCGGTGAATATTCACCTCGACTTCGTCTCGGTGAATATTCACCGAGTGAATACTTCGTCTGTGAGTGAGACTTCGTCTCGGTGAATATTCACCGATAATCACTTCGCCTTCGGCGAATAATTGTTAATTAAAGTCAAGAATGGCCGTTTACATATTCCTCCGTCCAGGAAGCAAGATCATGTAGTAAACAGTGCAGCGGTTTAAATTTGTTCCTCTAACATTTTGTAGGCCAGAAAACAACAGCTGGAAAGCAACATTGTGAACATGTTGGAACAGATGAGCAGGGTGAGTTGGATTCTTATTGGCTACAGCTGGTAGTTATGATAGTAGTCCACGCATTTGTCACACTACGGTGGCCAGAAAAAAGGACGAGTTTTTAGATTAGATCTTTGCTGGCAGCAGGACTCTATTTGCTTTCATTTTTGTTTGTTAGATAGATGGCTTTGGAATTTTATTGGTCCCTTGTTTGTGCGTTCCAGCTGGCTTGCTGAAACAATGATGCGATTTAGAGAAAAGTAATCCGTATTTTATGGTACTAGTGATAGCCAATCAGATTGCAAGAATCACCAGTGGTTTCAAATGCATGGACATTTTTGGTAGTGACAGTCCCTTTCCTCAAACCAAGCCAGTTTGGAAAGTCTCTAAAACTATCCCGTGTACACTCTGTCTGCTCCCCCCACCCCCTCCCCTATCCCTCCCTCGGTTCAACCTTGCCATGCTATGCAACTCATCCACATAAAAAGTGTAATAGCTTGTGACTAATACGTTGTGTTTTCAATAGGGAATGGCAAGAACAAAGCACATGCCCAGCCCCGCAGAGCTTCAACGTATGAAGGTATTGTTGTTAGTCAGGAGATGTCGCTGTTTGCGGTTGCTGGGCAACCAGGCGGACATACTTCGTGTTACAACATAAGGACAGAGCTGGTGTTCTGTTTTGCTTTGATTGTTTGTTCTTGCAGCAAATCTTTTTGTGTTCTTTTTTTTTTTCTTAACCCAGGATGATTTAACGTTTAAGGAGACAGAAATGCACAAATCTCAATCGACAGCCACAAGTTTAGGCTCAGGTAAGAAGGGTAGAGACTTTTCATCGAATCCACGAGAGTAATCAAAAGGGTCAAAACAACTGTTTGCTTCATGTATCGACTGGCTCCGCTGCGCAACGCACAAAAGGCAGCAAACTATCAATCTCTTGCACGTTAAAGCAGATTTAGCTGTTCACTGCAACCTTCCCGGTTAACCAATCCCCGCACAGGGAATGAAGGAAGTGGGATATTAGCTTGCCCAGTTTTAAAAACTTCCCGAGGGAAAACGCTTTCCTTTGGCACTCGCGCTTGTTGAACCTATCAATCCAGTCCTTGCAATCGTTACCGGAAAACCTGAGTTACAATCAGACTGTTTCATAGAAACAAACAGCACCACAATACTGTTCAGTAGCTTTCCAAAGAATGGTCACACTGCATGGTTTGATCCACAGATGAAAAGGTTATAATCACACTGTATAGTAAAACAAACAGTACCACAGTACAGTACTGTTAAGTAGCTTTCCAAAAAATTGGTCACATTGCGTGGTTCGAAACATAAATGGAATAAGTTAGAGCCGTGCTGTGTGAGTAAGATAGAAGCTTTCCACAAAAAAAATGGTTATTTGTCTGACATGACAAACGGCATGGTTTTATGCACGGTAAAGTGATGGTTGGAGCTACTTGTTAAGACTTTATGTGTGAAGAGGAAGTTGGAAGCGAGACATAAAGCAGTTGCTAATATGGAGCTAGCTGGGCCTTCTTAGTTAGACACGCTTGTGTCCTAGAGTCCCTCACTTTATGCACTCTTTTCTTTTCATGCGAAAGAACATACACGCCTTCAAATGGATCTGGAGAAAGTCGAGCAGGTAGGTGTGGACCATTCACCTCTATATCTTAGCTAAGTTGTACCCTGTACTCGATGTTAAGAAACAATTGGTAGACATGAACCCATTATTGACTTTCCCCTTGTGTACACGGCTGGTCTAGCTCAGCTGGTAGATGATGATGATGATGATGATGATTATGATTATTATTATTACATGCAACTGACAAGCTGCTTACGCTACTACAACAGTACACTACTTAGCAATACAAGAAAAAATACAGTACTTACTGTTTACTTACACAAAACCTACATACAGCTAAATCCTTTACATACAATACGGATTACTTACTCTACAAAAAAAAAGTTGTGAGATCTGTGTAAGTATTATATAATGTATAACAGTATATATATCAGTGGTAGTCAGAGGAAACAATTAGCTGAAAATAAACTATTTTTGGAACTTCATTGCAATTGTCTAAAAATGCGTTAACGCTCCAAATACGTTTCCAGCCGTAGTGCATATACTTTTTTTTTTATTTCTTGTACACTAAAATCGTTTAGAAGCAATCACGCAATAGCAGTAAATCAATAAAACAAAAGAATAGTTTACCAAAACTTTTCGAGGGCGTATTTATTATGAGACGTATATGCACTACAACAGAACACAGCTGATGCCAATACTCTATTTGATAATGAACTGAATTTGCTAAAACTTCGGACAATTTGCAGTGTCTTAAAGTTGGATTATTTTTTTGTGATTTTAAGCTTGCTTTTTCAATATTTAAGTGGGTTATAACTCCGTTCAACAACATAGCTGAATTAATTGCTGACAAAACTTGAGGCAAGATACATTTTTGCAAGCAGTTGCCGATGTGATTAAGTGCCATGGATACTCGTTCCCATGCCGTGAATGTTTGAAGGCACGCTGGTTTGAAATAATGAATGTAGCTTAAAAAGTTACAATTCCCCATCCCCCCCTCCCCCCCCAACGTTTTGACACTCCTGCTTGTGACTACTTCAGGATGAAGACACCAGACACGAGTGCCGAAACGCAGACTTGATGAATAATAACGTTTTAAGTTACATGTACATTCATTATTTCAAACCAACGTTGCATCAAACTATGTCTCATTATCCACCTGGTTGCAGTATGTTCTTTGCTTTTAACATTCTCAAACTCATTAATAATGTACGAGGGAAAGACAAATGAAATCAGACACGTGACCTGTTTGGATGTCTGATGAAACACGGCTTGTTTTTGCATTGTTAATTTCTCCTGATAAATAATTTCGTTTGAGAAGCTATATCAAACACTCAATACATGTGTTTCGTCACATAACAAACACCTCGAATATCTCTAAGAATACTCCGCTGCGCGTCTTATTTCCAGCTCTGTTCTCGGTGTTTGACATGAGGTCACCGTATCTCGTGTTTGATATGTTACTTCAAAACGTTCTGACAGCGGCTAACGCTGGAAACGCCAGTTTACTGCGGTACAACTTACCTTATCAACTTGCTTGACAAATCCAGTTTCAGTGTGTAACATTCATCAACGTTGAAGCTGGTCTTGTAATGCAAATGCTGATAGTTCGTTTGTTTTTCAAATATCTCACAGCTGGAGACCAAGATAACTTCAGAGCTGGAGTCTCTCAAAGAAAAAATCAACAACATGACAACGGTAAATTTTTCAGTTTTGCATTATTATAATTATTATTGTGTGGCTTACACGAAGTGGGTAGCCACATTATGGCACGATCAGATTTATTGATTTGTCCACGAGAGTCAAGCGCCTGTCACGTGATCTAGTAAGCCACACATGTACACATTACGGACCTAGTTATTATTATTATTATTATTATTATTATTATTATTATTATAAACGTTTTGAGTGCTATTAATTGCTTCCTACATTCTCCTAGACCCGGGGCCAAACCTTGGTCCTGAGGTACCAGGGGAGTTTCTTATTTGATGGACAGAAACCTTCTCAGTATGTGCGCCATTCCCAGGAAGATGATCTTTTATTATTATTATTTTATTATTATTATTGTTGTTATTATTATTATTATTATTGTCATTATTACTATCAAAGAAAATTACTTCTTTGCGGAGACAGAACTTAAGCCGTTCGTTTGCTGCTCTGGAGGCTAGTCATAACACATGGTCCATACTCAATGTTCAATACTTTTCTCAAGGGTCTAGTTGTTCCAAGCAATGATGTCTTTTGCATTTCTACCCTGATCTTACTATTATTATTATTATTATTGTTGTTGTTTTTGTTGTTGCTGTTATTGTTGTTGTTGTTGCTGTTATTGTTGTTGTTGTTGCTATTCCTATTGTCATTGTTGTTGCTATTGTTATCATTATTGTTGCTATTGTTATTATTATTGTTGCTATTGTTGTTATTATTATCAGGTTTACTTTGTTTGTTAATGCCTGGAGATGCGCTTTGTGAAAGGCTGGTGGTAATTTGAGTCGATTAGAAAATTTGAGTAGCGCAAATAATACTAGTATTTGACAGAGTGGACTACATGTACTTTTCTTCGCTACAGTTCAGTGAGTTCGAGAAATATGTTTGCTGGTTAGAATTTTCGTGAAGCACCTTTGCCAGCACGCTAGCTAATAAAATAATTGTCACATGTACGAAGCACACTGGCTCAATTTTGTCACTCCGAGGAACACGCTGGTTCAAATTTGTCACTGCAAAAAACGCAACTTCTTCTTGATTTAACATGCTGGTTGAAATTATGCTTAAGTGAACGCGTTGGTTCAAACTCGTTTCATCTGATACAACAATGCACTGGCCCTACAATTGCAGCTCACCGGTTTGGTTGACAATACTACACTCTGGTTGTCAATACTCAATCTAAAAAAAAACACAAAACGCGCACCTTTAGTACTTTTCACAACGCGCGCACACGGTAAACAAGAGGTGCGAAATTGCTGTTCTTGTAAAATTACTGATGCGTGACAAACTCCTCCTATGCTAATTCTTGTGCTGCGATTCGCTGAAAGAACGACAGACACGAGAACAACTTGTGCTATCATTCGCTGAAAAAAGAAGAGTCACGTGAACAACCATTGTAACGTAAAATCTCTCTTACCTTATATTCTTGCAGCGTTATTGAGAATTTTTCTGCATACAGTATTCTTATCGCGGCTTTATTCTCTGCAAACGCACCAGCCTTCTCCAGGAGGCTGGTTTGTTGGCAAATATTGTTAATATCATCATCATACTACCACCAAAGAACGAAGCACGATATAATCTTCGCAACCATCGCCCTTTTGCCCTCGCGAATTTGAAAACAAATAGAACCAAAAACATCTTTGTGTACGCAATGGCCCGAAATACGATCCAAACATAGGTTAGTTTTTAGTTTTATACGACAGATTTTCTAACTGATTGGCTGCCGGTATGAATGGATCTTAATGATGTATATATATTGTTTTAATATTTTTATCGTTTCCTTATTATTATTAATATTTTTATTTCTTTTTATTTAGTCTTCATATAAACATAATTCATGTAAATAGTGTTAGATTCAAATTGTTATGTAAAAGTTGTACAAATTGCTTAATTCAGCCTCTAGGCTGCGATGCGATTTTTAATAAACTATCTACTACCACTACCACTACCACTACCACTACCACTACCACTACCACTACCACTACTACCACTGCCACCACTACCACTACCACCACTACCACTACCACCACTACCACTACCATAACAACTACCACTACTACCACTACCACCACTACTACGACCCCTACTACCACTACTACTACTACTACTACTACTACTACTACTACCACTACTACCACTACTACCACTACTACCACTACTACCACTACTACCACTACCACCACTACCACCACTACTACTACCACTACTACTACCACTACTACTACCACTACTACTACTAATACTACTACTACTACTACGACTACGACTACGACGACGACGACTACGACTACGACTACGACTACTACGACTACGACTACGACGACCACCACGACCACCACATTATTATCTGTTCCCTTTTAGGAATGCTTGGCGTGGTTTTCAGGTCCTTTCGGTCTGAATCAGTTTGAATAGTTTGTAGTATAGTATTTTTACAGCACTTTGACCTTTAGCAACCCGTAATCTCTTGTGTTTAGGAGCTGGAGACTTACAGTGACTTAGACTCCCTGAGAGACAAGTCGGAAGACAAGAAAAGGGTAACTAGAGCCTATTATTATGAAAATGATAATATTTAACAATTATTAATCAAACAATTATCAAACACTCATACGCTCACCTTCAAATCTGTATCTCATACACTCAAACACTCACCTTCAAATCTGTATCTCATACACTCATACACTCACCTTCAAGTCTGTATCTCATACACTCATACACTCACCTTCAAATCTGTATCTCATACACTCAAACACTCACCTTCAAATCTGTATCTCATACACTCATACACTCACCTTCAAATCTGTATCTCATACACTCATACACTCACCTTCAAATCTGTATCTCATACACTCATACACTCACCTTCAAATCTGTATCTCATACACTCATACGCTCACCTTCAAATCTGTATGTCATACAATTATACACTCACCTTCAAATCTTTATCTCATACACTCATACACTGACCTTCAAATCTGTATCTCATACACTGAAACACTCACCTTCAAATCTGTATCTCATACACTCACCTTCAAATCTGTATCTCATACACTCAAACACTCACCTTCAAATCTGTATCTCATACACTCATACACACACCTTCAAATCTGTATCTCATACACTCACCTTCAAATCTGTATCTCATACACTAATACACTCACCTTCAAATCTGTATCTCATACACTCATACACTGACCTTCAAATCTGTATCTCATACACTCATACACTCATACGCTCACCTTCAAATCTGTATCTCATACACTCAAACACTGATACGCTCACCTTCAAATCTGTATCTCATACACTCATACACTCATACGCTCACCTTCAAATCTGTATCTCATACACTCAAACACTGATACGCTCACCTTCAAATCTGTATCTCATACACTCATACACTCACCTTCAAATCTGTATCTCATACACTAATACACTCACCTTCAAATCTGTATCTCATACACTCATACACTCACCTTCAAATCTGTATCTCAAACACTCAAACACTGACCTTCAAATCTGTATCTCATACACTCATACACTCACCTTCAAATCTGTATCTCATACACTCATACACTGACCTTCAAATCTGTATCTCATACACTCATACACTCACCTTCAAACCTGTATCTCATACACTCATACACTCACCTTCAAATCTGTATCTCATACACTCAAACACTGACCTTCAAATCTGTATCTCATACACTCATATACACACCTTCAAATCTGTATCTCAAACACTCATACACTCACCTTCAAATCTGTATCTCATACACTCATACACTGATTTTCAAACCTGTATCTCATACACTCATACACTCAAACACTCACCTTCAAATCTGTATCTCATACACTCATACACTCACCTTCAAATCTGTATCTCATACACTCATACACTCAAACACTCACCTTCAAATCTGTATCTCATACACTCATACACTCACCTTCAAATCTGTATCTCATACACCCATACACTCACCTTCAAATCTGTATCTCAAACACTCATACACTGACCTTCAAATCTGTATCTCATACACTCATACACTCACCTTCAAATCTGTATCTCATACACTCAAACACTCACCTTAAAATCTGTATCTCATACACTCATACACTCACCTTCAAATCTGTATCTCATACACTCATACACTCATACGCTCACCTTCAAATCTGTATCTCATACACTCAAACACTCATACGCTCACCTTCAAATCTGTATCTCATACACTCAAACACTCACCTTCAAATCTGTATCTCATACACTCATACACTCACCTTCAAGTCTGTATCTCATACACTCATACACTCACCTTCAAATCTGTATCTCATACACTCATACACTCACCTTCAAATCTGTATCTCATACACTCATACACTCACCTTCAAATCTGTATCTCATACACTCATACGCTCACCTTCAAATCTGTATGTCATACACTCACCTTCAAATCTTTATCTCATACACTCATACACTGACCTTCAAATCTGTATCTCATACACTGAAACACTCACCTTCAAATCTGTATCTCATACACTCACCTTCAAATCTGTATCTCATACACTCAAACACTCACCTTCAAATCTGTATCTCATACACTCATACACACACCTTCAAATCTGTATCTCATACACTCATACACTCACCTTCAAATCTGTATCTCATACACTCATACACACACCTTCAAACCTCTATCTCATACACTAAAACTTTCACCTTCAAATCTGTATCTCATACACTCATACACACACCTTCAAATCTGTATCTCATACACTCATACACTCACCTTCAAATCTGTATCTCATACACTCATACACTCACCTTCAAATCTGTATCTCATACACTCATACACTCACCTTCAAATCTGTATCTCAAACACTCAAACACTGACCTTCAAATCTGTATCTCATACACTCATACACTCACCTTCAAATCTGTATCTCAAACACTCATACACTGACCTTCAAATCTGTATCTCATACACTCATAAACTGACCTTCAAATCTGTATCTCATACACTCATACACTCACCTTCAAACCTGTATCTCATACACTCATACACTCACCTTCAAATCTGTATCTCATACACTCAAACACTGACCTTCAAATCTGTATCTCATACACTCATATACACACCTTCAAATCTGTATCTCAAACACTCATACACTCACCTTCAAATCTGTATCTCATACACTCATACACTGATTTTCAAACCTGTATCTCATACACTCATACACTCAAACACTCACCTTCAAATCTGTATCTCATACACTCATACACTCACCTTCAAATCTGTATCTCATACACTCATACACTCAAACACTCACCTTCAAATCTGTATCTCATACACTCATACACTCACGTTCAAATCTGTATCTCATACACCCATACACTCACCTTCAAATCTGTATCTCAAACACTCATACACTGACCTTCAAATCTGTATCTCATACACTCATACGCTCACCTTCAAATCTGTATCTCATACACTCAAACACTCACCTTAAAATCTGTATCTCATACACTCATACACTCACCTTCAAATCTGTACCTCATACACTCATACACTCATACGCTCACCTTCAAATCTGTATCTCATACACTCAAACACTCATACGCTCACCTTCAAATCTGTATCTCATACACTCAAACACTCACCTTCAAATCTGTATCTCATACACTCATACACTCACCTTCAAGTCTGTATCTCATACACTCATACACTCACCTTCAAATCTGTATCTCATACACTCAAACACTCACCTTCAAATCTGTATCTCATACACTCATACACTCACCTTCAAATCTGTATCTCATACACTCATACACTCACCTTCAAATCTGTATCTCATACACTCATACACTCACCTTCAAATCTGTATCTCATACACTCATACGCTCACCTTCAAATCTGTATGTCATACACTCACCTTCAAATCTTTATCTCATACACTCATACACTGACCTTCAAATCTGTATCTCATACACTGAAACACTCACCTTCAAATCTGTATCTCATACACTCAAACACTCATACGCTCACCTTCAAATCTGTATCTCATACACTCAAACACTCACCTTCAAATCTGTATCTCATACACTCATACACTCACCTTCAAGTCTGTATCTCATACACTCATACACTCACCTTCAAATCTGTATCTCATACACTCAAACACTCACCTTCAAATCTGTATCTCATACACTCATACACACACCTTCAAATCTGTATCTCATACACTCATACACTCACCTTCAAATCTGTATCTCATACACTCATACACACACCTTCAAATCTGTATCTCATACACTAAAACTTTCACCTTGAAATCTGTATCTCATACACTCATACACACACCTTCAAATCTGTATCTCATACACTCATACACTCACCTTCAAATCTGTATCTCATACACTCATACACTCACCTTCAAATCTGTATCTCATACACTCATACACTCACCTTCAAATCTGTATCTCAAACACTCAAACACTGACCTTCAAATCTGTATCTCATACACTCATACACTCACCTTCAAATCTGTATCTCAAACACTCATACACTGACCTTCAAATCTGTATCTCATACACTCATACACTGACCTTCAAATCTGTATCTCATACACTCATACACTCACCTTCAAACCTGTATCTCATACACTCATACACTCACCTTCAAATCTGTATCTCATACACTCAAACACTGACCTTCAAATCTGTATCTCATACACTCATATACACACCTTCAAATCTGTATCTCAAACACTCATACACTCACCTTCAAATCTGTATCTCATACACTCATACACTGATTTTCAAACCTGTATCTCATACACTCATACACTCAAACACTCACCTTCAAATCTGTATCTCATACACTCATACACTCACCTTCAAATCTGTATCTCATACACTCATACACTCAAACACTCACCTTCAAATCTGTATCTCATACACTCATACACTCACGTTCAAATCTGTATCTCATACACCCATACACTCACCTTCAAATCTGTATCTCAAACATTCATACACTGACCTTCAAATCTGTATCTCATACACTCATACGCTCACCTTCAAATCTGTATCTCATACACTCAAACACTCACCTTAAAATCTGTATCTCATACACTCACCTTCAAATCTGTATCTCATACACTCATACACTCATACGCTCACCTTCAAATCTGTATCTCATACACTCAAACACTCATACGCTCACCTTCAAATCTGTATCTCATACACTCAAACACTCACCTTCAAATCTGTATCTCATACACTCATACACTCACCTTCAAGTCTGTATCTCATACACTCATACACTCACCTTCAAATCTGTATCTCATACACTTAAACACTCACCTTCAAATCTGTATCTCATACACTCATACACTCACCTTCAAATCTGTATCTCATACACTCATACACTCACCTTCAAATCTGTATCTCATACACTCATACACTCACCTTCAAATCTGTATCTCATACACTCATACGCTCACCTTCAAATCTGTATGTCATACAATTATACACTCACCTTCAAATCTTTATCTCATACACTCATACACTGACCTTCAAATCTGTATCTCATACACTGAAACACTCACCTTCAAATCTGTATCTCATACACTCACCTTCAAATCTGTATCTCATACACTCAAACACTCACCTTCAAATCTGTATCTCATATACTCATACACTGACCTTCAAATCTGTATCTCATACACTCATACACTCATACGCTCACCTTCAAATCTGTATCTCATACACTCAAACACTGATACGCTCACCTTCAAATCTGTATCTCATACACTTATACACTCATACGCTCACCTTCAAATCTGTATCTCATACACTCAAACACTGATACGCTCACCTTCAAATCTGTATCTCATACACTCATACACTCACCTTCAAATCTGTATCTCATACACTAATACACTCACCTTCAAATCTGTATCTCATACACTCATACACTCACCTTCAAATCTGTATCTCAAACACTCAAACACTGACCTTCAAATCTGTATCTCATACACTCATACACTCACCTTCAAATCTGTATCTCATACACTCATACACTGACCTTCAAATCTGTATCTCATACACTCAAACACTCACCTTCAAATCTGTATCTCATACACTCATACACACACCTTCAAATCTGTATCTTATACACTCATACACATACCTTCAAATCTGTATCTCATACACTCACTCACCTTCAAATCTGTATCTCATACACACACCTTCAAATCTGTATCTCATACACTCATACACTCACCTTGAAATCTGTATCTCATACACTCATACACTCACCTTCAAATCATTATCTCATACACTCAAACACTCACCTTCAAATCTGTATCTCATACACTCATACACTCACCTTCAAATCTGTATCTCATACACTCATAGACTCATACGCTCACCTTCAAATCTGTATCTCATACACTCAAACACTGATACGCTCACCTTCAAATCTGTATCCTATACACTCAAACACTCACCTTCAAATCTAGCTGTATCTCATACACTCATACGCTCACCTTCAAATCTGTATCTCATACACTCAAACACTCACCTTCAAATCTGTATCTCATACACTCATACTCTTGCCTTCAAATCTGTATCTCATACACTCATACACTCACCTTCAAATCTGTATCTCTTACACTCATACGCTCACCTTCTAATCTGTATCTCATACACTCAAACACTCACCTTCAAATCTGTATCTCATACACTCGTACGCTCACCTTCTAATCTGTATCTCAAACACTTATACGCTCACCTTCCAATCTGTATCTCATACACTCATACGCTCACCTTCAAATCTGTATCTCATACACTCATACGCTCACCTTCAAATCTTTATCTCATACACCCATACACTCACCTTCAAATCTATATCTTATACACTCGTACGCTCACCTTCAAATCTGTATCTCAAACACTCATACACTCACCTTTAAATCTTTATCTCATACACTTATACACTCACCTTCAAATCTGTATCTCATACACTTATACACTCACCTTCAAATCTGTATCTCATACACTCATACACTCACCTTCAAATCTGTATCTCATACACTCATAAACTCAAACACTGACCTTCAAATCTGTATCTCATACACTCATACACTCACCTTCAAATCTGTATCTCATACACTCATACACTGACCTTCAAATCTGTATCTCATACACTCAAACACTTACCTTCAAATCTGTATCTCATACACTCACCTTCAAATCTGTATCTCATACACTCAAACACTCACCTTCAAATCTGTATCTCATACACTCATACACACACCTTCAAATCTGTATCTCATACACTCATACACTCACCTTCAAATCTGTATCTCATACACTCATACACACACCTTCAAATCATTATCTCATACACTCATACACACACCTTCAAATCTGTATCTCATACACTCACTCACCTTCAAATCTGTATCTCATACACTCATACACACACCTTCAAATCTGTATCTCATACACTCATACACTCACCTTCAAATCTGTATCTCATACACTCGTACACTCACCTTCAAATCATTATCTCATACACTCAAACACTCACCTTCAAATCTGTATCTCATACACTCATACACTCACCTTCAAATCTGTATCTCATACACTCATACACTCATACGCTCACCTTCAAATCTGTATCTCATACACTCAAACACTGATACGCTCACCTTCAAATCTGTATCTTATGCACTCAAACACTCACCTTCAAATCTAGCTGTATCTCATACACTCATACGCTCACCTTCAAATCTGTATCTCATACACTCATACACTCACCTTCAAATCTGTATCTCATACACTCAAACACTCACCTTCAAATCTGTATCTCATACACTCATACTCTTGCCTTCAAATCTGTATCTCATACACTCATACACTCACCTTCAAATCTGTATCTCTTACACTCATACGCTCACCTTCTAATCTGTATCTCATACACTCAAACACTCACCTTCAAATCTGTATCTCATACACTCGTACGCTCACCTTCTAATCTGTATCTCAAACACTTATACGCTCACCTTCCAATCTGTATCTCATACACTCATACGCTCACCTTCAAATCTGTATCTCATACACTCATACGCTCACCTTCAAATCTTTATCTCATACACCCATACACTCACCTTCAAATCTATATCTTATACACTCGTACGCTCACCTTCAAATCTGTATCTCAAACACTCATACACTCACCTTTAAATCTTTATCTCAAACACTCATACACTCACCTTCAAATCTGCATCTCATACACTCATACACTCACCTTTAAATCTGTATCTGAAACACTCATACACTGACCTTCAAATCTGTATCTCACACACTCACCTTTAAATCTGTATCTTAAACACTCATACACTCACCTTCAAATCTGTATCTCATACACTCACCTTCAAATCTGTATCTCAAACACTCATACACTGACCTTCAAATCTGTATCTCTTACACTCATACACTGGCTTTCAAATCTGTATCTCAAAACCTCAAACAGTCCCCTTCAAATCTGTATCTCATACACGTATACACTCACCTTCAAATCTGTATCTCATACACTCATACGCTGACCTTCAAATCTGTATCTCAAACACTCAAATACTCACCTTCAAATCTGTATCTCAAACACTCAAACACTCACCTTTAAATCTGTATCTCATACACTCATACACTCATACGCTCACCTTCAAATCTGTATCTCATACACTCAAACGCTCACCTTCAATTCTGTATCTCATACACTCATACACTCACCTTCAAATCTGTATCTCATACACTCAAACACTCACCTTCAAATCTGTATCTCATACACTCATACACTCACCTTCAAATCTGTATCTCATACACTTATACACTCACCTTCAAATCTGTATCTCATACACTTATACACTCACCTTCAAATCTGTATCTCATACACTCATACACTCACCTTCAAATCTGTATCTCATACACTCATAAACTCAAACACTGACCTTCAAATCTGTATCTCATACACTCATACACTCACCTTCAAATCTGTATCTCATACACTCATACACTGACCTTCAAATCTGTATCTCATACACTCAAACACTCACCTTCAAATCTGTATCTCATACACTCACCTTCAAATCTGTATCTCATACACTCAAACACTCACCTTCAAATCTGTCTCTCATACACTCATACACACACCTTCAAATCTGTATCTCATACACTCATACACTCACCTTCAAATCTGTATCTCATACACTCATACACACACCTTCAAATCATTATCTCATACACTCATACACTCACCTTTAAATCTGTATCTCATGCACTCAAACACTCACCTTAAAATCTGTATCTCATACACTCATACACTCACCTTTAATTCTGTATCTCATACACTCATACACTCATACGCTCACCTTCAAATCTGTATCTCATACACTCAAACACTCATACGCTCACCTTCAAATCTGTATCTCATACACTCAAACGCTCACCTTCAATTCTGTATCTCATACACTCATACACTCACCTTCAAATCTGTATCTCATACACTCAAACACTCACCTTCAAATCTGTATCTCATACACTCATACACTCACCTTCAAATCTGTATCTCATACACTCATACGCTCACCTTCAAATCTGTATCTCATACACTCACCTTCAAATCTGTATCTCATACACTCATACACTGACCTTCAAATCTGTATCTCATACACTGAAACACTCACCTTCAAATCTGTATCTCATACACTCACCTTCAAATCTGTATCTCATACACTCAAACACTCACCTTCAAATCTGTATCTCATACACTCATACACACACCTTCAAATCTGTATCTCATACACTCATACACTCACCTTCAAATCTGTATCTCATACACTCATACACACACCTTCAAATCTGTATCTCATGCACTTAAACTTTCACCTTCAAATCTGTATCTCATACACTAATACACACACCTTCAAGTCTGTATCTCATACACTCATACACTCACCTTCAAATCTGTATCTCATACACTCATACACTCACCTTCAAATCTGTATCTCATACACTCATACACTCACCTTCAAATCTGTATCTCAAACACTCAAACACTCACCTTCAAATCTGTATCTCATACACTCAAACGCTCACCTTCAAATCTGTATCTCATACACTCATACACTCACCTTCAAATCTGTATCTCATACACTCATACACTCACCTTCAAATCTGTATCTCATACACTTACCTTCAAATCTGTATCTCATACACTCATACGCTCACCTTCAAATCTGTATGTCATACACTCATACACTCACCTTCAAATCTGTATCTCATACACTCATACACTCACCTTCAAATCTGTATCTCAAACACTCAAACACTGACCTTCAAATCTGTATCTCATACACTCATACACTCACCTTCAAATCTGTATCTCATACACTCATACACTGACCTTCAAATCTGTATCTCATACACGCATACACACACCTTCAAATCTGTATCTCATGCACTAAAACTTTCACCTTCAAATCTGTATCTCATACACTCATACACACACCTTCAAATCTTTATCTCATACACTCATACACTCACCTTCAAATCTGTATCTCATACACTCATACACTCACCTTCAAATCTGTATCTCATACACTCATACACTCACCTTCAAATCTGTATCTCAAACACTCAAACACTGACCTTCAAATCGGTATCTCATACACTCATACACTCACCTTCAAATCTGTATCTCATACACTCATACACTGACCTTCAAATCTGTATCTCATACACTCAATCACTCACCTTCAAATCTCTATCTCATACACGCATACACTCACCTTCAAATCTGTATCTCATACACTCAAACACTCACCTTCAAATCTGTATCTCATACACTCATACACACACCTTCAAATCTGTATCTCATACACTCATACACTCACCTTCAAATCTGTATCTCATACACTCATACACACACCTTCAAATCTGTATCTCATACACTCACTCACCTTCAAATCTGTATCTCATACACTCATACACACACCTTCAAATCTGTATCTCATACACTCATACACTCACCTTCAAATCTGTATCTCATACACTCATACACTCACCTTCAAATCATTATCTCATACACTCAAACACACCTTCAAATCTCTATCTCATACACTCATACACTCACCTTCAAATCTGTATCTCATACACTCATACACTCACACGCTCACCTTCAAATCTTTATCTCATACACTCAAACACTCATACGCTCACCTTCAAATCTGTATCTTATACACTCAAACACTCACCTTCAAATCTATCTGTATCTCATACACTCATACGCTCACCTTCAAATCTGTATCTCATACACTCATACACTCACCTTCAAATCTGTATCTCATACACTCAAACACTCACCTTCAAATCTGTATCTCATACACTCATACTCTTGCCTTCAAATCTGTATCTCATACACTCATACAGTCACCTTCAAATCTGTATCTCTTACACTCATACGCTCACCTTCTAATCTGTATCTCATACACTCAAACACTCACCTTCAAATCTGTATCTCATACACTCGTACGCTCACCTTCTAATCTGTATCTCAAACACTTATACGCTCACCTTCCAATCTGTATCTCATACACTCATACGCTCACCTTCAAATCTGTATCTCATACACTCATACGCTCACCTTCAAATCTTTATCTCATACACCCATACACTCACCTTCAAATCTATATCTTATACACTCGTACGCTCACCTTCAAATCTGTATCTCAAACACTCATACACTCACCTTTAAATCTTTATCTCAAACACTCATACACTCACCTTCAAATCTGCATCTCATACACTCATACACTCACCTTTAAATCTGTATCTGAAACACTCATACACTGACCTTCAAATCTGTATCTCACACACTCACCTTTAAATCTGTATCTTAAACACTCATACACTCACCTTCAAATCTGTATCTCATACACTCATACGCTCACCTTCAAATCTGTATCTCATACACTCATACGCTCACCTTCAAATCTTTATCTCATACACCCATACACTCACCTTCAAATCTATATCTTATACACTCGTACGCTCACCTTTAAATCTGTATCTCAAACACTCATACACTCACCTTTAAATCTTTATCTCAAACACTCATACACTCACCTTCAAATCTGCATCTCATACACTCATACACTCACCTTTAAATCTGTATCTCAAACACTCATACACTGACCTTCAAATCTGTATCTCTTACACTGATACACTGACTTTCAAATCTTTATCTCAAACACTCAAACAGTCACCTTCAAATCTGTATCTCATACACTCATACACTCACACGCTCACCTTCAAATCTTTATCTCATACACTCAAACACTCATACGCTCACCTTCAAATCTGTATCTTATACACTCAAACACTCACCTTCAAATCTATCTGTATCTCATACACTCATACGCTCACCTTCAAATCTGTATCTCATACACTTATACACTCACCTTCAAATCTGTATCTCATACACTCAAACACTCACCTTCAAATCTGTATCTCATACACTCATACTCTTGCCTTCAAATCTGTATCTCATACACTCATACACTCACCTTCAAATCTGTATCTCTTACACTCATACGCTCACCTTCTAATCTGTATCTCATACACTCAAACACTTACCTTCAAATCTGTATCTCATACACTCGTACGCTCACCTTCTAATCTGTATCTCAAACACTTATACGCTCACCTTCAAATCTGTATCTCATACACTCATACGCTCACCTTCAAATCTGTATCTCATACACTCATACGCTCACCTTCAAATCTTTATCTCATACACCCATACACTCACCTTCAAATCTATATCTTATACACTCGTACGCTCACCTTTAAATCTGTATCTCAAACACTCATACACTCACCTTTAAATCTTTATCTCAAACACTCATACACTCACCTTCAAATCTGCATCTCATACACTCATACACTCACCTTTAAATCTGTATCTCAAACACTCATACACTGACCTTCAAATCTGTATCTCTTACACTCATACACTGACTTTCAAATCTGTATCTCAAACACTCAAACAGTCACCTTCAAATCTGTATCTCATACACGTATACACTCCCCTTCAAATCTGTATCTCTCACACTCATACGCTCACCTTCAAATCTGTATCTCAAACACTCAAATACTCACCTTCAAATCTGTATCTCAAACACTCAAACACTCACCTTTAAAGCTGTATCTCATACACTCATACACTCACCTTCAAATTTTTATCTCATACACTCATACACTCACCTTCAAATCTTTATCTCACACACGTATACACTCACCTTCAAATCTGTATCTCATACACTTATACACTCACCTGCAAATCTGTATCTCATATACTCATACACTCACCTTCAAATCTGTATCTCATACACTCATACACTCAAACACTGACCTTCAAATCTGTATCTCATACACTCATACACTCACCTTCAAATCTGTATCTCATACACTCATACACTGACCTTCAAATCTGTATCTCATACACTCAAACACTCACCTTCAAATCGTTATCTCATACACTCACCTACAAATCTGTATCTCATACACTCAAACACTCACCTTCAAATCTGTATCTCATACACTCATACACACACCTTCAAATCTGTATCTTATACACTCATACACTCACCTTCAAATCTGTATCTCATACACTCATACACACACCTTCAAATCATTATCTCATACACTCATACACTCACCTTCAAATCTGTATCTCATACACTCATACACTTACCTTCAAATCATTATCTCATACACTCAAACACTCACCTTTAAATCTGTATCTCATACACTCATACACTCACCTTCAAATCTGTATCTCATACACTCATACACTCATACGCTCACCTTCAAATCTGTATCTCATCCACTCAAACACTCATACACTGACCTTCAAATCTGTATCTCACACACTCACCTTTAAATCTGTATCTCAAACACTCATACACTCACCTTCAAATCTGTATCTCATACACTCACCTTCAAATCTGTATCTCAAACACTCATACACTGACCTTCAAATCTTTATCTCTTACACTCATACACTGACCTTCAAATCTGTATCTCAAACACTCAAACAGTCACCTTCAAATCTGTATCTCATACACGTATACACTCACCGTGAAATCTGTATCTCATACACTCATACGCTCATCTTCAAATCTGTATCTCAAACACTCAAACACTCACCTTCAAATCTGTATCTCAAACACTCATACACTCACCTTCAAATCTGTATCTCATACACTTATACACTCACCTTCAAATCTGTATCTTATACACTTATACACTCACCTTCAAATCTGTATCTCATACACTCATACACTCACCTTCAAATCTGTATCTCAAACACTCATACACTCACCTTTAAATCTGTATCTCATACACTTATACACTTACCTTCAAATCTGTATCTCATACACTTATACACTCACCTTCAAATCTGTATCTCATACACTCATACACTCACCTTCAAATCTGTATCTCAAACACTCATACACTGACCTTCAAATCTGTATCTGTTACACTTATACACTGTCCTTCAAATCTGTATCTCATACACTCATACGCTCACCTTCAAATCTGTATCTCATACACTCATACATTTACCTTCAAATCTGTATCTCAAACACTCATACAGTCACCTTGAAATCTGTATCTCAAACACTCATACACTGACCTTCAAATCTGTATCTCATACACTCATACGCTCACCTTCAAATCTGTATCTCATACACTCATACGCTCACCTTTAAATCTTTATCTCATACACTCATACACTCACCTTCAAATCTTTATCTCAAACACTCATACACTCACCTTCAAATCTATATCTTATACACTCATACGCTCACCTTCAAATCTGTATCTCAAACACTCATAAACTCACCTTTAAATCTTTATCTCAAACACTCATACACTCACCTTTAAATCTGTATCTCAAACACTCATACACTGACCTTCAAATCTGTATCTCATACACTCACCTTTAAATCTGTATCTCAAACACTCATACACTCACCTTCAAATCTGTATCTCATACACTCACCTTCAAATCTGTATCTCAAACACTCATACACTGACCTTCAAGTCTGTATCTCTTACACTCATACACTGACCTTCAAATCTGTATCTCAAACACTCAAACAGTCACCTTCAAATCTGTATCTCATACACGTATACACTCACCTTCAAATCTGTGTCTCATACACTCATACGCTCACCTTCAAATCTGTATCTCAAACACTCAAATACTTACCTTCAAATCTGTATCTCAAACACTCAAACACTCACCTTTAAATCTGTATCTCATACACTCATACACTCACCTTCAAATCTGTATCTCATACACTCATACACTCACCTTCAAATCTGTATCTCATACACTTATACACTCACCTTCAAATCTGTATCTCATACACTTATACACTCACCTTCAAATCTGTATCTCATACACTCATACACTCACATTCAAATCTGTATCTCATACACTCATACACTGACCTTCAAATCGGTGTCTCATACACTCATACACTGACCTTCAAATCTGTATCTCATACACTCATACACTTACCTTCAAATCTGTATCTCATAGACTCAAACACACACCTTTAAATCTGTATCTCATACACTCACCTTCTTCATAAAATCCAAATCTGCATCAGTTCATCTGAGGGTGCTAACATAGTTTATTTGGAAGAGTCCAGTCTGGTATCTGTCCTTCTTTGTCGGTACTTTTGAGGTAGAAGTTAAGAAGATTAGTTTTTAGATATGGTCGTTGGAGCGTAGTATTTTAAAAATGCATCTGTAAAGTCTTGCTAAGCATTTCCTTGCCATTTTTAGCGCCTGTACGAAGAGAAGAAAGTGTTGTCCTCAAGAAAGGAGAATTTCAAAAAACGTAAGTTGATAAGTAAGGCACGAGGGTGAGTGTCATTAAGAAAGTGGAATCTCGAGAAGTAAGATGTAAAAAGGAGTATTATATGGCAAAGCCAGTCTTAGGCAAATTCCTTGTGCTCTGATTGGTTCTTTCTCGGTCTGGATTTTGCAGTACGGACCATTTCCATGGAAACGGTCCAACCCGTGTATTTTTGTTTCGGAGCGAAGCCGGCAAATTCAAAATTGGCAACAAAACAGCGAAAGGAAAGTGTGAATATTGTCATTCTTCACAGTGAAACTACCTGAAGAAGCTAAAAAGATTGAAATTTTTCCGAAATTTCAAAGATGGATGAAGAAGACGAACATTTACTATTAGAAATAGAGTGCCATGTAATAAACAACTTACTAACCGAGCTTGCTCGGGCCGTACTGGGGAATATTGGCCCTAGGTCGTGGCAGTACGGACCGAGCGAAGCGGTTAGTAAGCGGTTAGTATTTGACGGATTTTTGAAGACGTTTGTCAAGCTTAAAGCTAACGGAAGGCGCAGAGGCGTGTGTCTGTGTGTGAAGGGGGTGCAGTGGTTGGGGAGATATTACAGAAGAACTACCTTGCAGCCCTCTCCTCCCCTACTTCTCTTACGATTCTCTTCACTGTCCCTTTGAAGATGCGTCGAGGTTATGTCCATGTTATTGTTTCGTTTCCATAGTGATAATGATAATGATATATTTCGTGCTTTGACGGATAGGTCAATAGATGAGGGTCCCCCAGGGGTTTTGGGGAACAAGGGAACATTGGCAAAATATCGAAGGGAACAAGGGAACATTTGCCAATTTTTGGGAACAGGGGAACAAAATTTTTTTCATTTTTTGGGAGAAAATTGAGGGGGGGGAGTAGCTGGTAAGCGGATTTGATAAAAGGGGAACAATTTACGAAAATGTGTGGGAACATGGGAACAAGGACCCCCCCCCCCCCCCCTGGGAGACCCTGATAGATTTGGCATGAGATACAATGTTCTATCTCCGATCAAATACCGATGAACAGCTGAAAATACGACAGGACTTATAATTTGTCATGAAAAACACAGATATTGAGTGGTTGATAAAGCATCTAAAATGAAATGATATGGAAGCAGGGATCGGAAATGCAAAAACGAGCCGTGTTTTATCACAGTTTATTCCACTTGATTCCCTCAGTTTTCACGTATGCTATTCAAATGAGTTTAAGAAGGTTGAGTTAAGGGATTTTGGCAGTTTCTCGATGCTACGGATGGTGCATCACCAGATGAAGTCAAACAAAACGTTTGAACGCCACACACCAAAAAAGCTTACCCAGCAAGGAACACCAAACACGACACTTATTTTATTAACCTTGCAGATGTGCAGCGCCTATCTTCCCTCTATGATGCCACTAAAAGCAAATTGATGGAAAACGAAACTCATTCACAGGTACAGGTGTATTTCCCATTTTTGATGCCATTTTGTCCCAGTATTGTACCTAGATTTAAATTTTAAAGTAGCTTTTTAACACTCGTGGTATTCCTATTTTAACTTTTATTTGTATTTGGAATGTTCTTTTAGTGTCCACAATTAGCTTATATTTAGCTAAATACTCTAACACTTAAATAAAGTTCATTCATTCACTCAACGTAATCAAAACATTGATTTAACGAGTGGACCTCTTAAATTGTGGTAGTGATGTAAGAGTAAAAAAAAAAAAACAGGAAACAACAGGACATTGCCCAGGTTAAACCTTGAACTTAGAGAAAGTAATATATTTTTCGCTAGCATTCCCAAAGACAGTAATTGACTCTGTATTCCCTGTCAAGATAATAAATAATTTTACTTCTATTCCCTATGGTGCAATCTCAGTGGCAGTGAAAGAGCTAAATGAAGGTCAATTTTTTAAGCACTGTGTTGACCGGTATACTGATCATGTCATTTGCACTAATAAAATAAAACATAAAAGCATTGTGACTTTTTCAAAAACTAGCTTCGCGAGGTTTTTGCGGGAGTCGTATTTCTAGTATATTTTTCGCTTGCATTCCCAAAGACAGTAATTGAATAATGCGGGACAATCCGGTGTAGACGTAGAAGTGTTTGCTAGGGTCTTTGTTTCTTGGTTTTATGAAGTCAGTCAGTTGGGTAATTCTGAGCTTGTTGCCGTGAGGTATTTGGTTTTGAAAACTGTAAAATATTCTGGATCAGTATCAGTTTCTGGGCAACCGTGCACCTACCCCTCCCCTAAACCAACATTAACGCTAACTTTTTAAGTCATTATAACTTGTTGGGTTAGGGGAGGGGTAGGTGCACAGTTGCCCAGAAATTGATATTGATCCAATATTCTTGGGTGACGAAGTGAGCCTAGTGTTCATTTGTTTGCAATGAAAAGCAAGTCAAACAAACATAGGCTCAATCGACCCTAAATTTCGAGAGGTAGTTAGCTCGTTATGGAATGCACTTTCATTATTCAAGGGCGAGATCCCCTTATTAGTATACACCAACTCGACAACCTTGGTATTTTGAGTTAACTGATTGGTTGAACACTTAATGACTGGTCCCGAGGGGAACAGTGAATTTTGTTTCCCTCGAATCTGAATGTTTCACTGGACTTCGTCTCGGGAAACATCCACATTCGAGGGAGGCAAAATTAACTGCTCCCCAAAGGACCACTCTTTAGGGATTTGTTATATAGCAAAACAAAAACGCTCAGATCATGTGCAACAGCGGTTAACATTTCGCGGGTAACAATGAACGGGTTTCCGCTTGTCGTCATAGTTTTCGCAATGTCTAGCGCCAGAGTCATTGTTAAATGTCATGTGATCACGAGCTTGCGCTGTAGGAGTAAAAACGCCAGCTAAGTAACAATCAACAAAACAAGTACTGTGATTGGTTGATTCTTGGTCACGTGCCCCTGATCAAATTCAAATGTATCCCGACCGGGATACAATGGCGCAGTTGTTGCCCGCGCGCCAGTTGTGCCGTCTTTGTTTGTTTGTTTTTGCTATACTATTGTTTAATTAAGGGAACGTCTCAATATATAACAAAGCACTTAATGTATGGTCCCTCGGGGAAACTAATTAATTTTGTTTTCCCTCGAGTTCTAATGTTTCCCGAGAGGAAGTCGAGGGAAACATCAGGACTCTCGGGAAAACAAAACTGTTTCCTTTAAGACTATACATTAAGTGTATAGAGCGTATGCACTTGACGTCATGGCATCCATGTTGGTGTTCCCAAACAAAGAAAAGGCGGCCATGTTGGTGTCCCAAACTGATCCTCTAGGAATTAAGTGCTATTCTTATGCAAACATCTTATTTTGTTCCCGTTAAAAACATGGTCGCTGATCATGTGAGTGAATACGCTCTATACTCTTCACTTCCCAGGAGGTGAATAATACTGGGATACTGAGGAGGCCTTATGGAAGTGCGGTTTGATTATGTGCAGTGGCCTGTTTTTTCAAAATAAGTCTCACCGCCACTTTGATGAATGAGGTTTCTTTATTAGTATGCACCAAAACAATTATTCGTTTTAATCTCGGCGAATAATGACTTCAGAAATTTTTACCTCGCTACAGTTTATTACTGCAGTGAAAGCTAGACTGATGGTTTCTGGGCAACCGTGCACCTACCCCTCCCCTAAACTAACATTAACGCTAACTTTTTAACTCATTATAACTTGTTGGATTAGGGGAGGGGTAGGTGCACAGTTGCCCAGAAACTGATATTGATCCTGGTTTTGTGTTTGTTAGCTGGGTAACCTGGAGAGAAAGTGGCAACATCATGAGCAAAACAACTTTGTCATGAAGGAATGTATCCTTAGCTGTTTGTTGTTTCTTTGTTTGCTTCTTGTCTGTTTGGTTGTTTATAAGAATCTGTTTTCTGTTCGGGAATTTTTATAATATGTGCTTGTTGACTGAGTGGGAGGGCCTGCGGGAAAATATTTTGGCTCGAAGTCATGACGTACCGAGCGAGCGCAGCGAGTTTCGTGCGTCGTGATCGAGAACCAAATATCGGGGCTAAAAATTAACTCCAGTGCTTGGTGGCCAGTTTCCTTGAATTTTAAGTGGCCCATCGCAAAATGAAGTAGCCCTCGAGTTTTTTTTTTTTTTTTGAGAGTCACGTGGCAATCACAAAATCAAAATGGCGTTAATATGTTGTGAATGTGGATCGCTCGGGAAGTCACTGATAAAATGGCTCGGAATTTCCACTTCAGAACTAAGCATTCACTAAAATGGATGATCTTAGAGTCCAGGCAAAGAAACGAAGAGAAAGTTAGTCTAATAAAACTGCATATCGAGTTTTCTTTTCAACTTTGTACTTGGCATAATTTACATTGCAACTTTAAGAAATTCTGTAGCATGGTCGCACATCGGGCGTTCAAACCTTAACTTTTGGTAGCCCTGGTCAGTTATAACTCGCCACTGGCGACCGTGCGAACGCCAATTTTTATCCCTGCAAATATTGTCCCGTCCGGGCCATCCTAACTTAGTTAATAAGCATTTTAGGTAGGTATGTGGTGTAAGCATCGTGTATGGCTATGGAGAGCAATGTATGCCATATATTCACTAACGGGGAACCACTATATGATGCTTACACCACGTACCTACCGCATTTTATCATATGACCGCTGACTACGTTTTGAAGATTTCGAAAAGTTGTTTTCATTCTAAATAGGAAGCAGGAAGCGACAGCCTGTCTCGCGCAGGAAAAATCACCAAAAAGATCCTACAATGAAAACATTCCCTTTATTTACACAAGGCAAACTTAACGGCAGTACTTCATTTTTTATTTTGCTTTCATATAAGCAGTCATCTCATCTAACTTACGATGAAGGTACGGGAAAGAAAGATATTTGGCACGAGGATTGTAGACTTAGATCAAGAGAGGAAAGAGAACATAACCCCGTCTGATATGATAAGGGGACAGAATCTATTTTTAGCGCGGAATCTATTCATCTCGTTCAATGACTGCGCGGTTTCCACATGGCGCATTAAAAGTACAACCACGTGATGAGAAGGACATCAGCCATTGGTTAGTTAAAATAGTTTCCGGATCTAATAATAGATTCTGTCCTCTTATCATAGTAAGACAACCCAGTATGGAAGATGCGTTCTCTTACCTCACTTTCTCTTGCTTAGATGTATTGAGGAAAGCCCGTGGTTCTTGTTCACACTGCCATAAGGGTAGGTTAAAACGTAACAACATAATTTTCTACTGATGTGAAAACAAGTTGTAGATTGAGTCGAGCACGGCACTAGCAGGAGGTTTGAAGCCAGTTTGTTACTGTCGTTTAACAGCACAGAGACATTGCTGTGCTGCGCGCCACTGGCTCAACGTTTTTTCAACCGTGGTGCTATTGCCGTACTGTGAATGACAAATAAAGTAGAGCAAGGCGTTAGTGATTTTAAAAACAGGCGCTATACAACCTACGAAGGAGTTACTTTCCAAAGAAACTGGTGCTGCTTCGGTGGAAATTTGAAACACAATGTTTTCTTTTTCAAAAAACGAGCAGACAAAGTAACATTTATCACCCTAAGATTTAAGGCGTTTTGGTGTTTTGAGGGTTAACCCCCATCAGAGCCCTTTGCTAGCCCTTCGTTTCGCTCTGACGAAGGGCTAACGCTCGAAACGCCGTCAGCACCGTTTAAATATTACTGTAGTAAAACTTGATTTATCAACTCGTCCGATAAACCGTTTATTGCCTGTACCACTCAACTGATCAGATACAATGGGCCAACAATTTAAATTACTAAGAGGTCCATCTCAAGGAGGCAATCGGAACGCAACTTTAAAGAACCAATGTGATTGGTAGGTTAGCAATGAAACACGCCATACATGAACAGATCCTTAACGTCTCTCAGACATTGCGTCGAAAAGCATGGAGAGCGACTATCGACCGATAAAACAGAACGTGTCAGAGCAGTTAGAGGATATTAACAAGCTCTTGATCCAGGTTCTTGGCAAATAACTGCCAATTTCAGTACTGCGTTGTTGTGTATTTATTCGCCAGTGTAAAACGAAAGGATTAAATCCGTGCCGTGTGATTTAAATTTGTCCATTGTTGCCCTGTCAAAACCTTTTAAAAAACTGAGCGCGTTTCTCTAAGGTTTTCTTTCTCGAAAAGTCAATCTTAAAGTATGAAGTACTCATTCTACAAACCTAGTTTGTTGACTTGGCTTAAGATCTTTAAATCTCTTACAAATGCAATATTGGAAACTGCGGCCCACATTTCTAGACTAAAAACTCTATTTTGGAGATTTAGTGAAGATCGGAACAAGGTATTTCGGTGTTAGCTACCGATTCAAAAGTATTGAAATTATTTTTACTGAACAATAGTTCATAATACTCGCCAAATAAATCTGAAGAAAGAAAATCTGATTGTCAATTATGAAGGGTCATTCGTCACAATACCCGATCCGATAGTGAGAAAATATTGACCCCGTGGGATTAGAAATGGAATCTGATTGGCTGATTTTAGTCCTTGGCCCACGAACCCTTTTGCGTGTTAAAGTGGCATAACTTTACAGAAAAATTCTAGTTCATTGCGTATTCTCGATGTTCTCTTCAGCTTTCTTATTTTTCTCCGAGCCACCACTGAGTGGTAGAGGTGTCAGTTGTCACACAGCGGTGTACTGGATTTATGGTGTGGTAAAGGCCAAAGTCATCTTCGCCAGCCCCTCTTCCACGTTCAGCTCCCGAAGCGTTAAACTGGCATCCGACCGCACTTGGACCCCAGTAAGTGTCCGAATGAGCGTGCCAGTTATCTGTCTGGGCAAAATGAGCAGTGCAGTTATAGCAGCTGTATCCACGAACATTGATATATTCAAACTCTTGACACCCACTTTGGAAACTCAGCTTTAATATGTCGAACTGTGATAACGATGCCCGAAGATAGTCGGTGTAGTTCGGTCCCTCGGTGTCGAAACGACAGGTGGCTCGGAAATGGGTCGCGGTCTTAGCAATTTCCTGCATTCGCGACAGAGAAAGACGGTAGTTGTCCCAAGAAAAGACATCTTGGTTGACTTCATAGTTCTTGTAGAATGCCATATTTCTAAATCCATGCCTGTTTCCTTTAGTGAATGACTCAATGACTGTCCATGCAAATCCTTCCTCGGACTCAAAATCACAGAATGCACTGTAATAAATGTTCTGAGAATCTTGCAGCGGAAAAACGCCAGGTTTAATTGTCTTTCCAGCTGATTCCAAGTATTTCCTGTGCTCTTTACATGTTTTACCTGCAAGTTCATGACAGCGTTTTCCAGTAAATCCTCGCACACATGAGCAAGTAAACGAGGTATGGGCGTCATCGCACACCTCTGAACATGTCCCACCATTCAGACACGGATTGGATGAACAGCATCCGTTACTGCAAGGTGCCTGCATACACTCACTGGACGATGACTAGATAAAGAAAAAATAACCATAAAGTTAGATACTAAATTGTTAAGTCTCTTTACTTATGTAAACAGAGCAGTCAAAACTAATTTCATGCATGATTGCTTTGGATCATGGCGACGTTGCCACGGTGGAATTCGGTTCAAAAATCAATCGAAAGTAAGACTGAAACAAATTTAATTTGAATAAAAGTATTATCATTTCGATTAAATAGGACTATTATTAATTAATTAATTAATTATTTAACAATATTAAATATTTTAATCATCAGATTGCATGTGTTTGTTGATGGCGATATATTTACCATTTGCTCTCAGTTGCTCCCAAATTTCAAGTTTAAAGCGACCACGACCCCTTTCGAGTCCCGAAACTTGACAAATCCAGGCTTCTCCGGAAGCTCCGGCGACCGGCGAAAACCGCCGGCTAGTCGTCGTCAACTCGCCGGCTACTCAAAGAAATGAGTTCCTAACAGGGATATTAAAAATATATCCGCCGTAGTTTGTTCGATAAAAACAAATCCTGGACAGTGGCAAGATAAAAAAATCAAATCAGACAAAAACATACTAATATCTTTGGGCCATGAGATTCACTTGAAACGTTTCCGCCCTTAATTAGTGGTATGTTTAATTAATGCTCCCACAAATTAGAATTTTATCGAATCCCCCTCCATGAGTGGGGTTGACCCCGCTCTCATACCTGCGCCAAGTGAAAGACGCTGCTGTCTATACTTTCATTTCCTCTCTTTCTACTTAAAATTTTCCGGAGAACCCTGCAAGTCCAATATTTGCTTCGAGTATCAAGTGGTCTATTGCAAGTGTTTGCACCTGTTGTGATTTTCCAAACTAATTTCTTTGATGTTTGTGTGAAGAAATCAAGTCCATTGAAAAGGGTTCGATTTTGAGATGATCCCAAATTAAAAATTTGACTCTAATCTCCAACTTAATTCCCAGTCGCAAAACTAGGCAGCAATATAATTTTGATTTAAAATCCAGACCTAGAAATGGCAAAAAGCTTTCTTCTTTTAAATCGCAACGTGGTTAGTGCAGTAAATAGGCAAACAAACGTTTTGCTTTCTTATTGAGACGACCCCAGGATCGAAGACATCGCACTAAGAATGGACCACAAGAGCATTAAGTGAAAGAGTAAGTGGTTTTAATATATTTTAGGTAATTATTGATTTTTAATATATTTTAGGTAATTTTAGGTGATTATTATTTCGATTGGCATTTAGAGGTTCAATTTCTATACAAACCTGCTTCCCGATTATATTTCTATAATTCCATGCATATTTTGTAGTTCATTACAAGCAACCACAATTCACTGAACAACAAAGACCTACTGAGAGGGGAGGACGGAGGTCGGGGAAAAGCACTGTCATTTTAACTATAAAGACAACGAAAATATATATGACCCACGTGTGGTACCTTCGAATTTAATTCCTCGCAAAGCGAGGTTACTAATCGTGTCGCCTTCGGTCAGACCACGTGGCTCGCAAGCCCGAGTAAATCGAGCCGAGAGTTTATTCCTCGCGAAGCGAGGCCGAAGGCCGAGCGTAGCGAGGTTACTAATCGTGTCGGTTCCGGTCAGTAGTTGTAAAACGCGGGGACTGGCACAAAAATTGGTTTTTCGGCAAAGTCTCGGTAAAGTCTCGGCAAAGTCTCGGTAAAGTCTCGGTAAAGTCTCGGCAAAGTCTCGGCAAAGTCTCGGCAAAGTCTCGGCAAAGTCTCGGCAAAGTCTCGGCAAAGTCTCGGTAAAGTCTCGGCAAAGTCTCGGCAAAGTCTCGGCAAAGTCTCGGTAAAGTCTCGGTAAAGTCTCGGTAAAGTCTCGGTAAAGTCCCGGCAAAGTCTCGGTAAAGTCTCGGCAAAGTCTCGGCAAAGTCTCGGCAAAGTCTCGGTAAAGTCTCGGCAAAGTCTCGGCAAAGTCTCGGTAAAGTCACGGTAAAGTCTCGGTAAAGTCTCGGTAAAGTCTCGGTAAAGTCTCGGTAAAGTCTCGGCAAAGTCTCGGTAAAGTCTCGGCAAAGTCTCGGCAAAGTCTCGGCAAAGTCTCGGCAAAGTCTCGGTAAAGTCTCGGTAAAGTCTCGGTAAAGTCTCGGTAAAGTCTCGGTAAAGTCTCGGTAAAGTCTCAGCAAAGTCTTGGTAAAGTTTTGATTGGATTTTACCGATAGGCGGAGCGAGCTGCGCGAGTGGAGGGAGGTTCTGTATCAGCATAAACTGGTGATTTTATGCTGATACAGAACCGATACGAAAAAAGATAAAAAATTGAAAAAAATGGTTTATAAGAAAAAATATGGTAATGCAATACGAAATGGATCAATTAAAAGACGTTGAATTGAAAGAAATTTTGAGGGAGTTACGTATACGGGGGAGAAGCGGCATGAGAAAAGCGGAGAAAATAGCAGCATTACGCGAAAGGGGTATAAATACGCAAGAGGATTTGGAAAATTACAGGCGGAGACTTAATGAAGAACAGCCAATGTTGGGAACGCCGCCCGGTTCTCCTCCGCCAAGAACTCCGCTTGTCACACCGCCTGGGTCTCCTCCGCCAAGAAAAAGGAAACTAACACCAACTTTTATAAACACACAAAAACGATCAAAACAAACTTTTGATTGGGGAAATTATTCATTCAAGGTTATGGATAAAGACGAGTTTTCTAAAAAGCTTGAAGATTTAACCAATGAAAATATTATAAAAATTGCCAATAACAAACAAACAAAACCCAAACCAAGAGAAAATGTGAATATATCTGATAGTGTGAGAGATGAATTGGATGAGCAATTTAATATAGAAGAACAACAAACAGCATTGCGGGGTTATCTGAAAACTCATAGGATAGATGGTAAAAAAGGGTATGGTCCAAATGCATTTATCAGCAAAATCAAGCCAAAAGTTTTGGATCTAATTAATAAGCAAAAGAAGCCTATCAAAATAAAGTTCATCTTTGCCTGCAAATTCATAAAAAGGGATTCTGATGGCGATAGTGTTTCTTTTCCTGGATTTTTAGCTTACTTTCATTCAAAAAATGTGGAAATAATAACAGAAGCAACCGATTTTCCAGAATTATATGATACAATGGTAAATTTCTTACTTGGACAGGTCGAAGATTTTCAAAATTTAGGTTCTGGATGGATATTCGATCAAGTGGGATATTTTGATATTTTCATCGATCCTTATGAACCCATTTCTGGAAGTTCCTACATTTCACTGCCGCTAATATTGGAATTAAAGAAAGCAATCATAAACGTTAAAAATGCGAATGATCATGAATGTTTAAAGTGGGCAATAACTTCCGCCGCTTTTCCAAAAGAGAAAAATCCACAAAGACTAGATAAGCAAATGATAGAAAACTCAAAGAAATTTGACTGGTCGGGAATGGAGTTTCCTACTTCACTAAAACAGATTGGTAGGTTTGAAAAACAAAACCCCCACTACGCGATTAATGTCTATGGATATGATAAAGATGGTGTATACCCCCTAAGAATAAGTAAAAAAGAAAAAGGTTGTCTAATCAATCTACTTTTAATATCAGAAGGCGAAAATAACCACTATTGTTGGATAAAGGATATGAGCAGATTGTTGGCTTCAAAAGTTAGTAAACATAAATCCAAGATGTACTTTTGCCCCAGATGCCTTAACCCATTCCAAACCGAAAAATCATTGGAAAAACATCTGGAATATTGTGCTAAAAATAAAGAAGTTAAGATTGAAATGCCAAAGGATAAAGATGGAAATCCCAAGTACATTAAATTCGTCAATTACAATAGAAAAATGCGTGTACCCTTTGTTGTGTACGCGGATTTTGAGAGTTTTACAGAGAAAATAGATACATGTTCACCCGACCTTCGCAAAAGCTTTACCAAACAATACCAAAAGCATGCGCCATCGGGTTTCTGCTATCTTATTATATTTTTTGATGAAAATCATAAAAATGTCATTAGGCGATATACGGCCAAATCGCCAGATGAAGACGTCGCCCAAATATTTATAAACAGTTTGGAGTCAGACATTAGGGCAATTTACACAAACACAAGATACAAAAAGAAAGTTAGGATGACTGAAGAAGATATAACAAGCTATAATTCTGCTACACATTGCCACATTTGCGAAGATGAATTGGGGAAAGATAAGGTAATAGATCACTGCCACCTTACAGGAAAGTACAGAGGAGCAGCCCATAGGGAATGTAACTTAAAATTTAAAGTTCCAAAGTATTTTCCGGTAATATTTCACAATCTATCTGGTTACGACGCCCATCTTTTTATCAAAAACCTTGGTGCAACAGAAGGTAAAATAAATTGTATCCCAAATAACGAGGAAAAGTACATTTCTTTCACAAAACAGATTGTGGTTGATACATTTACAAACGAAAAAGGTAAGCTGGTTGAGGTGAAGCGAGAAATTAGATTCATAGATTCATTCAAATTTATGCCAACTAGTCTTGATAAATTAGTAGCCAACCTCCCAAAAGAATCTTTCAAAAACTTATCGAGCTACTATAAAGGCGAACAATTAAAGCTGTTGCTGAGAAAGGGGGTATTTCCCTATGAATGGTTCGACAAATTTGTAAAGCTAAATGAAACCCAACTTCCATCAAAGGAAGAATTTTACTCTAAACTCAACGATGAAGAAATAAAAGAATATGATTACCAGCATGCGCAAAATGTATGGAAAACCTTCAAAATGAAAACGATGAGAGAATACCATGATTTGTATCTCAAGACGGACGTACTACTTTTGGCGGACGTATTCGAGAATTTTAGAGATGTTTGCCAAGAGAATTTTGGTTTGGATCCCGCCCACTATTATACACTACCGGGGCTAGCTTGGGACGCCATGTTAAAGTACACAAAAGTGAATTTGGAGTTACTAACCGACATCGATATGTTGCTCATGATTGAGAAAGGTATTCGGGGCGGCATCGCTATGATTTCTACTAGATATGGAAAAGCAAATAATCCCTACATGAAAAACTTTGATATTAACAAAGTAATAAGTTATATTATATATCTCGACGCAAATAATTTATATGGCGGTGCAATGTGCAGGCCACTACCTACTCATGATTTTAAATGGATGACCGAAAAAGAGCTTGTATACTGGGAAAATATGCCCTGCATACTGGAGGTTAATTTAGAATACCCAACTCGCCTTCATGATTTACATAATGATTACCCGCTTGCTCCAGAGAGGCTTTTAGTTAATAAGGTCGATAAATTAATCCCAAACCTAAACAATAAGACAAAGTATGTTGTTCATCATGAGACACTAAAGCTTTACCAATCATTGGGATTAAAAGTTACAAAAATTCATCGAGGAATCACATTCAAAGAGTCGGCTTGGTTAAAACCATATATTGACAAGAATACCGATCTAAGATCAAAAGCGAAGAATGATTTTGAAAAAGATTTTTTTAAGTTAATGAACAATTCTGTGTTTGGCAAAACAATGGAAAACATTAGAAATAGGGTTGACATTAAATTAATCACAAATCAAAAAGACGCGAAGAAATTAATATCAAAACCTAACTACCAGCATCGCACTATCTTTTGTGAAAATCTTGTAGCCATTCACATGAAGAAAACAAAGTTAGTATTCAATAAACCCGTTTACTTGGGCATGTGCATTCTGGATTTAAGTAAAACCATAATGTACGACTTTCATTACAATTACATCAAACCGAAATACGGTGAAATGGCAAAATTACTTTTTACAGATACGGACAGTCTGATGTATTTAGTAGAAACGGAAGATTTCTACAAGGATATTGCGCCGGATGTGAGAGAAAAGTTCGATACTTCAAATTTCCCTGAAAAGCATAAATCGGGTATTGAGATAGGAGTAAACAAAAAAGTCGTAAATATGTTCAAAGATGAGGCTGGGGGAAAAGCGATAGCGGAATTTGTGGGCCTGAGGGCGAAGCTTTACTCATACAGGATGGACGAAGGCGAAGAAGAAAAGAAATGTAAGGGGTTGAAAAAGGTAGTAGTAAAAAAGACCATAAGCTTTAATGATTACAAAGATTGTCTTTTCAGCAAAAAGCCACAAATGAGGCAAATGAATGTTTTTAGAAGTCGTTTGCATGATGTTTACACCGAAACTGTTAACAAAGTTTCGCTGTCTTGCGATGATGATAAAAGAATAATTTGCGAAGACGGAATTAATACTTTTGCCTACGGGCATTATCGTTGCAACACAGAATTTGGCGGGAGTTCTGTATTATAAGGCACAACCTGTAATTCTTCCCTAACAAATCCCCGCCTAGGGCCATCCAATAAATAATATAAAACTGGCTGATTTGGTGAAACGACGCTACGAGTAATGTAATAAACTTTGATACTCCAAATAGGATCAGTAGCACGTCTTTGTTCTCCCCCTTCGAGCTCGCCAGGGGCTAATAAATACCGAACTTTTACACTAGGTGGCAATCTGCCCTCATCAAGCCCAACAACTCGCCGGTATTTTTTGGGTTCAATATTAACCTCTTTCAGTTTTATAGCCTCATTGGGCTCTTTACCGGTTATTCTCGTTTTTGTATTATTCAAAGTTTTCAAAATATCTGGTAATCTTTTCACCCATACCCTTGATTGCCCATCACTGATCATTTCTTGCGCGTATTGATGGCTAAATAATTTTTCACCTAATACTCTGTTTGCGTTTTCCACAAACGCTTGGGCTCTATGATTTCCGGCTTCACTTCTCTGTATTTTCACATTATGGTAATTCATAAGTTTGCCAACTTCGCCCATAAATTCTTTCCCGGGATCAACCATTAATGTTTCGAGGTATTTCAATCTTCTAGAATATATTTTTGTAAAAGCTTCTGATATCTCTCGACTTTCTTTTGAAGTTAATGGCTCCGCATCTTTGTATCTTGAGGCCACATCAACCACAACTAACGCGTATTTGTACGTTTTTCTTCTAACTCTATCATGCGGTAAAAATAATAAATCTGCTTGGTGAATCTGGTTAGGTTTATCCACAGTCCAGTGCGGTCTAGGAATATACTTTGGAGCGGGAAGATAGATTTGCCAAATTGCTTGTTTCTCCAGCCATTGTTTCGCCACATTTTCACTTACTTTCGCTTTTTCTGCTAATTTAGGAATCGCGGAATATCCTTTCCAATACCCCTCGGTTGAATAATATGCCCGCTCGAGTGGCGGGGAGGGCTTTGCCCGATTTTTCGTTAAATTTAAATTCATTTAAGATTAAAAAAGTATCTTATAAATTAAAATGGAGGAAGAAAAAACAAGTTTTACCGCGTATCAATTTAATCTTATGAAAAAAACTATCATTAAAGAAATTTTGGATATTGAAGATGGAGGTGAACTTTTTAATCTTTTACTTGTAATTAAGGGGGCAAGAGAAAGTTTAACGAAGAGTATTAAAGAATTAGAGAATAAGATCATCAACACAGGTTTAAAGGTTAGCCAAAGTATCTTATAAATTACATTCCGGTTGATGATATTGATGCACTTTGTAAGGATTTGAAGAATGATGATTTGGTTAATCGTGAACTAACAAACATTGTTGGGCTCTTAGCATTGAAATCAGGAAGACTGGCTGCACTTGCTAGCGGATTATTTCAAGTAGCTAAGCACGCCAAAATAGGAAAAATACAACAAAATACAGTAACTTCTACCACAACTAATCAGGAAACTAGGCAATCTACTGAGGGTGTTGATACAGTATATTAAACAGATCTAAAAACTTATTTGCAGCGTCTAAATAACAATGCCTGAGCAATCTGAAGTTGAGCAAATGTAAAACTCTCACCATCACACCTACTCGCGAACATGCCCTCAAAGGATTGCCCAACAATTCCAGTTCGAAACTACGATAGCGTCATAAATCACTTTGATTTAACCATATTAGATAATGAATGGGAAAAACTTGATCTTAAGGGTTCCCCCGCAACTTTTAGTTTTAGATTCAGATAATTTCATCTTGGTTGGTCCTTCAGGTCTTTTTGTTAGATAACTATTACTTTAGTTATCTAACACAATTACATAAGATTATTTGCCCGGCAAAGAATTATAAATTGCTTGTTCCTCAATATCATAACACCAATCCACAACTCTTTTTGGGCGCCATGCTACTTTCATTAATTCATCGTGTAAATCCTTGTAAATCGCCTGTTTGCGCGCAATCTTGTATTCATTTTTAATTTTCATTCCACATTCCTTACACGAAGCCTTTTGTTTACCATGTTCACAAATTTGCGATCCTCCGCATTCTTTACAAAAACTTTTTTGTTTATTGTGTACACATATTTGAGAACCATCGCATAATATACAGTAACACTTTCTTTTTCTATGAATACATATTTGTGTCCCCGCGCATTCTTTACATTGGTGCTTTATTTTTTCATGAATACATATTTGTGATCCTTCGCATTCTTTACAAAAATATTTTTTAATCCCATGTACACAAGGATAATTATACTTTATAATAGCTTTTGTAATTGGCGAACCGGGCGGTGTTCCCAACATTAGCGGGCCTTCATTAAGTCTCCGCCGATAATTTGCCAAATCCTCTTGCGTATTTTTGCCCATTTCGCGTAATGCCGCTATTTTCTCCGCTTTTCGCATGCCACTTCTCCCTCGTATACGTAACTCCCTCAAAATTTCTTTCAATTCAACGTCTTTTAATTGATCCATTTCGTATTGTATTACCATATTTTTTCTTATAAACCATTTTTTTCAATTTTTTATCTTTTTTCGTATCGGTTCTGTATCAGCATAAAATCACCAGTTTATGCTGATACAGAACCTCCCTCCACTCGCGCAGCTCGCTCCGCCTATCGGTAAAATCCAATCAAAACTTTACCAAGACTTTGCTGAGACTTTACCGAGACTTTACCGAGACTTTACCGAGACTTTACCGAGACTTTACCGAGACTTTACCGAGACTTTACCGAGACTTTACCGAGACTTTACCGAGACTTTACCGAGACTTTGCCGAGACTTTGCCGAGACTTTGCCGAGACTTTGCCGAGACTTTACCGAGACTTTGCCGAGACTTTACCGAGACTTTACCGAGACTTTACCGAGACTTTACCGAGACTTTACCGTGACTTTACCGAGACTTTGCCGAGACTTTGCCGAGACTTTACCGAGACTTTGCCGAGACTTTGCCGAGACTTTGCCGAGACTTTACCGAGACTTTGCCGGGACTTTACCGAGACTTTACCGAGACTTTACCGAGACTTTACCGAGACTTTGCCGAGACTTTGCCGAGACTTTGCCGAGACTTTGCCGAGACTTTACCGAGACTTTGCCGAGACTTTGCCGAGACTTTACCGAGACTTTGCCGAGACTTTGCCGAGACTTTACCGAGACTTTACCGAGACTTTGCCGAGACTTTACCGAGACTTTGCCGAAAAACCAATTTTTGTGCCAGTCCCCGCGTTTTACAACTACTCGGTCAGACCACGTGGCTCGCAAGCCCGAGTAAATCGAGCCGAGAGTTTTTATATATGTATATTTAAGAAATAGAAAACATGTACCGTGTTTCTATCGAGTTATAGAAACACGAGTGAAAGTTTGGGAGAACGAGAAATGCTGTGGGAACACGAGCCGCAGGCGAGTGTTTCCACAGCTTTTTCGAGTTCTCCCAAACTTTCACGAGTGTTTCTATAACTCGATAGAAACACGAAGAACATGTTTTCTATTTCTTTTAGAAAACACCGCGACGAAAAAAAGAAAAGCAACTTGTTAGCTTTGATTATCAAAATGTAAATTCTCTTTGCACGCGTCATCATTACGTCAACAGCTCGTGCTAGTTCTGTGTTTCTATCGAGTTATAGAAACACGATTTCTAACCAATCAGCGCGCGTACTTTCTTAGGACTGTTTTTCCTCGCGAAGCGAGGCCAAAGGCCGAGCGTAGCGAGGTTACTAATCGTGTCGCTTTCGGTCAGACCACGTGGCTCGCAAGCGCGAGTAAATCGAGCCGAGAGTTTTTCCTCGCGAAGCGAGGCCGAAGGCCGAGCGTAGCGAGCTTACTAATCGTGTCGGTTCCGGTCAGACCACGTGGCTCGCAAGCCCGAGTAAATCGAGCCGAGAGTTTTTATATATGTGTATATATATATATATATATTTATATATATGTTTATATATATCTATATTTTAAAGGTGTCCGTTCGCAGGCCAGGTTACCTGGCAATAGTAACGCACTTGAGAACGCTGAATTTCCGCCATTATTCGGTGATGCCTTTTTGAAAGTAATGTAAATTTTGTGGAAACCGATTTCACTCGTCCTGGAAGTACATCCCAGCAAGGTGATCTCCAAGATATTCAAGAAATATTAGCACGAGATCGTCGCCGAGTAAGTTCGAATACCGTGAAAATCAACACGAGGAAAGCACGACTCAAAGCAGGGATAGAGAAACGACAGCAGGGAGAATAACAACAGACATCGCAGCCAAGACAACAACTGCTCGCTCCAGAAAAAGGCAAACGAAACAGCAGGGAAAAGGACCAGGAATTCAATCAAGTTAGTTTTGAATTTGAATGTGTTATTGATAGAAATACAGGACATGAGTGAACGATTACATAACGAAATATATTGGTGTACTACATTTAGCAAAACGACTTAGAAGGGACACCGAGTAAGAACGACTTCAACGATTGGAGATGTCTCTGGAAAATAATTCTATTAGTCTAAAACCGGAATCGGAAGACGACCAACAGATTACAAGAGAATGTAAATAGGTATTTTTCATAATAAAACGATAGCGTTTCCAGTTTGAAGTAATTTCCAACACAGAGAGTTGCAGTTGTTATAGCAATCATTTATAACGATGTGATCTGATATCATTGCAACAGTGAAAATATTGTAAATTTTCTTGATCTAGCAGTTATGTTAAACATTTTCAACAGAATGTATACCCTGTGTCACTATAAAGTACTGGTTCTGCAATATTATCAGTGATCAATGTGATCATTTTAAAATAAAGCAAATGTGATTACTGAATTCTGAGTAGTATTTCTCTTTGCTATATATATATATATATATATATATATATATATATATGTATGTATTCTCTGATTGAAAGGTTTCAATAATATTGTGTAGAGACAAGTTTCATAGCCTTTTCACAATGGGTCAGTTTTACCTTAGAGTGCAATGACCCCCCCCCCCCCCCTGATAATATTGCTATCTAGAACCCCTGCCCTTTTTTCACAAATGAAATGTTAATTCAAGCCTTAATTTGCAAAGTTAGACATAACATATTAACTTTGTTACTTTCTGCCGTTTACTTTATTTTTATGTCAAATATCAATATTTCATAACAACCACAACATGCAATTAACCTTTTACATTGGAAAAACTTTATAAAGAAGAAAATAAATTTTGTAATGCCAAAATGTTTATGATCTTTCTCATATATTCATTGCAAGTGTGCTGTATGTAGTAACAAGTGTTTCAAGTTTCCTAAATGCCCTATGCTTTCAATAATGATTTTCCACACAAACTTTCTAGACAAATGACTGCACTAGACTCTAAGCCTTTTAGAAGAAATGGTATTGTTTGGAGCTGTTTTGATTACTACCACCTCTGATGGAAAGCCTATTAAGAAGATTTTTGTATTGCTTTTAGTAGTAGAGTAACAATAACTTTACCAAGATTAAGACATGAATCCCACCCCATAAAAATATATTATGTTTAACATAAAAAATATAATAATAATAATATCAATACCAGTAATAATAATAGTAATGATAATAATAATGATAATAATATAATGATAGTTCTTCTCGTTACTATATGTCATTGGTTACAGTTCAATACCTCTGGCTGCCATGACTTTTTCGATGAAATACCGTCCTTATATTAAATCTTTCTTCTGCAGTTTTTATAATAGAAATTTTCATATATTCAAAATAATGTACTATTCTATGGTTGGGTATGGATATTTTGCCTGTTTCTGTAACAGCACAATTAAACTTTCATGTGGTATATACTTTTGACTGATTGATGTTGATTTCACATTATTTTTTTACAGGAGTACGTAGTGCAGCAATCTTTTTGAACATATTAAGATTTCAATAACTCTTTCTTACATGTATTGTTTTTATGATATGACCTAAAAATAGCACAACCACATACTATACAGTGGGCACTCACTATTACCAAACCTTTATTCAAAGCTTTTGTAGAATCCAATTGTTTTACCCCCAATTTGTTGATATGGCATCTCTTTTGAGGGAAGAGGAATTTTTCTATCTACCACTGGGGGTACCATTGCAACTGGAAAGAGTACACACATTAAAACATGCACTATTCATAATGCTCTCAATTGTGGTTACCCGGGAATGAAATAATGACTGCAGTAGACAATAAAATATCTAATCAGCAGATTCTTCTTACAATGAATCTCATGCAATTATAACCAAAAAAACATAAACAAAAAATAATTGGAGCGTTCAGCTCATCCTCTGTGTAAGAACATATTGTGTTCAAAAGTGATGTACAACAAAGAAGACAAAGCAGTAGAGACTAAGAAAATAAAACTAAAGAAAAAAAACACAGGTTTTTACACCGTGGTAAACACAAGCATTCATATCAACTCTTCAAGATTTCACCTGCAAAAGATTTACAATCATTTTCAATTTGTGTTAAGTGAATATTATTGTGATACTTCATCGACTCTGTATTCCCTGTCAAGATAATAAATAATTTTACTTCTATTCCCTCTGGTGCAATCTCAGTGGCAGTGAAAGAGCTAAATGAAGGTCAATTTTTAAGCACTGTGTTGAGCGGTATACTGATCATGTAATTTGCACCAGGTGTCACTAATTGTGTACCAAACACAGCATAAGAAATAAAATAATGGGGATTACGCTAATATAAAAAATAAAATATATAATATAAAAAAAATAAAGAATAAAATATCAAAGCATTGTGACTTCTTCAAAAACTAGCTTCGCGAGGTTTTTGCGGGAGTCGTATTTCTAGTCTAAATATATATATATATATATATATATATTTATAAATTACCATCATTTATTAAAGACACCACGTATTTGCTTAACAAAATAGGAGATCTTAACACGAGTGGCCCTTTTCCAACTGGCACCTTACTGGTTTCGTGGGATGTGGTTTCAATGTTCCCCAACATCGACAACAAACTTGGTCTTACTGCAGTTAGGAAAGCTTTGAATGCTAGGGAAAACAAAATTCCGTCCACATCTTGCATACTAGAAGCTGTAAAAATCTGTTTGAAAAGCAATCATTCTGTTTTTAAAGAGAATTTCTTTCTTCAGATTCATGGTACGGCCATGGGTCCAAAAAATGCATGTAGTTATGCCGATCTAGCCATGGGTGAAATTGATCTTAAAGCTAAGTTTTCCGGTCCGATAAAGCCATCCTTGTGGTGGCGCTATCGTGACGATGTCTTTGATCTTTGGCAGCAAGGCCTTCCTGCCTTACATCAATTTACTGATTATATCAATTCTCTATACCCTACTATTAAATTCGAGTTAGTTTTTTCTGAACGTGAGCTTCACGTACTTGATCTTACTTTACATCTTGTGGAAGGGTTTATTAGAACTGATGTTTATTCTAAACCTACAGATAGCCATTTATACCTTCCACCCTCTAGCTGCCATCCCAAGCATGTCTTCAAGGCTATTCCTTTTGGAGTAGCGACTAGATTGAAGAGAAATTGCTCTGAAGAAACTTTCCTTGCCGAGAGAACAGTTGAGTACAAAGGTTATCTTGTTAATCAGGGTTATCCCCCAAAATTAGTTGACGATCAATTCTCCAAAGCCTCCACCATTTCTAGGATTGATTTACTACGGCAACGCGGAAAACAATCGAGGAAATTATTTCCATTTGTTCTCACATTTAATCCTAACTTGCCTAATGTGAGTAGCATAATTAGAAAGCATTTGTTGATTTTGCAATCCAACCCTAAATTGAAAGAACTTTTCCCTCAAGGCTCTATCATACCATCTTTTCGTAGAACAAAAAACCTGAAAGAATTATTAGCACCATCTCGTTTTAAAACCGCCGATGAGGGACAAACAATTCAGCCAAACAATGGCTGCTTTAAATGTGAAAGAAATAGATGCGATCTCTGTCGAAATTTCTTTGTTGAATCTAAATCATTTCTAAGTTTTAGAACGTGCAGAAAATACACCATTCATTCAAGGCTTTCTTGTGATTCTAAAAACGTGATCTATTTAGTTTCCTGCAAGAAATGTCGTTTACAGTACGTAGGATCAACTACCACCGATTTTCGGGTTAGGTTTCGTAACCACAAGTCTGCTATGCTCACAAACAAAACCACTTGTGAGGTAGCAGTACATTTCAATAAAATTCCACACTCCTTGGATGATTTTGAATTCCAATGCATTGATCAGGTGCAGGCCCCTAATGACTTAGACGAGATCGATAGGTTTTTAATTACGAAAGAGGCTTATTGGAGTGCTCAACTGTTTTCTATGGCTCCCCATGGCTTAAATAAAAGAAAAGAATTTCACTCCAAAAACAGAATTTGTTATAATTAACTTTCTCTTATGTAAATATGCGTTTGCGCCATAAAGCAGTCCAAAAGCCCTTCCTTGGATTTTGCCAGCTCTTTGGGTGTTAGGTATGCTCAAAGGCCCTGCCTGGGATCTTATTACAGCTTATTGTTTAAGGGCCCCTCCAGGGATTTTGTTGTTTGTCAACCCTTTAATGCTCCAAAGGCCTCGATTTGGGATTTTGTTATTAACCCTGTCCAGCGTAAACGTAGGTTTCTTCTGCATATCTTTGTAAACTAGTTTTCCCGTAATATTTACCGCATTGCAAGAGTCCGTTTTATCTATTTTAACTATTTTAGTTTTTAGGTTGAATTTAACCTAGTTCTGCAATTATCACGCTTTATAATGTAATTTATGCACAGTATTGTATCTTTTTCGTTTGGTCTATTAATTATCACCCTGTATGACGTAATTTATAGTACAGCATTGTATTTCTCGTTTTGCATTTTTTTCCCTGTATTGTATTAATCATGATGTATTAATAGCACGATAGTATTTTTCATTTCGGTATGTAATCTCCCACACTGTAACCGTATTTAAACTTAGTTTCCGTCCTTTTTCTCCTGTAACTGACGAAGGTCTAAGACCGAAACGTTTTTTCTATTAAATTTTTAACTTTTTAACTTTTTTATCGTCAGAAGTTGTCCGTCCTTGCTTTATCTAACGTTTTTAAATTCATTTTTGTGGTGAGGCTTGGACTGTGAATCTTCATTGATCCTCCTGACGCAGTGGCATTCTTTGTTGGCTTGAGGCATTTTATAACCGTTTTTTATATATATATATATATATATCTAAATTTTAAAGGTGTCCGTTCGCAGGCCAGGTTACCTGGCAATAGTAGCGCACTTGAAAACTGCTGAATTTCCGCCATTGAGAATTCGGTGATGCCTTTTTGAAGGTAAGGTAAATTTTGTGGAAACCGATTTCACTCGTCCTGGAAGTACATCCCAGCAAGATGATCTCCGAGATATTCAAGAAAGATTAGCCCGAGATCGTCGCCGAGTAAGTTCGAATACCGTGAAAATCAACACAAGGAAAGCACGACTCAAAGCAGGGATAGAGAAACGACAGCAGGGAGAATAACAACATAAATCGCAGCAAAGACAACAACCGCTCGCTCCAGAAAAAGGCAAGCGAAAAAGCAGGGAAAAGGACCAGGAATTCAACCAAGTTAGTTTTGAATTTGAATGTGTTATTGATAGAAATACAGGACATGAGTGAACGATTACGTAACGAAATATATTGGCGTACTAAATTTAGCAAAACGACTTAGAAGGGAAACCGAGTAGGAACGACTTCAACGATTGAAGATGTCTAAAAACGGAATCGGAAGACGACCAACAGATTACAAAAGAATGTAAGTTGGTATTTGTCATAATAAAACGATAGCGTTTGCATTTCGAAGAAATTCCCAACACAGAGAGTTGCAGTTGTTATAGCAATCATTTATAACGATGTGATCTGATATCATTGAAACAGTGAAAATATTGTAAATTTTCTTGATGTAGCAGTTGTGTTTAGAATTTTCAACAGAATATATACCCAGTGTCACTATAAAGTACTGGTTCTGCAATTTAATCAGTGATCAATGCCATCATTTGAAAATAAAGCAAATGTTATTACTTACTTCTGAGTAGTATTTCTCTTTGCTATATATATATATGTATGTATTCTCTGATTGAAAGATTTCAATAATATTGCATAGAGACAACAAGTTTCATAGCCTTTTCACAATGGGTAAGTTTTACCTTAGAGTTCAATGACCCCCCTGATAATATTGCTATCTAGAACCCTTGCCCTTTTCCCACAAATGAAATGCTAATTCAAGCCTTAATTTGCAAAGTTAGACATAACATGTTAACCTTGTTACTTTCTGCTGTTTACTTCATTTTTATGATGTCAAATATCAAGCTTTAATTACAACCACAACATACAGTTAACCTTTTACATTGAAAGAACTTTATAAAGAAGAAAATAAATTTTGTAATGCCAAAATGTTTATAATCTTTCTCATATATTCATTGCAAGTGTGCTGTATGTAGTAACAAGTGTTTCAAGTTTCCTAAATGCCCTAAAGTATGCTTTCAAGAATGATTTTTCACACAAACGTTATAGACAAATACTGCACTAGATTCTAAGCCTTTAAGAATAAATGGTATTGTTTGGAGCTGTTTTGATTACTACCACCTCTGATGGAAAGCCTATGAAGAAGATTTTTGTATTGCTTGTAGTAGTAGAGTAACAATACCTTTACCAAGATTAGCACATGCATCCCACCCCATAAAAATATATTATGTTTAACATAAAAAATATAACAATAATAATAATAATATCAATACCAGTAATAATAATAATAGTAATGATAATAATAATGATAATAATATAATGATAGTTTGTCTCGTTACTATATGTCATTGGTTACAAGTTCAATACCTCTGGCTGCCATGACTTTTTCGATGAAATACCATCCTTATCATAAATCTTTCTTCTGCAGTTTTTATAATAGAAATTTTCATATATTCAAAATAATATACTATTCTCTGGTTGGGTATGGATATTTTGCCTGTTTCTGTAACAGCACCATTAAACTTTCATGTGGTATATACTTGTGACTGATTGATGTTGATTTCACATTATATTCTTACAGGAGTACATAGTGCAGCAATCTTTTTCAACATGTTAAGATTTCAATAACTCTTTCTTACATGTATTGTTTTTATGATATGACCTAAAAATAGCACAACCACATACTGTACAGTTGGCACTCACTATTACCAAACCTTTATTCAAAGTTTTTGTAGACTCCAACTGTTTCACCCCCATTTTTTTATGTAAGGACATTGTTTCTCACACTTCTGTTGACATGGCATCTCTTTTGAGGGAAGAGGAATTTTTCTATCTACCACTAGGGGTACCATTGCAACTGAAGAGAGTACACAAATTGAAACATGCACTATTCATAATGCTCTCATCTGTGGTTACCTAGGAATGAAATAATGACTGCAGTAGACAATAAAATATCTAATCAGAAGATTCTTCTTACAATGAATCTCATGCAATTATTAGAAAAGAACATAAACAAAAAATAATTGGAGCATTCAACTCATCCTCGGTGTAAGAACATATTGTGTTTAAAAGTGATGTACAACAAAGAAGACAAAGCAGTAGAGACTAAGAAAATACAACTCCAAAAAGAAACCAGGTTTTTACACTGTGGTAAACACAATCATTCATATCAACTCTTCAAGATTTGACCTTCAAAAGATTTACAATAATTTTCAATTTGTGTTAACTGAATATTATTGTGATACTTCATTGACTCTGTATTCCCTGTCAAGAAAACAAATAATTTTACTTCTATTCCCTCTCGTGCAATCTCAGTGGCAGTGAAAGAGCTAAATGAAGGTCAATTTTCAAGCCCTGTGCTGAGCAGTATACTGATCATGTAATTTGCACCAGGTGTCACTAATTGTGTACCAAACACAGCATAACAAATTAAATAATAGGGATTACGCTGATATAAAAAATAAAAAATAAAATATAAAAGTATTGTGACTTATTCAAAAACTAGCTTCGCGAGGTTTTTGCGAGAGTCGTATTTCTAGTATATATGTATATATTATACACTTAATGTATGGTCCCGAGGGAAACAGTTAGTTTTGTTTCCCGAGAGTCCTGATGTTTCCCGAGACGAAGTCAAGGGAAACATCAGGACTCGAGGGAAAACAAAACTAACTAGTTTCCCGAGGGACCATACATTAAGTGCTTTGTTATATATTTAGACTTTCCCTTAACAAAAACAAGCAAACAAAGACGGTACATGTCAGGTTTTCCCGGTTGGGCTCCCTGTTTGTCACGTGATCTGTTTTCCATATTTGGCCTCCCACGAGGTCCTCTTGTACAGTTGAATAAACAGTGTTCCGCCATCTTGGTTTAGTCTTTTATTTGTCCTCCGTATTTGCGAATACACAACAACTGGCGACGAGGATGGGATTCAGCTAAACAAGCACAAGCGGTTAACGGAAGTGGGGTCGTGAAATTCACGTGAGAAATTTAACGACACGACAGAAAATGCCGAACGAAGCACCGAACACGAGTCAAACCATTGGCAAAGTGACAAAGTATGTTGTGGGGACGGATTGGGAGTCCTACACCGAACAGCTGGATTTTTACTTCCTCGCAAATGGCGTTCAGGATTCCAAGACGAAGAAGGCTGTCCTTTTGACGAACCTTCCTGTGGAAACTTACCAATTGGCGAAGGATTTGGTGGCTCCCGCGCAGCTGAAGGATGAAGCCATTACGTACGATGTCGTCGTGGAACGAATGAAGAAGCAACTTAAACCCGAAAGGTCAGCACTGGTCGCGAGGTATGAATTCGATAACCGAGCCAGGAATTCCGGTGAGTCAGTTAGTCATTATGTAGCCACTTTGAAGCACTTGGCAACGGAATGCAAGTTTGGGGAAGCTGTGCGAACTGAGCGTCTCCGTGACCGGTTAGTCTCGGGTATTCGCGACCCGAAGATGATTACTGACTTGTTGAAAGTAAAACTCGCGGACCTTACTTTTGAGCTTGCGGTTCAAAAGTGCCTAGCTATAGAGCAAGCTAATAAAGATGTTCAAGTGCTTCAGGGAGAACAAGGGCCAGACACTCCAGTCAATAAACTTGACACGGCCCAACCTAGGGGGGGACAGGCTCCACCCAAGTCGCCACAAAAGACACAGGGTTCCCGGGGTAAGGACACCAAGCCACCCAAACCTTGCTACCGTTGTACAGGGTCACACAACTCGCAAAAGTGCCCCTTCATTAAGGAACGCTGCTTTCACTGTGGCATAATTGGACACACACAGCGAGCATGTAAGAAGAAACAAGCCACTCAACAAGTTACTGTCGCTGGAGTAAATGTTATGGAGGTTGCTGATTCAGAAGAAAGCGACGGGGAATATGGGGACCTTTACCATGTTTCTGACAGTAAGAATAGAAAGCCCATTTCTCTTGAAGTCTACCTTGAAGGTCGACCGGTGATCATGGAGCTGGATACAGGTTCTGCTGTGTCAGTTGTGAGTGAGGGGGTGTATAAGGAGTACCTGCGTCATGTTCCGTTAAAGGACACCCCTTTGAAGTTGCGTACGTACACGGGCGAGTCAGTAAAACCTATAGGGTTTTGTTATGTGACTGTGCAGTACAAAGGGCAATCTAAAGAGCTTCCAATTTACGTGATGAAGAACGAGGGACCCACCCTGTTTGGCAGAGAGTGGCTGGAGTCCATTCAATTAGATTGGCCTTTACTTCAATTAGAAACATCAGACACCAACCCAGCCCTGGAAGAAGTTTTGAACAAAGACGCAAGTGTTTTCTCGGATGGTCTAGGCAGGATGAAGAAAATTCAGGCGCGGGTCCAGCTAAAGGAGAGTGCTCGACCGCGATTCTGGAAAGCTCGTCCGGTAGCGTTAGCTCGTAAGCCAGCAGTGGAGGAGGCGTTGAGAGAGCTAGAGGCTGAAGGGGTTATTAAAAAAGTGACCACTAGTGAGTGGGCTGCTCCAATTGTGACCCCTGTAAAGAAGGATGGTAGTGTTAGGGTGTGCGGTGACTTCAAGGTGACCATCAATCCACAGTTGGATGTTGACGAATACCCGCTTCCACGCATCGATGATATTTATGCCAGCCTTGGTGGGGGTTCATTGTTTAGCGTTATTGACCTGCGTCATGCCTACCTGCAGATGGAGGTTGAGGAGAAATCCAGGCCATTCCTTACCATCAACACAACCCGTGGTTTGTACCAGTACCAGCGTTTACCTTATGGCGTGGCTTCAGCACCAGCCATTTGGCAGCGGGCCATGGACCAGGTCTTACAAGGTTTACCAGGGGTCTTCTGCTACCTGGACGATATCATTGTGACCGGCAGTACCATGGAGGAACACCTTGAGCGGCTGGTTGCGGTGTTGAAGAGGCTGGAAGAGTATGGCTTGAAGGCAAACCGAGAAAAGTGCAAATTCCTCCGAAGCTTTGTGGAGTATCTGGGACATGTCATCTCTGCTGAAGGACTGCACCAGTCTCCCAAGAAAGTCAAGGCCATCACCGAGATGCCAACACCGCAGGATGTCACACAACTGCGTGCTTTCCTAGGCATGGTCCAGTATTATGCCAGGTTCTTACCAGACTTGGCTACCCATCTGGCCCCGCTGCATCGGCTGTTACAGAAAGATATTAAGTGGTCTTGGGGAGCTGAGGAAGAAGCTAGCTTCAGAGTGGTGAACGAGATGCTTCTACAAGACAAGGTTCTTGTGCACTATGACCCTGACCTGCCACTAGTTCTGGCCACAGATAGTTCCTCTTATGGTCTTGGCACTGTCTTGTCACACCGTACTCCAGAGGGTGAGGAGCGGCCCATTGCCTATGCATCCCGCTCTCTGTCAGAAACAGAGAAGAAGTACTCGCAAATCGAGAAAGAGGCCTTATCCCTAGTTTGGGGTGTGAAGAAGTTCCAAACCTACTTAGAGGGTCGTCATTTTACCCTGGTTACAGACCATCAGCCCTTGAAGTACATAATGGATCCTGGGAAGGCTGTGCCAGTTACCGCAGCAGCAAGGATACAGCGTTGGTGTCTCTTCCTAGGCGCTTTTGCATACAGCATTGAGTCCCGAGGGACCAAACAGCATGCCAATTGTGATGGCCTATCCCGCCTTCCGCAATCACGGGCACCTGTTGACAAGCCAGATGAAGTGGAACTGTTCCACACGACTGTGGTCGAGGCCTTACCAGTCACTGAACAAGAGCTGAGAATGCAGACTCGGAGAGACCCAGTACTTTCCCGAGTCCTAGAGCTCGTGCAGTGGGGATGGCAAGAAGCTGAAGTCCACCCGGAGTTAATCCCTTATGCTCATCGTGCGAGTGAAATCACGATCCATCATGGGATTCTGATGTGGGGTAGTAGAGTAGTCGTCCCAACCAAACTGAGAGAGAGAGTTTTGGAAACCCTACACGAGGGTCACATCGGTATGGTCAAGATGAAAGGTCTGTCCAGGGGCTACGTTTGGTGGCCAAACATTGACAAGGACATCGAAGGAACAGTCCGAAATTGTGAAGGATGTCAGGAGACAGCAAATAATCCAGCTCGTGCACCCCTGCATCGGTGGGAGTACCCTGCCCTTCCCTGGCAAAGACTGCATGTGGATTTTGCTGGGCCATTTCAGGGGAAGATGCTGATGGTGGTGATCGATGCACACAGCAAGTGGCCTGAGATTTTCGTGCTGGAGAACACCACTGCTGAGGAAACCGTAAGTGCACTGCGTTCCCTGTTTGCCCGCATGGGACTTCCCGACCAGATTGTGTCTGACAACGGGCCCCAGTTCACATCAGAAACCTTCAGGAAGTTTGTTAATGCAAATGGTATTAAACATGCCACTGGTGCGCCTTACCATCCCTCGACCAATGGCCAGGCAGAAAGACTTGTACAGAGTTTCAAGAAAGCTGTGAAAGCGGACAAGTCTGGAAGAACCCTGCAACACAAGCTTGATAGGTTCCTGTTAGCATATCGATCAGCTCCACATGCAACCACTGATCTTAGCCCTGCACAGCTCCTGTTAGGCCGAAATGTCAAGACAAGGTTGGACCTAATTAAGCCCGACATTCAAAGAGAGGTCAACAAAAAGTTGCTCCAGCCAAACAACAACACCTTGAGGAGTTTTGACCACAGCCAGAATGTTTGGGTCCGCAACTACCGTAGAGGTCCAAAATGGGTGCGGGGCACAGTCATTGGGCAAACGGGTCCAGTCTTGTACACAGTCAAGGTAAATGACCAAACCTGGAAGCGCCATGTTGAGCAGCTACGAGATAGCAACATCTGTCCATCTGCAACGGAAGTGGTGAATGATGGTGCTGTTCCTGAGGAGGTGGAGCATGGAGTGCCTGCTGTTGTGGGGTCCGAGTGGAAGGATGTGCCGCCTCTGGCTTTGACACCCACTAGAGAGGGTCACCCCCCTAAGCCTGAAAGTCAGCGACCAATTCCAGAACCGGAGTTGATTGCTACCCGCAGCGGTCGAGTTGTCAAAGCACCCACCAGATTGAAAGACTACATTTGTGACTAAGGAGAACTGTACTGTCGTGACTGTTTTTTATAATACCGGCATTTTTACCTGAGAGACATTGCTCTTTGTTCTTGAACTTTGTTTTATTTTTGTTTTGTTTTGTTTGTTAACATTGCTTAGTCTTAAAAGGGGAGGAAATTGTTAGGTTTTCCCGGTTGGGCTCCCTGTTTGTCACGTGATCTGTTTTCCATATTTGGCCTCCCACGAGGTCCTCTTGTACAGTTGAATAAACAGTGTTCCGCCATCTTGGTTTAGTCTTTTATTTGTCCTCCGTATTTGCGAATACACAACAGTACAACTGGCGCGCGGGCAGCAACTGCGCAATTGTCCCCCGGTCGGGATACATTTGAATTTGTTCAAGGGCACGGGACCAAGAATCAACCAACCACAGTGCTCGTTTTGATGAATGAAAGTCTAGGTATATAACAAATATATATATTTTAAAGGTGTCCGTTCGCAGGCGTGGTTACCAGGCCACAGTAGCGCATTTGACAAATTGCTGAATTTCCGCCATTGCGTATTCGGTGATGCCTTTTTGAAAATAATGTAAATTTTGTGGAACCGATTTCACTCGTCCTGGAAGTACATCCCAGCAAGAAGATCTCCTAGATAAACAAGAAAAAGCAGCAAGACATCGTAGTCGAGTAAGTTCGAATACCGTGAAAATCAACACAAGGAAAGCACGACTCAAAGCACAGCCAGAGATACGACGGTAGGGAGAATAACAACAGACATCCCAGCAAAGACAACAACTGCTCGCCCTAAAAAAGACAAACGAAACAGCAGGGAAAAGGACCAGGAATTCAATCAAGTTAATTTTGAAATTGAATGTGTTAATGATAGAAATACAGGACATGAGTGAACGATTACATAACGAAATATACTGGCGAACTAAATTTAGCAAAACGACTTCGAAGGGAAACCGAGGAGGAACGACTTCAACGATCAGAGATGTCTCTGGAAAATAATTCTATCATTCTAAAAACGGAATCGGAAGACGAGCAACATATTGCAGGAGAATGTATGAAGGTATTTTTCGTAATAAAACGATAGCCTTTCCATTTTGAAGAAATTCCCAACACAGAGAGTTGCAGTTGTGATAGCAATCATTTATAACTATGTAATCTGATATCATTGCAACAGTGAAAATATTGTAAATCATCTTGATCTAGCAGTTATGTTAAGCATATTCAACAGAATAGATACCCAGTGTCACTAAGTACTGTATTCTCTGATTGAAAGGTTTCAGTAATAGTGCGTGGGGACAGACAAGTTTCATAGCCTTTTTACAATGGGTCAGTTTTACCTTACAGTTCTATGAGCCCTTGATAAAATTGCTATCTAGGACCCCTGCCCTTTTCCCACAAATGAAAAGTTAATTTAAGCCCTAATTTGCAAAATTATACATAACATATTAACTTTGTTACGTACTGCTGTTCATTTTTATGATATCAAATACCAATATTTAATAACAACCACAACATACAGTTCACCTTTTACACTGGAAAAACTATAAAGAAGAAACTAAAGTATGTAATGCCAAAACTTTTATGATCTTTCTCATATATTCATTGCAAGTGTGCTGTATATAGTAACAATTGTTTCAAGTTTCATAAATGCCCAATGCTTTCAATCATGATTTTCCACACTAACTTTATGGACAAATGACTGCACTAGATTTTAAGCCTTAAAGAAGAAATGACATTCTTTAGAGCTGTTTTGATTACCACCACCTCTGATGGAAAGCCTATCAAGAAGATTTTTGTATTGCTTGTAGTAGTAGAGGAACAATACTTTTACCCAGATAAGGACATACATTCCATCCCATAACAATATACATTAAGAAAAACATAAAAACATATAACAATAATAATAAAAGTATCAATACCAGTAATTAATAATAATAATAATAATAATAATACTGATAATAATATAATAATAGTGCTTCTCGTTACTATATGTCATTGGTTACAGTTCAATACCTCGAGCTGCTTTGACTTTTTTTATGAAATACCATACTATTAAATCTTTCTTCTGCAGTTGTTATAATTGAAATTTTCATATACTATTCTTTAGTTGGGTATGGATATTGTGGCTGTTTCTGTAACCGCACAATTAAACTTTCATGTGGTTTATACTATTGACTGCTTGATGTTGATTTTGCATTAATTTTTTTATTGCTTTTATGATTACCTAAAAAAAGCACAGCCACATACTATACAGTAGGCACTTTCTATTACCAAACCTTTATTCAAAGTTTTTGTAGAATCCAATTATTTTACCCTCAATTTTTTTTATGTAATGACATTGTATCTCTAACTTCTGTTGATATGGCATAATCTTTTGAGGGAAGAGGAATTTTTCTATCTACCACTGGGAGTACCATTCCAACTGAAGAGAGTAAACAAATTGAAACGTGCACTATTCATAATGCTCTCAATTGTGGTTACCTAGGAATGAAATAATGACTGCAGTAGACAATAAAATATCTAATCAGAAGACTCTTCTTACAATGAATCTCATGCAATGATAACAAATTATTGAGCATAAACAAAAAATAATTGGAGCATTGAACTCATCCTCGGTGTAAGAATATATTGCTTTTAAAAGTGATGTACAACAAAGCGGACAAAGCAGTAAAGACTAAGAAAATAAAACTAAAATAAAAAACAGGTTTTTACGCTGTGGTAAACACAAGCACTAATATCAGTTCTTCAAGATGTCACTTGCAAAAGATTTACAATAATTTTCAATTTGTTTTAAGTGAATATTATTGTCATACTTCATAAACTCTGTATTCCGTGTAAGGATAACAGATAATGTTACTTCTATTCCTTCTGGTGCAATCTCAGTGGCAGTGAAAGAGCTAAATGAAGTTAACTTTTTAAGCACTGTGTTGAGCGGTATACTGATCATGTCATTTGCACAGGGTGTCAATAATTGTGTACCAAACAAAGCATAACGAATATAGTAATGGGGATTAGGATAATAGCTAAAGGCATTGTGACTTCTTCAAAAACTAGCTTCGCGAGGTTTTGCGGGAGTCGTATTTCTAGTTGAAACCGATAAAGAATTCATAGAGGTTTTTACTTTGGTAGATGATTGATACCTAATTGAATCACTAGCTTATTTGCTTTGAGTAATGAGTTAGGTTGTCTTATTAAAAATACTTAGACTCCATCATATTATATTTTACAAACGCGTAGGATAAAGTACTTGTAATACCCCAAGTTTGTAGCAGATGCCTTGACCATTCAAATGAATTGAACAGTGATTCAAAATGTAAAACCGGTAGATTCATTTAATCCTTGAAGACTTAAAATTTCCCGAACTAAGCGAAATGCCGGTTTCTTTATCAGATTAGCGTTGTTTACTTTTTTTGCTTCATGCCAAGGTGATGATTCGTATTGTTGAATAGGGACTCGAATTGTTCCTTACTAACGGGAACTCGACGTGCTTTTTTTTGGGACATAAAAATCCACAGTGCTAAATTTATTAAGCTCCTTATAAAATGTCGCTATATCTGAAAATTACGGTGGCCCAAAAGTGCCACGGCAATTTCAATTTGATCACGGCAATTTCAATTTAATTACGGCAATTTCAATTTGATTCACGGCTCAAATTGTCTCGCGACACAGTCAGCGGAATTACAAATATTCCCAAGGTACCTTGTGCAACTAACGTGGCATTGAAGATGGCGGACGGCGGGAAAGTGAAAGACTCGGAAGTAAAGAAAGCGCTTCTCGAGTCGTTGTTTTACAAGGGTCACGAGTATAGAGAAATTTTGCATATCCTTAGAAGTCAGCACCATATAAATATTAGTCTTCGCACTCTTAAAAGAAGGCTGAAACAGTACAGTTTCCAAAGAAATGGTGTTCAGTTCTGCCCAGGATCTTTGAGAGACGCCATATTGGAAATCATTGATGGTCCAGGGAGTACCATTGGCTACCGAAGTGTTTGGCATGCTCTACAGCGGAAGGGAATACGTGTTCCCAGGAGCTTAGTTGAAGAAATAGTTCGAGAACTCGACCCCAATGGAGTTGAAGCAAGAAAGGCACACAAGTTGCGTAGACGAGAGTACATTTGTGTAGGCCCTAATAAGGTTTGGCACGCCGATGGTTCTGACAAACCTAAGCCGTACGGCTTTCCCATTCATGAATGTATTGATGGATATAGCAGAAAAGTTCTTTGGTTGTACGTTACTAGGTCCAACAACTTGCTGCCTGATAACATTGCAGCCTATTACTTGGATGCAGTTCGCGAGTATGGGGGGTGCCACTTGAATTACACACTGACCTGGGCACAGGAAATGGCACTATGGCTGGGATGCAATCCTTTTTTATGAGTGACCCAGATTCCCATAAATACGTGTCATCACCCCATAACCAACGGATTGAGGGATGGTGGAGTTTTCTAAAGAAAAACTGGGCATCTTGGTGGATTTCCTTTTTCAAGGATATGGTTGATGCAGGCCATCTTAATATGTCAGATCATGTACAGAAGGAATGTTTGTGGTTCTGTTTTGGGGAGGTACTTCAGATGGGGCTTAATGAGGTGAAGGATAATTGGAACACTCATTACATTAGAAAGTCGAGGTTTGAGAGTCTCTGGAAGGCCTGAATCTCTGTATACAATACCCAAATTTCATGGAGGGGTTGATGACCTTATGGTTCCTGTTGACAATGCAGACTTGAATTATGCTTATTTTCATCTGGTGGAAGTACATAATATTCAGAGCAATTACCACGAGTACTTTGAATATGTAGTTAATGAACTTGGACTTTCAAAACCTCGTGACTGGAAAGAGGCCTTTCCCCTCTATCAAAAAATTACAGATGCAGCTGTCAATGGATATTAATGCAGCAGATAGAAATACAATCCACACATGAAATTGGATTTCTGCCAATATAGACATTTGATTTCAAAGGGAACTTGTGTCAGAAAACATGCTAAAAAGAGTAATTTTTGGTCGTGGAACAAATAACTCCCTGTTGCTTTTGAAGTTCAAAAATGGAACTTACTTTTATCAAGTTCATTTTGTAAGGTAGTATTACATTCTGGTACTTACCTGTAGTGTACTACTATGTAAGCGGGTTTATACGCACGTTTTTAGGTTATTTTCAAATTTGACTGAAAATCTCTGTCCTTTTTTAGCTTATGGGTTATTTTCAAATTTGTATGAAAATCTTGTTTCAAAGTCTCTGTAAAGCTTATACGCACGTTTTTAGGTTATTTTCAAATTTGACTGAAAATCTCTGTCCTTTTTTAGCTTATGGGTTATTTTCAAATTTGTATGAAAATCTTGTTTCAAAGTCTCTGTAAAGCTTATACGCACGTTTTTAGGTTTGGGAGGGGATTAAGTCTCCTCAAAGTTTATACGCACGTTTTTAGGTTATTTTCAAATTTGATTGAAAAGTCTATGATTTTTGGGTTTAGGTTCATAAGCACGTTTTGCTTTGGGAGTTTCTGCAAAATTCATAAACACGTTTTAGGTTTGGGAGGGTCTCTCCGCGAAAAAATTTGAAAATAATTACGGTTTAAAAGAAAAATCATTGAAATACAATACTAAATGGATCAAAAAAAAAGTTCTACAGAAAAGCCAGGAAAAAATGGCAAAATAATAAGAAGCTTAATAATAAAACAGTTAGAAAAAATTATCAAAAAAGGGAGTAAAAAATTAACAAAAAAGGTAATTATTAAAAAGTTACGTAAAATTCCAGAAATTGATAAGTTTTTCGAAAATAATCCAAGTCAACTACAAATACCAATTCCAGAAATTGGTTTATTTCACGATCAACCACAAATATCAAGAACTCCAAGAAGAAGGAAATTAGCACCAACTTTTATAAAACCACAAAAACCAATTCTTGATGAGCCGGTACCTGAAATTAATGTTCCAATTCTCAAACCAATAAATAAAAAGCTTGAGGATTTAATCAAAGCAAATATTATAAAACTTACTAATAGTAAAAAATCTCAACCAAAAAATAAAGGTAAAACTTTTTCTGATAGTGTGAGAGATGAATTGAAGGAAAAGAAGAAAAGAACAATAGTTCTAAAAATAAATCCACATGAAGATGTTCCGCCAATTCGTAATTTCGAAGAAAGAAATGGAAGAACTATTCGGATTAGGAGGGATCTAAATAATGATTTGTCAGAAACAATTTTTAATGAGTTGGAACCCCAAATAGAAATGGGGGTAAGAATTGTTTTCAGTTTTTCTGCTTTGATTCAAAGAGGAAATGGAGAAATAGCTTATCATTTTCATACATTTAGAAGCGGTGGAACTTTTAATTCCCTTTCGGAAATAAAAAAATATATAGAGAGATGTGAGGGTGAGAGATTGAGTTTAGAAGGAGAAGCTTGGATGAGAGCATATTTACCCCCAGAAAAGAAAATTAATAAACCAGGTGTTAATGAGGGCGGAGTTGAGTTTAGAGAAGTACAAATAAAAGTTATTAATACCAGACAACCCTTAGTTGGGTGCGGAAGATTACCCGATGAATTACGAAAGAAAAAATGTATTTATTCCGTAGATGATAAAGATGATAATCTCTGTGTCTGGAGGTGTTTAGCTATTCTTATGAAAATTATTGCTGGTGAAGACAGACCTGAAGCTCGCGTAGAGAAAAAAGCTCTAAATTTAGCTAGAACTTTTTATGGTAATAAAAAACTAAAAAGAGAAGAAGTTAGATCGACAAAATTGGTTGATTTTGAGAAAATTTCAAAGGCTTTCTCCATAAACATCCGGGTTTATGAGCAGAAAGATATTTCAAATTTTAAAGTCTGGAAATTGGTGTTTGGAAAAAATAATTTCAAAGATAATTTATCAACCCTAAATTTGGGCCTTTATAAAAATCATGGGTTTTTCATTAAGGATCTAGATCTTCTTGCTCAAAACTGGGTATGCCAAGGATGTAAGCAAAAATTTACCAGGCACGACGATTTAAAAAGGCATTTTACCAATGAAACATGCACAGGAGGAAAAACAAAAATAGTATGCACGGGAGAAAAGATAAAACGTATCATAAATGAATCTGACAAAGTTTTTTACGGGGGTAAAATCAATTTTAGTTATAAAGCGTGTCGGTGGATAGAACACCAATCTAAAATTATGGGTAAACATATTCATCATGCGCTTTGTGGTCATGGTGGCGAAAGGTGTTATAGGGATGAGGAGGAAAATGAAATTTTGTTCGATGGATATGAACCCGAGACAAAAACTGTTTTTGAGTTTTATGGCTGTAAATGGCATGGGTGTCCTTGTTCAGCAACCGATAAGATTAAATATAATAAAACTATTGAAAAAGAGAATATGATAAAAAGTTTGGGTTATAATTTAGTATCTGTTTGGGAGTGTGAAAATCCTGAATTACCCAATATCTGGTTCAAAAAGAAATTTTACCCATATCCCTATTTTATTGATTACGATTTTGAGGGATTATTGCAAAAAGAAGATAAACAGATTACCGATGATTTAATTTTCACCCATACTCACATTCCAGTTAGTGTTGCACTAATCGATAATTTAACAAAAAAACCCATTTTTCTTTACAACCAAAATCCTGATCTCCTCATAAAAGAATTCGTAGAAAAATTGGAGGAAATAAGAAAAATTATTGTCGAAAAGGTTAAAGAAGAATATCCGCTTCCTGATCAAGATTCCTTGCAAAAAAATGTCTTACAAAAATATGAAGAATGGTGCAGTCAAGTTCCTGTTTTTGGGTTTAATAGTGGAAAATACGACATCAATTTGATCAAAAGGCATTTTATAAAACACATGACCGAAAGAACAAAGGATATTTTTATTGCAAAGAAACAGAATAGGTATATGTTTTTAACAACACCGAATTTCAAATTCTTGGATATAATGTCCTACCTTGCGCCTGGGGTTTCTTTTGATAAGTGGTGCAAAGCAAACAATTGTGAAGCCAAAAAACTTGTGTTTCCTTATGAAAAATTGGACGGGTATGATAAGCTTGACTTAGTTGGGCCAGTGAAACATGAAGATTTTTACTCTTCATTGAGAAAGGAAAATATTTCCAAAGAAGAATATGAAGAATATTTGTTAGAATTCGAAAAGAGGGGATGTGTTACAATGTTAGATTGGTTAAAAGAGTATAATTTGCATGATGTTATCCCCTTTATGGAAGCCCTTGAAAAAACAAGGCAATTATATTATCCAGATGAAATTGATATATCAAAAGATGCCGTTTCCATTCCGGGGGTATCAATGAGGGCTGTTCTAAATAAATACCAAAAAAATAAGAAGAAAGGCGATCCGGAATTGTACGCTCCAGGTCAATATTGCATTCATAGGTGTAATAAAAATTGTAAGGATGAGTTTTGTAAAAAATGCTTCAAAATAAGAAAAGATTGTAAAATATGCGACAAAAACAAGAGTTATAAATTATTGAAAACGGGTATGGTTGGAGGCCCTAGTATTATATTTATGAGATATGCGGAGGCAGAAAAAACAATGATTCGCCCTCATAAATATAAAAATCCGGAAAAATGTGTGAGAATTCTTGGTTATGACGCAAATGGGTTATATCTATCTTGCTCTGGTCAAGAAATGCCATGTGGGAAGGAAGAATGCATTTCTTTTGAAAATCCAACGGATCCTAAAATTATTAAGAAGATTTGTAAAGATATTCTTGATGGAAATCTTTTCGGATTTTGCCAAGTTGATATTCATACTCCCGAGCACTTAAAAGAAAAGTTTGAAGAATTTTCACCTCTATTCATTGTAGATGAAGTTCCTGAATATTTAGTACCAGAACATATGAAAAAATACCAATCAAAAACAGGTAGAAAACATCTAAAAGACAATAAAAAATTACTTGGTGTTTCCAAGGCAAAAAAGATATTTTTATATACACCTATGATAAAATGGTATCTTAGTCATGGCTTGGAGATTACCGCAATCCATAATATTTTAAAATATAAATCGGGAAGGCCCTTTGGATTTTTCCCAAAAGAGGTGGCAGATGCAAGAAGAAATGGAGATATTGAGGTTTTATTGGAAGAACTAGGTGAAGCATTTGATAAAAACAATATTGATGATGTGGTAAAAATTACCAATGAATTAAACCAATTTCCTGATATTTTCAAAGTTATTGAAGAAAATAAAGATATCAAAGCACTGATTGAAAAACTAAAACCAAAGTACAAAGGTTGTAAAGAATTAGCCGACACGAATAAACTTAGGGGAAATTCTTTCTACGGAAAAATGATAGAAGATAAAGAAAAACATAATATCACAAAGTATACTCAGGATGAGGAAGAGGTTGAAAAAGCCCTAAGATCTGCTTTCTTTGAGGATCTTAATGAAATAAATGACACATATGAAATAATAAAACGAAAAAGATTAATAAAAATAGACAGGCCCTATCAATGCGGAATAGCGGTTTATCAGCTTGCAAAATTAAGAATGCTGGAATTCTATTACGATTTTCTGGATATTTATATAGATAGAAAGGATTTTGAGTTGATTCAAATGGATACAGATTCAATGTACATGGCAATCTCGGCAGAAAATTTGGATGATATTATAAAACCTGAAATGAGAAAAGAATACTTTAGTGGTGGAAAAGAAAAATTTCTATCAATATCTAAATTTCACGAAAGAACCCCAGGTTTGTTCAAAAAAGAGTTTGAAGGTATTAGAATGATTGCTATTTCATCAAAATGTTATTATACAGACGATGGGAAAGGAAAAGTAAAGTATAGTACTAAAGGGCAAAAGCATGGACAAAATGAAGTAAACTGGGGTAGATTCATGGCAGCTTTGAATGGTTCAATTGATATGGCACAAAATACAGGATTTAGGGTCAATGATAACCAAATTGTGACATATACACAAATTAAAAAAGGATTGAGTGCTTATTACGATAAAAGATGGGTTTATGAGGATGGAATTCACACAAAACCATTATATTAGAACAGAATTAGGGGGTAACTCTGTATCATCCGGAATAACCTGTAATTCTTCACGCACAAAACTTCTTCTTGGGCCGTCCTCTAAAAAGTATAAAACAGGCTGATTCGGAGAAATTCTACTTCCAGAAATATAATAAATTTTTATGCTCCAAATAGGATCTGTGGCTCTTCTTCTTTCTCCGCCTTCAAGTTCACCGGGAGATAATAAATATCTAACCTTAACTTCAGTTGGTAGTCTAACTTCATCAAGCCCCACAACCCGTTTGTAATTTTTAGGTTTAATATCAACCTCTTTCATTTTTATGGCCTCATCAGGCTCTTTACCGGTTATTCTCATAAGTTTATTATTCAAGGTTTTTAGAATAGCCGGTAATCTTTTCACCCATACTCTTGATCGATCATCACTAATCATTTCTTGCGCATATTGATGACTAAATAATCTTTCTCCTAATATTCTATTTGCATTTTCCACGAATGCTTGGGCTCTATGATTACCGGCTTCACTTCTCTGTATTTTCACATTATGGTAATTCATGAGTTTACTAACTTCTCCCATAAATTCTTTCCCAGGATCAACCATTAATGTTTTTGGGTATTTTAATCTTCTAGAATATATTTTCTTAAAAGCTTCTGATATCTCTCGACTTTCTTTTGAGGTTAATGGCTCAGCATCTTTATATCTCGAGGCGATATCAACCACAATTAACGCATATTTATAAGTTTTTCTTCCGACTTTATCGTGCGGTAAAAATAATAAATCTGCTTGGTGAATCTGATTGGGTTTATCCACAGCCCAATGCGGCCTAGGTATATATTTAGGAGCAGGTAGATAAATTTGCCATATTGCTTGTTTCTCTAACCATTGTTTTGCCTCATTTTCACTTACTTTCGCTTTCTCAGCTAATTTAGGAATTGCAGAATGTCCTTTCCAATACCCTTCTGCCGAATAATATATTTTTGTCATCATTTAAAAATAAACAAGTATCTTATAAATTGAAATGGTTGAGGAGGAAGAAGAAATAAAATTTACCGAATACCAAATCAACATTATGAAAAAAATTATTAGGGAAAAAATTCTATATATGGAAGACGGCGATCAAATTTTTAATATTATGATTTTAATTCCTGGGGCAAGAGAAGGTTTATTAAAATATATTTCCAAGTTGGAAAAGGTTTAAAGGTTAACCAAAGTATCTTATAAATTTACAATGACGTCTGAAAAAATTAACCCAAATAGAATTCCCAAAGAACCCTTTGGCTTGAAAGCAGAATCAACCCTAAATCGAATTACTCTAAATCCATCCACAGCCAGTCCGGGAGAAACCTTATATATAAATATTCCAAAACTCGCAGAGAATTTAGTGATTGTGCCCGGAAGTGTATCTCTTCTATTTGATTTGGATGTCGAGGGTCATGCTAATAATACAGTTGTGAATAATTTAGGTTGTAATCTTGTAACCAGAATGAAAGTTCTTTTCGGGGGAGAGACATTGCAAGATACTCAAGGATATGATTTATTTCAAACGTATCGCGATTTATTCTTAACCGAAGAAGAGCGAGAAGATAGATTAAAACAAGGTATTTCCTCACTAAATATCAGAAAACTTAGAACAAACGCGGGAGATAAAAAAACACAAGATGTAAAAGAAGTTACCTTAGCCAATGTACATGGATCAAAGTATAGAATACCATTAAAACATCCTATTCTAAATGACCATGGAGTTTTTTACCCCAAAGCGCTTGAAAATCATCTTATATTTGAGCTTACACTTGCCCCAATCACTAATATTCTTATTTATTCTGATACAACTAAAGCACCATCATATTCAATCAAAAACTTAGAGTTAGAATATTCTTCAATTTCTAGTGAATACTTAGCCCGCGAGGCGCAATCAACATATCAAGTTGGAAAAGGATTCTTTTATGAAAATGTTACTTTGCACAAAACTTTTACATTTTCCATTGGCGGCGATGGTGTTATTAATCAGCATATTAATTTACCGAGAAGATCAATGACAGGAATATTGTTTTTGTTTTTCACACCCCAAGCTACGGGAGCAAGGGATTCTGAAAATTTTTATAATCCTGGCATAACTTCCGTTGAAATTGATGTTGATGGTGTACCAAATAGAATATACTCTAGAGGAATGATTCCTTCCGATCTTTGGGAATCCGTGAAGAAAAGATTTCGTCGGGATGATGGTTTACAAATTTCATTGAAAGAAAAAGAATTTTACGCGGATAAGTTTGCTCTTTGGGTTGATACTAGAACTCATCCAGATAATGGAATTCATGGGGGTGGACTTGCTCTAAATAATACGCACGATGGCGTAAAAATAGAAATTAAACGAAAACAGAGCGGATCTGGAACCGTAACTTGTCATATGTTTGTCGTAGCGGATGCAATGATGGAGATTATGAATTCAAGTTTGAGATCAATTAAGTACTGACCGTCTAAAAACATAATGTTATGATACAAAAAAATCATGGAAGATTTACGAGATAAAATCCCATTCCATTGTATTATAACAGGACCAACAAATTGCGGAAAAACAAAGTACTTAATTGAGCAGCTCCGAGGTCCTTTCCGGAAAGTTTTTGAATATATTGTGTTAATTTGTCCGACTTATTCTAAAAATAAAACTTATCATAATTTTGCCTTAGGGGATAATCATTTCTATGTACTTTCTCCGGACGCCAGTAACATTGACGAGATTGACGAGTTATTATCTTATTGCCAAACTTTTTTCTCCGGGACGAATACTTTAATAATTCTTGATGATTGCGCAGTTTCTACGGATCTGAAGAAAAGATCCAATAAATTTATAGATTTAGCATTTTCGGGAAGGCATCATGGTTTATCAATGTGGGTTTTAACTCAGCAATTAACTTCGATAGCAAAACCATTCCGGGAAAATATAGCTTGCGTTGTTACTTTTCATAATCCCTCCCAGAAAGGTATGAAAATGTTTTTCGAGGATTACGGAGGAGATTTGGATTATGAAATGGGTAAAAAGTTTATGCATCTCCTGAAAACAGAAAAATATTCTAGGTTATGTTTATCTTTGAGATATCCATTTAATTACTATTTAGAGATACCAGAGGTGGTTTAACAAAAAGATGTCGAACTTGGAAGATTATATTGAGGAAAAACAAAATGATGATTTTGAGGTTAAACAAGAATCACTTGCCATTCTTGCGGTACTAGGAACAACAAAAGAATATTTAGGTGTTGAAATGAGTCTTGGAGATATAAAGAAATTATCAGAACAAGATACAGAAAAATATTTTAATCGTTATCAGTCTGTAATGGGTAAGAAAGTTAGCGGGGGAGTAGTGGATTCATCCCTTCAATTAATTTCTAAACTTATTTCGTACATGGTACCCTTGGATGATATAGAATCTCTTTGTAATGATCTGAAGAATGATGATTTGGTTAATAGAGAACTATCAAATATTGTTGGCTTCTTAGCATTGAAATCAGGAAGACTGGCAGCACTTGCTAGCGGATTATTTCAAGTAGCTAAACACATAAAATTCAACAAAAATCAACAAGAACCATTTAATGATAGCACAACTGTACAGGAAACTAAGCAATCTGCTGAAGGTGTTGATACAGTATACTAATAGAGATCTAAAAACTTATTCTCTGCATCCAAAATAACATGTCAGAACAAAATGAGCAAAGTACCGAGAGAATCACTGCTGATCAAGTACCTGAAAATACTGATACTAAAAAGAAGGATAAAGATCCTAAAAAGGTTGCTGCGGGAAAAAAATTAGCTGAGTATAATAAGAAGGCAAAAGAAGCATTAGCTAGGGAGATGAAACGAGATCAAAAAGTAAAAAAGAAAGAGGAAGATACCAAAGAAAATACAATTAGTGAAGAGAAATCTTGGATTCCAGAGTTATCTTTTACTACTGTTTTATCCGTTGTTGGGTTGGGGTTTACAGCATTTGATATTTTTATGAGGTATCAGGAAAAAGCCAGAACAGAATATTCTAATAGGATAGCTGATTTATCACAAGTTCCACAAATACCCCAAGCTTCAAAAATTCCTTTACCCACAAAATCTTTGGGAATGGAGTAAAAGTAATTTAAAAGTTTCACAATGGTACAGTAAAAAATTATGTCTTCAGAAAACAAACTTGTGAAAACTGTAACTGATTCAGCGGTACTCATCGGATTGGGAGCTGGGGTTGGGTATGTAGCTAAAAAAGTAATGAAAGAATCATTTTTGAGTGATCCATCCGCAAGTATTACTAATTACGCAAAATGGGTTGTGGTATTATCCGGGAGCATGTATCTAAAATCATATTTAGAGGAACAAAAGATTTTACCAAAATAAATGGCTTTAGCATCATTAGCGATGATGGGGGTAGGTGCAATATTAAATGCAACGGCGTTTACCGGAGGAAATTATCTTGCAAAATATTTATCTGGACGAAATGTTGATACAGAAAAAATACGACACGACAAGGCAATGGAAAAATATGAAAGAGATTACCAAGAATATCAGGAAAAAAGGCAAAAAATGCTTGATTGGAGAATGAAGAGAAAAGATGAAAAATATCAGGCAACAAAAAATATTTCGACTACAAATCAGGCTTTTGAATTGTACGGGCAAATGGCAGAACCAAAATTCTCTGATTATTACAAACCAAACAATGATCAAAAAACTGGGGAAATGGTTTATGTCGGAGCGGGGATGATGGGTTTAGGATATGCAATAAGTAAAGTATTATAATGTTATATAACTTGTAATTCAGAAATTAGAATAAGTTAAATAACATAAGGCTTTGTAATTAGTTAAAAACTATATACTCCTTCTCGAAGGGTTTAGGGGAATAATCTCTTTCTACTCTTTGAATTTCACTTTCAATTTCACTTTCATCATCATAACCAATATGAGAAGAAGCAGACGATCCGTCAGAAATAATTACTTCAGGATTATATTTTCTTCGAGGCGCTAATCTTTTAATTTCTTGCTTCGTTTCGACAAGAGCATCATAAAGTTTTACTTGTAATGAAATACAATTACCAATAAATATTGATTCAATTTTGATTGAACACTCTGCATGGCAATGTTTATTTATTAAATCTTTGTGTTTTATTATATCATTACAATCCTCACTTCTAATATCATAGAATTGCGTGTTTTTCAATAATTTGGGATATAACATTGGTCCTCTATCAGGAACTTTTTGCATGTAAGGTTTGTGTTTGCCATCCTCAATTTTTTCCATTTTCCAATATAGGGGATTTAAACCTCCTTTATTTTTTGTGAGATCAGATCTTACCAACTCAAATCTATCAATTTCTTCTTTATTTTCCAAAATATGATCAATACAGCAATCTACTATTTCATTAAATTTCTCAATCCATTTTTTCTCTTCACTAGTGGGTCTATTTCCGCTCCATAAACATAAAGGAAAAGAATAGGTTGAAAAATTTTCAGAAATTCCAAATGAAAAACAACGGTTGGTTTGAATAACTAAATCTCCTTGGGTTCCATCTTCATTTCTTGAATAAATTTTAATCCGCATAAATTCTACTTTTGGTTTGCTACCTGGAACTTCTCCTAAAAATGGTTTGGAAAAAACCATTCTTTCTTTGGGGTTGTAATTATTAATATCTTCTACTAGTTGTGTGTTTTTATTCATCATTTTATTTCCTTTTTATAATCCACCTTATCCTTTAAATCAATTTTTCTTTTAATTTTTCGGCCCTTGGCAGTCTAAAGATTTCATACTGATGAGTAAAAATCATGGCGGAAGGAGGATATGACCCAGAAGACTTAGATCCAACCAAATTAAGTGAACCAAAAGATGATACAAAAAATTATCCTGATTATTACAAGCTTCATTGGGACCCAACATTCGATATAGAACTTCAAAACAGAGACACATCTACTAGTTATGATCAAGAAGGAAATATAGCAGATACTGCGTTCGACGGAAAAGACGAAAAAACTAAATCATTTGGTGGAGCAAGACCAAAAAATAGAAAAGGATATATAGAATTACCGACTGAAGATGTTGATGAGATAGAAAGAAATAGAGATGAAGCATGGGCAGAAATTCAAAGGAAATTTCCAGAAGCTCAACCAGATTTTAGATTCAAGTATAATGAATTTGGTAAATTACAAATAGCAATAATGAGAAAAGATCCCACTGAAGGTAAGTGGTATGATTTTTTTGATAGATATGGTAATGTGAACAAAAAAATAATGAAAGTAAAAACATTTAGAGATGCGCTTGGGTCCACAGCAGAAGAGATTTTAGAAAGAATTAGTAATGAAAAAACAAAGAAAAAGGGTTCAATCTCTAAACTAAAAGAAAACATAAAAATTAAAAGAGCAAAACCCAATATTACACCAGAAGAAAGCAGTCAAATTGAAGCTGATGAGAGAGAAATTATTAATGAAGAAGAAGACTTGGCTAGTTTAGAAGATGAAGAAGAAAGAATTCAAGAACGAATGCCATTGCGGGATCGTATAAAAGCTATTTTCAAAAAACATGGGTTTACAGTATTTGCCATTCTAAGTGCAGTTGGTGTGGTAATTGGAGTTATAGTTTCTAGTCTTTCAAAAGGATTAGCCTCTTTGGGCAGAGGAGTTGGAAATGGCTTGAAAACTCTTGGCCAAAAACTGGGGCAAATCTTACCGGGAATGATTGGGGCGATAGTTAGCTTTCTTTTCAAAACCGCAGGAGAAGTTATTGGATTTTTGGGAAAGAATGCATGGCTTTTAATAATGGCTGTAGTTTTGTATTTTGTTGAAAGTATGAAAAAGAAGACAAAGTAACCCAATCTAAAGGTATCATACTGTTCAGTAAAAACAATATGGGTGACTACAATGGAGATCTTTATCCACAATTACCTAATAATAATGCCCAAACACAAAAAGGGGAAAGCACAATCAATTTCAGATTACAGAAATCAAGTGAGGTATTGCAAAATCTAGAAAAGGAAATTAGACATTACGAAGAAGTGAGGAAAAAATATAATAGAGCAAGAGGAATATGCACAAAAATTAGTGTTTCTGGTGGATTTGTTTCAGTTCTTCTATCAGCAAGCGGTTTGGGAACTTCTCTCACGGGTTTAGGAGCTATAGTTGGAGTTCCTTTGGGTGTGGTTGGTGGGATTTTTGGGGTTTTCTCAATAGTATTTGGTTTTGCATCCAAGAATCTTTCTGGAAAAGTTAGTAAACACGAGCAAACCGTAGCCATTGGAAAGTCAAAATTAAACACCATTAACGATTTAGTTTCAAAAGCTCTGAAAGATAATGATATATCCGATCAAGAATTCTCCATAATTTTAGCTGAATTGGAAAAGTTTCAGAAACTGAAACAGGAAATAAGACAAAAATTCAGAAAAGATTCAGAAAAAAACTTCGACATGAGTATAATAAGAAAGAAAGTACGAGAAGATCTATTAAAAGAATTAACCAATCCCGCTGGTTAAAGATTTCTTTTGAGAAAACCGAAGTTGGATGCAATTGTTTCGCGGGAGTTAATAAAGAGGTTAATTAAATTTACATCTTATTCTAAAAGATCTAAAGATCAGATAAATTGAGAAACAAAAGAATAAGATGTTACTGAACGATTTCAAAGCAAAGTATCCAAAAGCTAACTTGGGGAAATTTACATTTGTGGATGACTCATTCGGGGGATATATTGAATGGAAAGTCAATGGAACAACAATTATGTCAAATGACGATCCTTCTGGAAAAACCTGGACTGAAAATCTTTCTAATCATTTGAAAACATTATTATGGCAAGATTTGGGGGTGGAAAATAAAGTTAAGATAAGTTCATTTCCCTCAAGTTTAAGATTTACAAACCAAACATATCCAATACCCGGAGTTAAATTTAAAGAGTTTGCTGATAATGTGACAATGATGTTAACTAATTTGAATATATATGTTTCAGAAAAAGATTATTTCAATGCGCCGATGAAAAATATTTTCAAAAATCAGACTGTAGAACTTAATAGCGGAAAAGAAGCTAGAGCTTGGTTGGGAAAACCAAATATCAAACAATGGCCCCAGCAATTAAATATGGCGGTTTGGTGCGCAACATCTGGATGTGGAGTAAGTTTAAGTGATATTTTTAGTTACCCGAAAGTTATTAAAAGTTTTTTCATATTTCACATATACTTTACAATAAGAAGAATATTGGAGGAATTAAAAGTGGTATATCCCGATGAAGAAACTTTTTCTGTGAAAAATAATCCATACAATAAAAATGTATATAATAGATTGTGCGCAGAATTTGGGTTAAGCAATAATCAAGATTTCAAGGGATGGAATAAACCCTTAGCCGATTTCAGATTTAGAGGGGGAGCAAACCATGGAGCTGGAGATGTGTTTATAGATTATGGGGAAGGATATATACCTCCTGGGAAATCTAGTTCTGAAGCAATAGGTGGAGGAAAACAAAATGTTAGAATTGTGCGGAATTATGATCCTGACGCAAATATTTGGCCAAGCAGTTCAGCTAAATTTTCAGATTACGGTGGAAAGGCAATAGAGGGAAATTTAATATCCATGCTTAGAAATGATCATTTTGTAGATTTTCAATATGCATGGTTTATACCAGAATCTGGACATGGATTAACTAAAGCTGGATTGGGAAGAATAAATAGATCAGTTGAAGCTTTTGTTTATTGCATATTTGGCGCGCAAGTTAATACGAGAAATTCCATTGTGGGTAATGGCGGAGGAGCAATCGAAACGCAAAATGAATTCAACGCGTTATTCGAAAGTTCTGTTAAAGTAAATGATATTTCTAAATCCGTTCAAAATTACCAAAAATCTGTGCAGGAAACTAAATTAAGGCTTGATTTAGCTGTGGCCCCAGGAGTTTGGTTGATCCCGAGTAATTTAATTATAAATACAGAAAGTGTGATCGGGTACAATAATAGTTTGAAAATAGCTACAGAAGATATGACTTTTGGGGTAAATAATTCAGTAAATGTTGAAACAAAAGCTGTTGGAATCCCGAATAGTTTGGGAGCATCAAAGGTTATATTAAATACCAATCCTCAACCAATGAAACCTAAATCAAATGAAAAAGAGGAATCGGGAAATGAGGAAGAAGAAGTTAGTAATATAGAAACATCTTTTCATCAAAATAATCTTATTATTTTAGCGATTGGCGGAGCATTATTATCCTGGTTTCTATTTCGTTAATGTTTTGATTATATAAATCTAAAGATGAACATGGTGTAACAAAACAAAATGCTAAGTATTACAATGAATGATTCAGAAAGTAGGATTTATTTAGACCCGCCGCTGAAAAATCTTCGTGAAATACAGCTCCTAGATTGTAATTTAAATACCAAAAGATTGATTAATTTCAAAGATCAACAGATATTATTCAATGATAATAATCAGCCCAAAATAATAATACAACCTGGCACATATTCGTTGCTTAATATTCAAACAATCTTTCTTAATGATACCGATAGGGAAAAGCTAACAATCATTGAGACAGACACTGTTGACTATCTTTATTCCAATAAGAACTTTAAAATAAAACTTACGAGAGGGTTAGCGATTGGTTTAGGAGTGCCTGAAGTTATAAATCCTGGTAAATTATACCCCATAAATATACAGATTAGGGAGCCGTTGAGACTTATGTGTAGTATAGTGGATAATAAATATTCATATATGAATAACGACAAATATGGAAAACTTTTGAAACTCACGCCGTCAAACCTACTTGCAAACATACCCTCAAAGGATTATCCGTCAATTCCGATTCAAAAATATGAAAGTCCCATAAACCACTTTGATTTAACTATCTTAGACAATGAATGGGGAAAACTTGATCTTAAGGGTTCACCCATAACTTTTAGTTTAAGATTTAGATAAATTTTTTTGTTATGTAACCAGTAATTGGGTTATATAACATAATTAGATAATATTAATCTTCTTTACCCCAACGTTCTTTCAAATCTCTTAATTCCTCAAAATCGACACACCAATTTAAATATCTAGATGGGTGCCATGCTACGGACATTAAATCATCATATAATAGTTTGAAAAATAACTCTTTATGCGCAATCTTATGTTCATTTAAATTAACACTTACTTTTATTTTTTTTATTACAAAATTTTTATTAAATACTTCAATTCTGCATTCCACATCATGGTAAGCAAGATAAACATCATTTGCATAAAAATAATTAATTGCCTCTCCGTTTACAATAACCATACCATAAGATGGATCAATATCATATTCATATTCGTTTTCAAAAAAATCTTCATTTGCTACTTCTAAAATTTTTTCCGCGAATTTATTGGTGTTAATTCCACCAACTCCAAAATTTGTTTTTCCTCCAAAACAAATATGATGCGTGAAATCATAATTTTTATTATAATATACCACAAAAAAATCTATTGGGTGGTTTAAAATAATTTCCTCTGTAAAATCGCAAGTTATATATCCCCTATTTTTCACCAAACTTTTTAATAGATCTTCTTTTATTTCCTCTAAAAAATCGCAAATATTAAGATTCTTATTGTTGAAATACTCGAATTTCATTGTTTTATTTTTTATATTTTATATTTTTTTCTTTTAAAATCATTTTTGTTATGAAACCAAAATAGAGGTTACTTAACATAATTTTCAACATTCCTTACAATGATACTTTTGTTTATTATGTTCGCATATTTGTGATCCACCGCATTCTTTGCAAAAACTTTTTTGCTTGTTATGAAAACATATTTCTGAACCATCACATAATACGCAATACGATTTTCTTTTCCCATGAACGCATATTTGTGATCCACCGCACACTTTGCAAGAATATTTTTTAATTCTATGTTCACAATAATAATAATAATTATACATTAAAATAGCTTTTAAAAATAACTTATCAATATCCTCATCTGGAAATTTTTTCAACTCATTAATTAAATCAGCTTTAATCATTTTATGACGACCCTTAATTTCCAACTGCCTTGCAATAAATTTTAGTTGCAGAATATTCAAACTTTGTAATTTTTGATCCATTTAGTATTGTATTTCAATGATTTTTCTTTTAAACCGTAATTATTTTCAAATTTTTTCGCGGAGAGACCCTCCCAAACCTAAAACGTGTTTATGAATTTTGCAGAAACTCCCAAAGCAAAACGTGCTTATGAACCTAAACCCAAAAATCATAGACTTTTCAATCAAATTTGAAAATAACCTAAAAACGTGCGTATAAACTTTGAGGAGACTTAATCCCCTCCCAAACCTAAAAACGTGCGTATAAGCTTTACAGAGACTTTGAAACAAGATTTTCATACAAATTTGAAAATAACCCATAAGCTAAAAAAGGACAGAGATTTTCAGTCAAATTTGAAAATAACCTAAAAACGTGCGTATAAGCTTTACAGAGACTTTGAAACAAGATTTTCATACAAATTTGAAAATAACCCATAAGCTAAAAAAGGACAGAGATTTTCAGTCAAATTTGAAAATAACCTAAAAACGTGCGTATAAACCCGCTTACATAGTAGTAGTGTTGTGTTTACTGTATGGCAAATACTGTGCTTCTTTTTTTAGCTGTTGCACTTAACTGTATCTTTTGACAGCCTTCTTGGAAATCAAGCAGATGAAATCACAATTGAAGCCACTAAAACAGTTCCAAATCTTTCGTTCCGGGCTTCAAACATAGAATACTCTAGCCATACAATAAACTGCACTGACATCAATCCTGTTTTTATTGACTCGTATTCCTGTTTTTTTTTTTTAATATGAGACATAAAGATAACATTCAAGTATTAATCAATTTCCAAAAGCCTTTTGAAGTATGGTAGTTTCAGAGTCTTTTGTATTGACCCTCAATGCCAGTCGTTTTCCATGCTTTTTCTTGAGACAGCCACATTTGTCACTCCAAGTAGCTAGGCCGATGTAAATAATAACGTCAGCGCTCTTCTTTTGAGGGGGTTCCATGGCACCTTTTCCTTTCCCTTTTGATTTCTTTGTAACACTTTCCCTCCATTCCTGGCCTTGCATCCGTTTATAGGTAATGAAATTCTGTACCCGCACAAATAATCCACTTGGCCCAGCGTCAGATTCTCTTTTGAGAGCTGTGGACAAATTTGAAGTTATGATGCTGACATTCTAACATGGGAATTGGTCATTTCCCACGAAGCTATGAGTAATTTTGGACTGTAAGGTGAAATAGAACCCACCTGATCCACAGTTAATGCAGAACTTTTGTTCCTCCGTAACCATCGGAATCGAAGCACCACAATTTCCACAAAACAGCGCTTTGTTCATCACTTTCCCGCCGTCCGCCATCTTCAATGCCACGTTAGTTGCACAAGTTACCTTTGGAATATTTGTAATTCCGCTGACTGTGTCGCGAGACAATTTGAGCCGTAAATCAAATTGAAATTGCCGTGGTCAAATTGAAATTGCCGTGGTCAAATTGAAGTTGCCGTGATCAAATTGAAATTGCCGTGGTTAAATTGAAGTTGCCGTGCTCAAATTGAAATTGCCGTGGTCAAATTGAAGTTGCCGTGATCAAATTGAAATTGCCGTGGCACTTTTGGGCCACCGTAGAAAATCTATACTGATCGTAAAATTCCTGTAACTCGAAGTGACAACCTCGTCAACGCCCGCGCGTCAAACCGCTGACTGTCGTCGATTTCTGGCCATGCTCATCTTTGTTGAGATAACAATGCTGTTTTGTTTACATGGATTTATAATATTGAACGTTTTATTAGCAGAAGGAGCATAATATAATTAAAAAGAAGTTGACATAATAGGATAGGAACATAAAACAAACTGAGACAAAGTTAACAATAATTTCGTCCCGACATTTTGTGGGGAATTCAATCGAGGTATGTTTTCAGAAAAGTAGTCTTTTTTAGAATTGGCCTTAATATTGACCATAAATTTGCTTTGGTTGTTGTCGTGCAGCTCATTAGCTAGTTTGCAAATCATTTGGTTGAATATGACCTGCTGATCTATTGCAGGTTTAGTATATTGCGTTCAGTGTTTACACCGCAAGTTAACGGAGGCTACGAGCTCATATTAATAAAACAGAATTTCTCAGTTAATAAAGTGTTTCTGCCAGAAATAATTAGAAAACAAACCTTCTCAGCGAACGAACGCTCCTTTATTAATGGTGGATTTCTGATACGTCTTCGGCGTATATTATTTATTTCAAAATCTACATCATTATAAAATTTTACTGCTAGAGGGAAATCTTATGATCGAAGACAGTGTTAATCATCGTTATTCTAAAATCGACAAATTGATTGTTCCAAAACAAGTCGTTATTCCGCCCCACAAAGTGGCATTACCTTATGACATGAAATTTTCGCGACACGTGAATTTCGCGATACAAAAAAATCGCGAAATTAAAGTGACGCGAACAGTGTCGCAAACATAACTTGACGCGAAAATTAAGTGGCTCACATAATGTCGAATTTTTATTGTTAAAGGGTTCTGGTGCACAGACAAGCATGAACTGCTTGTGGACATTGTGAGAACTGTTTTGTAGTTACTGCTGACCTCTAGTCCCGCTGTTGCATTTTTCTTAATTTTGACGTTATTCTTTACTACTATATTGGAGCAATTATTCCCGGATTTTCTTTTTTTCAGAAAATTAGCAGAAAATTTATCAAGAAATTTAACAAGGGTTTTTGTTCTGATTAAAAATGAAATTGAATTATTCCCGGATTTTTCATTTTTGGAAATTTATCTGAGATTTATCAAAGAATTTATCAGGTATTTTAGAAAAATAAAATTGAAATTATGATTTAAAGATATAACATGGAATAAAAAATGGAACACTTACAGAGACAAAATGCTAAAGAATTGAGACAACTTGCTTTTTTGAAACAACTTGCTAAAGATCATGATATTAAAGATTATTCTGAAATGAGTAGATCTGGACTTATCAAAGAGTTGCGTAATATTCCAGGAATCAAAGAAGAGTTAAAAAAAATAATTCAAAGAAAAAATATTCCAAAACCACAACCTAGAAAAAATATCTACAATCAGTCACAAAAATCCAACCCAACCCCAAAAGGAATAAACAAAAATTTAAAAGTGGGAGAAAGAATAAAGTTTTTTGAATCGATTAAGGACCCCACCAATAAAAATACCCCCAAACAGTCAAAAATATCCAAAAAATCTAAAGCGGCGGACAAAATAAAGTTTTATGATTCGCTTACAGTTACCACTAATAAAAATATACCTAATAAGTCACAAAGACCTAAACAAAAACCAATAATCAAAACTTATAAAGTGGCAGACAGAAAAAAGTTTTATGAATCGCTTAAGGATCTCACCAATAAAAATATCATCAAACCAATGAAAAATACCAACAGCCAAACACAAAAAACTACCCCAGACACAAGTAAGGAAAAAGCTGAAACAAACAAACGACGCCCTCCAACAACCCTTATAGTCAGACCACTAAAACCCACGGTTACGGAGGCTAGATTGAATGAAAGGGAAGAACAAAACCCACCAAACCAAAATACCCACGTGGTTAATGCTGATCTTAATAATGACTTATCAAACATGATTTTTAACGAACTCAAACCACACATAGAAATGCGTTCAAGGATTGTTTACAGTTTTACAGCTAGAATTCATCGTGGGAGAGGAGAAATAGCTGATTACCCCGCAAAAACACTTCGTGGGGAGGGAACTTTTACAAGTTTATCTGAAATAGAGGGTTATATCGAAAGGTGTGAGACAAAAAGGTTAGATTTGGAGGATGTTGAAGCGTGGATGAAAGCTTACCTACCAGCAACAGAGGTAGTTGAAACTCCAGGTGTATATCAAGGCAGAGTTGAGTTTATTGAGATACAGGTAAAAGTTATTCACAGCAATGAGCCTTTAATGGGGTGTGGGCCTTTACCAGATTGGTTACGTAACAAGAAATGTATTCACGCCGTAGATGATAAGAAAGACAATCTATGTGTCTGGAGATGTTTCGCTATTTACTTTGCCTATCGTGATAAGAAATCTAGACCTGCCGAGGACACTACCAGAAAGGCACTAAAACTGGCACGAGATTTTTACGATAACCAAAAACTGAAAACCTCAGAAGTCCGACCAACGAAACTTATTGATTTTGAGGGTATCGCTAAGATGTTTTCTGTTAACATCCGTCTGTATGAACCAAAAGACCAAAATGTTTGGAAACTAGTTTTTGGAAAAGACCAGTTCAAACCGAATTTACCATGTGTAGATATCGGACTTTATAAAGGTCACTGTTTTTTCATCAAGGATATAGAGATGCTAACTAAACTATGGGAATGTTCTGGATGCCAACAAAGATTTAACAGACATGATAATTATAATAGACACGTTACAGAAAAAAGATGTTCGGGAGGAAAGACACAATTGATATGTAAAGGGAAAAAGTTCAAACACATCATGAACAGTTCAGAAAAGGTGTTTTATGGAGGTAATACACAATTTAGTTATGATGGATGTCGATGGATCGAAGCACAGTCAAAGAATATAGGTAAACACATTCATCATGCTCTTTGCGGTCATGGGGGTGAGCGGTTTGTGAAGATTGGTAAAAAAGAAAATTTGGTTGATGGATACGAGCCAGAGTCAAAGACTGTTTTTCAATACTATGGGTGTAAATGGCACGGCTGTCCCTGTTCAAGTAACGATAAAACTAGATACAATGAAACTATCGAAATGGAACAGACAATTAGAAGCTTGGGGTATAATGTTGTCTCGGTTTGGGAGCATGAAAAACCTGAATTAAGTGATATGAAACTTGAAAAGGAATTTATTCCATACGAATATTTTATTGTTTGGGATTCTGAAGCAATACAACACAATCTTTCTCAACAGAGGACTGCCGACCTAACTTTCATCAACAAACATATTCCAGTTAGTATAGCTATCGACGATAATTTTACAAACAAACCCACCTTTCTTGTAAACTCGAACCCAGAAGAGCTTGTTAAAGACTTTATTTCAGATTTAGAACACCGCCAAAAAACCATTAGCGAAAAAATTAGAAAAAAATACCCTATGCCTGATAAAGATTCTATCCCCAAGAACGTACTGGAACAGTATGAAAAGTGGTGTAATCAACTCCCTGTTTTAGGTTTTAATAGTGGTAAGTATGATATCAATATGATTAAAGAATATTTTGTAAATTCCACTACCGAGCAAGGAGGAGATATTTTTGTAGCAAAGAAAGATAATAGGTATATGTTCCTGACAACTGAACATTTTAAATTTTTAGATGTAATATCCTACTTAGCCCCCGGACTATCTTTTGATAAGTGGTGTAAAGCAAATAACTGTAAAACACAAAAACTTGTCTTTCCATACGAGTGGATGGATAGTTATGAAAAACTTTCTCACGTGGGTCCTGTGAAATATGAAGACTTTTACTCAAGTCTCCACCAGAAAATAACAGTGTCTCCTCAAGAATATGAAAAATTTAAGATGGAATTTCAAAAACGGGGTTGTGTTACAATGATGGATTGGTTGCGTGAGTATAACATACATGACGTTGTACCTTTTAAAGAAGCTTTAGAAAAGACACGGGAGCAATATTACCCAGATAAAATTGATATTTTAAAAGATGCTGTATCTATCCCCGGTATATCAATGACATATGTACTTAATAAAGCCATAGAAATGAGAAAGAGAGGTGAGCCTGAATTATTTGCTCCAGGTGATCCTTGCCATCACAAATGTGATAATACTTGTAGAAAAAAGGCTTGTAAAGAGTGCTGCAAGGTAAGGAAAGAATGTACCACATGCCCAAAAAACAAGGCTAAGGAACTCTTAACAACAGGTATGGTTGGAGGTCGTAGCGATGTGTTTAAGCGGTATGCAGAAAAAGATAAGACAAAGATTCGCCCTCATAAATACGAAAACCCAAAACCCTGCAAGATTATCCGTGGTGACGATGCAAATAGTTTATATCTATACTGCTCGGGTCAAGAAATGCCTTGTGGTAAAGAGAAATACATTGAAGCTGAAAACCCAACAGATCCTGAATATGTTAAGAAGATGTGTGATGATATTCTTACAGACAAATTTTTTGGTTTTTGTCAAGTGGATATCCATGTCCCCGAAAATCTCAAAGAAAAATTTGAAGAGTTTTCACCCTTGTCCGTTGTAGCAAATATTCCTGAAGAGCTAGTCCCCGAACATATGAAAGAATACCAAAAAGCTACGGGCAGAAAAACTCTAAAAGACTCTAAAAAATTGTTGGGTGTTACCAAGGCTAAGAAGATCTTACTATATACACCCTTACTTAAATGGTATCTTAATCATGGATTAGTGGTAACAGCAGTATACGTGAGTTTAAAATATGTACCAGGAAGACCTTTTGAATGGTTTCCAGAAGAAGTTAGTAACGCTCGAAGGGATGGAGATATTGAGGTTCTGACTGAAAAGTTACGCGAAGCTGTTAATAAAAACAAGAGAGATGATGTCATCACTATTATTAATCATTTGAAGCAATTCCCTGATGTACTCCCATTGATTGAAGAAAATAAAGACATTGAAGTGTTGATTGAAAAACTAACTTCCAAGTATGAAGGTTGCAAAGAACTGGCTGACACTTTCAAACTAAAAGGAAATTCGTTCTATGGAAAAATGATTGAAAACCTTGAAAAACACAAAAAAATAAGATATACTAAAGACGAAAAGGAGGTTGATAAGGCTTTTAGAAGTACTTTCTTTGAGGATATAGAAGTGATAAATGAAACATATGAATTAACAGAACGAAAACGACAGGTAAACATAACGCGTCCTTATCAGTGTGGTATAGCTGTATACCAATTGTCTAAACGTCTAATGTTGGAATATTACTACGACTTCCTTGATAAATATATCGATCGAAGGGATTTTGAACTAATTCAAACGGACACCGATAGTTTCTACTACGCACTGTCGGATGAAAACATAGATAATATTATAAAAACCGAATTACAAAAAGAATACTTTAGTGGAGGGAAAGAAAAATTCATATCAACCTCAAAATACCACGACAGGACTCCGGGTCTGTTTAAGTTGGAGTTTGAAGCAACTCGAATGATTGCTCTTTCACCAAAATGTTATTACGCCGAAGATGAGAAAGGAAAAACAAAGTTTAGTTGTAAAGGGACCATCCATTACCAAAATGATATGACATGGAATCGATACCAAGAAGCTTTGAACGGGGCGATAGATAAAGCTCAAAATACAGGATTTAGAGTTAACAATAATCAAATTGTAACTTACATTCAAAATAAATTAGGATTGAACGCCTACTTAGATAAACGTATTGTTTTAGACGATGGAATTCACACAAAACCTGTGTATTAGCTCATTTCAAAACAGAATTAGGCGGTAACTCAGTATCATCTGGTACAACTTGAAGTTCTTCCCTCACAAAACCACGCCTGGGACCATCTAGTAAATAATACAAAACTGGTTGATTAGATGAAACCACACTACGTGATATATCATAAACCCGAATACTCCAGATGGGATCCGTAGCTCGTCTTCGTTCACCACCCTCTAGTTCACCAGGGGCGAGTTAGTATCTAACCCTAACCTCAATTGACAGCCTCACTTCATCAAGTCCAACAAATCGCTTATATTTTGGAGGATTAATATCAACCTCTTTCAGTTTTATAGCTTTTACAGGCTCTTCACCAATTATTCTCGTTGGTGTACTATTCAAAGTTTTCAAAATGGCCGGTAATCGTTTTACCCATACTCTTGATCGATCATCACTAATCATTTCTTGTGCATATTGATGACTAAATAATCGTTCACTTAATGTTCTATTTGCTCTTTCGACAAATGCTTGAGCTTTATGGTTTCCAGCTTCACTTCTCTGAATTTTTACATTATGTATATTCATAAGTTTTGTAACATCACCCATAAATTCTCTTCCAGGATCAACAATTAATGTTTTAGGATATTTTAACTTTCTGGAATATATTTTTTCAAAAGCTTTGGATATCTCATGACTTTCTTTTGAGATTAATGGTTCAGCATCTTTGTATCTCGAGGCTACATCAACCACAACCAGAGCATATCGATAAGTTTTTCTTCCAACTCTATCATGTGGTAAAAATAATAAATCTGCTTGATGGATCTGATTAGGTTTATCCACAGTCCAGTGTGGTCTAGGAATATATTTTGGAGTTGGTAGATATATTTGCCAAATTGCCTGTTTCTCAAGCCATTGTTTAGCCTCATCTTCACTTACTTTTGCTTTTTCAGCTAATTTAGGAATTGCAGAATATCCTTTCCAATAACCATAAGTTGAATAATATATTTTTGATAAGTAACTCATTTAAAGATTAATCCAAGTATCTTATAAATTAAATATGACAACCGCATCTGAAAAAATTAACCCAAACAGGATTCCAAGAGAGCCATTTGGTTTGAAAGCAGAATCAACACTTAATCGAATTACTCTCAATCCATCTTCCGCTAATCCTGGAGAAACCTTATATATAAATATTCCAAAACTTTCTGAGAATTTAGTGATTGTACCTGGAAGTGTATCTCTACTATTTGACTTGGATGTTGATGGGCATGCTAATAACACACTCGTGAATAATGTAGGTAGTAATCTTGTATCTAGACTTAGGGTTCTTTTTGGTGGTGAAACATTACAGGATACTCAAAGACACGATCTATTTCAAACCTATCATGATTTATTTTTACCAGATGAAGATCGCGTGGATAGATTAAAACAAGGTATTTCTTCTGAAAACATGAGGAAGCTAAGGACAAATGCGGGTGATAAGAAAACACAAGATGTTAAGGAAGTGGCTCTTGCATCAGTACATAACACCAAGTATCATATTCCACTAAATCATCCTATTCTAAACGATCACGGAGTTTTCTATCCAAGGGCATTAGATCATCAACTAATCTTTGAAATTACACTGGCTCCAGTTAATGATATTGTTATTTATTCTGACACGACTAAGACTCCGACATATTCAATCAAAAACCTTGAGTTGGAATATTCTTGTATTTCAAGCGAATACTTAGCTCGTGAGGCTCAGGCAGCTTATCAGGTTGGTAAAGGATTCTTTTATGAAAATGTCACTCTACACAAAACTTTTACCATATCCTTGGGCGGTGATAGTGTTATAAATCAGCATATTAATCTACCTAGAAGATCAATGACGGGCATATTATGTTTGTTTACATTACCCAGCGCTGCAGGAGCACGTAACTCAGAGAATTTTTACAATCCGGGTATAACCTCGATCAATATAGATGTTGATGGTGTACCAAATCGTTTATACTCTAAGGGAATGATACCATCAGACCTCTGGGAGTCGGTAAAAAAACGTTTCGGAAGAGAAGGTGTAAAGGAAAAGGATTTTTATGCTGATAAGTTTGCTCTGTGGATTGATATGAGAACTCACCCTGATAATGGTATTCATGGAGGTGGTCTGGCCTTAAATAATGCGCAAGATGGTGTAAAAATAGAAATTAAAAGAAAACAAAGTGGATCTGGTACTATAACCTGTTATATGTTTGTTGTAGCTGATGCGATGATGGAGATTATGAATTCAAACTTACATTCGATAAAGTACTAGTTTACATGAAATTTAACTTAAAAAACGTAATGTTATAATACAAAAAATTATGGAAGAATTACGAGATAAAGTTCCTTTTCATTGTATTATAACCGGTCCAACAAATTGTGGAAAGACAAAGTATCTCATAGATCAGCTCCGAGGACCATTCCTAAAAGTTTTTGAATACATTGTTTTAATATGTCCGACTTTTTCTAAAAATAAAACCTATCATAATTTTGCTAATAAAGATAAACATTTCTATGTATTATCACCCGATGCTAGTAATATAGATGAGATTAATGAAATGTTAACTGATTGTCAAACTTTATTCTCTGGAACAAATACACTAATAATTTTAGATGATTGTGCTGTTTCTAATGATCTGAAGAAACGATCGAACAAGTTTATAGATCTAGCATTTTCTGGAAGGCATCATTGTTTATCAGTTTGGGTTCTCACTCAGCAATTAACATCGATAGCAAAACCATTCCGTGAAAATGTAGCTTGTGTGGTCTCATTCCATAATCCATCACAGAAAGGTATGAAGATGCTTTTCGAAGATTATGGAGGTGATTTAGACTCTGAAACTAGTAAAAAGTTTGTACAACTCCTGAAAACTGAAAAATATTCTAGACTATGTTTATGTTTACGTTATCCATTTCAATGTTATTTGGAGATTCCTGCGGTGATTTAAAAGAATCTATGTTTTATTACAAAATTAAAATATGACAGAAGTTGAAGATTATATAGAAGAACAGCCGGAGGTAAAAGATGAGGTAAAATATAATGATGATATTGAAATAAAACAAGAATCACTAGCTATTCTCGCATCTCTTGGGACTACAAAGGAATATTTAGGTGTTGATATGAGTCTAGGTGATATTAAGAAACTCACAGAAAAAGACATTGAAAAATATTATAATAGATATCAGGCAGTATTAGGTAAGAAAATTAGTGGTGGATTAGTAGATTCATCTCTTCAATTAGTTTCTCAAGTAATTTCTTACATGGTTCCTGTAGATGATACAGAAGCACTTTGTAAAGACTTGAAGAATGATGATTTAGTTAATCGTGAACTGACAAACATTGTAGGTCTCTTAGCATTAAAAGCAGGAAGATTGGCTGCACTTGCTAGCGGACTATTCCAGGTTGCAAAACACATTAAAATCAACAAAATACAAGAAGTTTCAAGAACAATTACAGATAATGCTAACAAAACTGAGCAGGCTACTGAGCACAACTGATTTAAAGATTTCTTAATGATATGTAAAAAAAAGTCATGTCTGAAGAAGTTGTTGAACAAATTACAAAGGATCCACCTACTAATATTCCTAAAAAGAAAGAGAAAGATCCTAAAAAAGTCGCTGCTGGTAAGAAATTAGCTGAATATAATAAAAAAGCAAAAGAAGCGTTAGCTAGGGAAATGAAACGTGAAGGAGAAACAAAAAATGAAGAAGAAAAGGAAAATAAAAATACAGATAGTGAACCAAAGGCTTGGATTCCAGAGCTATCTTTTACTACTGTTTTATCCATTGTCGGAATAGGGTTTACAGCATTTGACATGTTTATGAGATATTATAAAAACAGAATACCTGATTTATCACAAATTTCAACCAAAGTTCCACCCTCAAATATTTCCGTACCGCAACCACCACCCACACAGATTCCAAAAATAGGAAAGTTATAAGGAAAGTAGTTTAAAGATTTCTTACTGATACAGTAAAAAATTATGTCAAATGAAAACAAACTTGTGAAAACTGTTACTGATTCAGCAGTCCTTATCGGATTAGCAGCTGGAGTTGGATATGTAGCTAAAAAGGCTATGAAAGAATCATTTATGAACGATCCCTCCTCAAGTATTACAAACTATGCTAAATGGGTAGCTGTTCTATCCGGTAGTATGTACCTAAAAACATATTTAGAGGATCAAAAGATTTTGCCAACTTAAAGATTTTACATATTGACTAACAAATGGCAACAATAGCAATGGTGGTTGGAGGAGCTATTTTGAATGCAACTACATTCGTTGGTGGATCATATCTTGCAAAATATCTCTCAGGTGATAAAACAGATGCAGAACGAATACGACATGATAAGGCATTAGAAAAATATCAAAAAGATTATGCTACATATCAGGAAAAAAGACAAAATCTAATTGATTGGCACTCTCAACAGAAGGATGTTAAATACCAGGCTTCTCAAAATATTTTGAATACAGATGAAGCTTTGAAATTTTATAGTCAAACACATGAACCAAAATTCTCTGATTATTATAGACCTAGTAGCAATCAAAAGATGGGAGAGATGGTATATGTAGGTGGTGGTATGTTAGCGTTGGGTTATATGGCTAGTAAATTATTTTAGTTAAGTGTGTGATCAGTTTAAAGATTTCTTATTAATTGGTAAAAAATCATGGCAGAAGGTGGAGAATTACAAAAAGACCCCTTTGGTTTGGGGGAAGAAAACGAACAAGAAGATCCTGATTATTTTGATGAAAAAGACCAATTACTTGGTAGACTACCCTCACCAAAAAGAGTTTTACAAACATCTACAACCAAAGGTGCTATACCTAAATCAAGATATACTAAATTACAAAGTGAAGAAATAGAATTGGAGGAACAGAAAGAAAAAGATGAACAATATGAAAATAGGATGGAAGCGTTGCAATATATCAAACGTATATTTCCTAATTTCAACCCTTTGGATTCTCCATTTACAGCAGAATGGGATAAGGATGGTAATTTGAAGGTTAAATTGAGTAATCGGGGTAATGCTGCAGGACATATATTGATTGATAAAGATGGAGTAATAAAAGTTGATAATTTACCACAATCCATCAGAAAAGCTCTAGGTGCTGATTATGAAACCATGCTTGAAAAAAATGATAAGCTTAAGTCACAGTTGGAGGAAGCAAATGAAAAGAATAAAGAATTGAATAATATCTCGTTGGGATTAAAAGCAACCACAGAAGTATATCCTCAGGAGATAAATCGCTATATTGCTATAGAAAAAAATCTGCGTGAATTCATTGAGAAACAACAAGTAACAATCGCGGAAAAAGATAGCTATTTGGATACAGCTGTTAAACAGAAGATAGAAGCTAAAACAGAGGCTGAGAAACTTTTGAGTGAATTAAATAAATACAAAGATGAACTCAACAAGTATAAGGAGGGAATATCCAATTTAAGAAATGTAGAACAAAGTAGAGATCAGTTACAATCTGAGGTTGATAAATTTAAAGAACTATCAAAAAAGCAGATAATATTAAACGAAGATCAAATAGCCGATATCGAGAGACGAAATGATTCAATAATAGAAAGACTGCCATTAAGAGAGCGGGTAAAGACCATCTTCAAAAAGTATGGTTTTACAGTCTTTGCAGTTATGAGTGCTGTAGGTGTGGTCATTGGTGTTATAGTTTCTAATCTTTCAAAAGGTCTAACAACATTGGGTAAAGGTGTTGGTAATGGGTTGAAAACTATTAGTAAGAAACTCGGTGAAATATTGCCTGGAATGGTTGGAGCTATCGTGAGCTTTCTGTTCAAAACAGCGGGTGAGGTTATTGGATTTTTAGGTAAGAATGCTTGGCTTTTGATAATGGCTGTGGTTCTATATTTTGTAGAACAGTTTAAAAACAAGAAGAGGAGATAAGTAAAAAATAATGAATGAGACAACGTTTCTATCTATCACAATGTTAACCACTGAAACAAGAATTTATCTAGATCCACCCTTGACCAATGTAAAAGAGATACAAATGATAGATAGTTCCATGACTAATGCAACGTCTGACAATCCTTTATACTTAATGTGTGATCTTATAGAGTCAAAGTCTTCATATTACAATAGGATCCCACGTGGTGAAAATGTAGAACTTAACCCATCACAACTATTAGCTGTTGTTCCTTCTAAAAAGTATCCATGTTTAAGAATCTCAGAAACTAAAAACCCTTTGAACTACTTTACATTATGGATTTTAGATAAAAATGGAACAAAATTAATCTCTAATACAGTGCGTATTCGTATCGATTTAAAGATTTCTTGTTGAGTAGTAAAAAAAATGGATGACTACAATAGAATTTATCCACAAGTTCCTATTAATGGAGACTCACTTAATTTCAGACTACAAAAGTCATGTGAAGTACTACAAAATCTTGAGAAGGAAATTAAACATTATGAGGATGTTAGGAAAAAATACAATAGAGCAAGAGGAATATTTACTAAAATCAGTGTTGGTTGTGGGGTTTTTTCAGTTATCCTATCTGCAAGTGGACTTGGAACCTCTCTTACTGGTTTTGGTGCTGTTGTTGGTATCCCATTAGGTGTTGTCGGAGGTGTTTGTGGGGGAATATCAGTTGGATTTGGTGCAGCTTCTAAAAGACTTTCACATAAAGTTAGTAAACATGAACAGACAGTTTCTCTAGCAAAAGCAAAAGTAAACACCATTAACGACTTGGTTTCAAAAGCACTGAAAGATAACGCTATCTCTGACCAAGAATTTTCGTTAATTTTATCAGAGGTTGATAAGTTTGAAAAACTAAAACTAGAAATCCGTCAAAAATTTAGGAGAGATACTGAAAAAAACTTAAATATGTCACAGATAAGGAGAGAGGTTCGTGCAGACATATTAAAGGAGCTAACCGTTCCCGCACATTAAAATTTTCATTTGAGGTTAATATTAGAAAAGAACGGAGTTGATTTAAAAACATATGCATCTTATTCTAAACATAAAGAATAAAATGGGTTTACTAAATGATTTCAGAAATAAATATCCAAATGCTGATACGGGTAAATTCATAGTTGTAGCTGATCCGTATGGCGGTTACATTAAGTGGAGATTCAATGGAATAACAATCATGTCTAATGACGATCCCACTGAAAAAACATGGACTGCGGACCTATCACCCCGTTTGAAAAGGCTTTTATGGAAAGATTTAGGATTAGATAATCATGAATTGAGTTCATTCCCAAATAGTTTAACTATGACTAATCGAAGCTATCCTATACCAGCTATTGATTTTGATGACTTTACAAGTGACATAACAAAAATGCTAACCTCGCTGGATATATATGTGACAAATAAGAAGAAATTCACAGCAAAGATGCGTGATGTTTTTACCAATCAAGTTGTTACTTTCAAATTTGGTAAACAAAGTAGAAAATGGTTGAACGGACCAGATATGAATTATTGGCCTCAACAACTTAACTTTGCAGTATGGTGTGCGACATCTGGTTGTGGTATAAGTCTTTTTGAGAGTCTAAATTATCCTAAAGTAGTGAGTAGCTTCATTAAGTTTCATATATATTTCACAATAAGGCGGATATTATATGAATTAAGTCTTCCATTACCTGATGAGCAACCTTTTGTGATAAATAATAATCCTTATAGTAAAGTAGCATATCAGCGATTGTGTGCTGAATTTGGGGTTAGTAATAATTCTGATTTTAGATGGAAAGGCGGTCGAAATGGTGGATTGGGAGATATATTCCTTGATTATGGTTCTGGATATAATGGAAAAGGTGGAGGAAATCAAAATGTGCATATTGTAAGGAATTATGATGTTGAAGCTGATCAATGGCCTGGTGAAGGTGGTAAATTTGCTGATGAAGGCGGAAAGAAAGAAAAGGGTAATCTCATCTCATTTATACGTAATGATGACTTTGCTGATTTCAAATATGCCTGGTTTATCCCAACAAGTGGACATGGACTCACTAAAGCTGGACTTGGTAGATTGAATCGATCAGCCGAAGCTTTTGTTTACTGTATATTAGGAGCGCAAGTTAACACTAGAAATTCCATTTATGGTAATGGTGGTGGGGCGATTGAGACGCAACAAGAATTTTTATCTTTATTTGAAAGTAGTGTTATCGAGAATGACATTTCTAGTTCTATCCAAAGGTATCAATTAGCTGTTCAGGAAGCGAAATTACGGCTTGATTTAGCTATTGCTCCTGGTGTATGGTTAATACCTAGTAATATGATAATCAACACTGAAAGCGTGACTGGTTTTAACAACAAACTTATGAAAGCGAGTAATGATATGAATTTTGGAGTGAATAATTCCCTAAACACTGAAGCAAAACAGGTTGGAATAAATCATAATATGGGATCTTCAAAGGTAAAGTTACCACATATAGCTGAGAAAGAATCAAAACCTTTACAGAATGGAATTAAAATAAATCAAAAACCCCCAACGAAAACAGACTCAACGAAACACGAAAATAATATTGACTCAACGCAACATGAAGATAATATATTGGTATTTATGGTTGTAGTAGGCGGATTAGCTTGGTATCTATTTCGATAAATTTTTTTGTTATGTAACACATATAAGCGTTATATAACTTAATTTTCTCCCCATAACTCTTTCAAAAACTTTAACTCCTCGATATCAGTACACCAATCTAAAACTCTAGACGGATGCCATGCTATAGGCATTAGATCATTATACAAGTCTTTGTAGAATTTACGTTTATGTAATATCTTATCAACATCTATGTATATAGTAACATGAAATAAATCAATAATAAAATTATTAATATTATATTCTATCTGATCATCATCATCTTCATCATAATCATAATAATCAATAAGATCACCATCACCATAAAATAATTCCATCCCATAATCATAGTTTTCTTTTTTATTAACAAAATCTATTAAATCTCTAGCAAACTTATCAGTAAATATACCATCCTCATCAAAATTTTTTATATTATCAGAAAAATCAAAAACCCGCTCATCACCATTCTTATTAGTATACCAAATTTGAAAATCAATTACTTCATAATCTTTATCAATAAAACCAAGATTTTTTGAGATATTGTGTGTCAAATCTGTCTTTATTGACTTTATAAAATCATGAAAACCTAATTTTTTTGGGTTAAAATACTCAAAATTAATCTCATTTTTTTCATATCTTTCCATTTTAGTAATTTTAATTCTAATCTTTAAATCATAATTTCAATTTTATTTTTTTATCTCTTTTTCCGCTCGACACTCTTTACAATGTGCCTTTTGTTTGTTATGCTTACATATTTGAGATCCTCCACATAATTTACAAAAATTTCTCTGTTTGTTGTGTTTACATAATTGAGATCCCCCACATAATTTACAACATCCCCTAATTTTATTGTGTTCGCATATTTGAGATCCTCCACATAATTTACAGTAAGCCTTTCTTCTTTCATGAATACATATTTGAGATCCTCCACATAATTTACATTGGTTCTTCTGTTTCTTGTGTTCACATATTTGCGAGCCGCCGCACTCTTTACATGTAGCTTTATGTCTTTTGTGTTCACATATTTGCGATCCCTTACACTCTTTACAGGTAGTTTTATGTCTTTTGTGTTCACATATTTGAGATCCCCCACACTCTTTACAGTAATCTTTTCTTTTTCCATGAATGCAAATATATATATTATTATTGGTGATAGCTTTTGGTATTAATTCAATAATCTCCTCATCTGTAAAATTTTCCAACGCTTTAATTAAATCTTCTTTATTCATTCTAGATCGCCCTTTAATTTTCAACTCTTTAACAATATATTTAAGTTGTTTCACACCCAATCTTAGTAGTTGTTCCATTTCAATAATTTCATACATTTACACATTTCTTTAAATAGATATTTCAATTTTTATTTTTGTTATACTTAGTAATGTCTCTATTAATTTTCTGAAAAAAAGAAAATCCGGGAATAATTCAATTTCATTTTTAATCAGAACAAAAACCCTTGTTAAATTTCTTGATAAATTTTCTGCTAATTTTCTGAAAAAAAGAAAATCCGGGAATAATTGCTCCAATATAGTAGTTCTTTCCTTCACAAAAACGTTTTAAGTCAAGGACATTTTAAATAAGATTGCCAATGAACTGTAAATTGTGTCTTGCTCAAAATCGCGAAATTTAAGTGTCGCGAAATATGCGAATGTCAAAATCGCGAATTAAACATGTCGCGAAAATTTTATGGACTATTATTCGAAAGGAAAAATCTGCGTATTGTTATTCGACAAGGATGGACCGTTTTATTTTTGAGTGGGTGGGGAGGGTTGGGCAATTTTGTTTTGTTAAGAATTTTTTTTCCTTTTGGGCTGTGCAAGATTTTGTTTTAGCACCTTGGCCTTGTTAGCACTTTGTTTTACCCTCGGCCCACTGTGCACGATGTTTTTTCTATACATTTGCTGTACAACCTCCCCACGCCGCCGCTTCAAAAATAAAATGGTCCATTCCTTATTCCTCTTCACCCCTTCTTCAAATAATCGCATTACAACCGGGTAGACGATCAGACATAGTGCAATTCTAGACTGGAATTTTATGGTGAAACTGGCAGAAAAATGCCAAACAAACTTAGGACAACTGAGAGTGCGTAGCCACATTTAGAAAACCTATTAAGAGGGGGACATTGGGGTTTGCGGTATTGCGGTATTGGGCTTATTTTCAGGCGGTATTTCGGTAATTCAAGTCCCAAGCTACGGTATTGCGGTATGCGGTAGCCTTACGGTATGCGGTTTTTCGTCGTTTTGACTGACGGTAATCGGTAAAAAACATATTTCGCGGTATTGCGGTTCAGTTGAAGTCACGGTGTTCACACTTCTCGTCATAACTAGCTCCGAAGTTCGCGTAACATAGCAAACCAATCGTGATTTGCTTCATATCATTGTTGCTCTACAAAAATTTCTTTGATACGAAAACATCGGCACATAAGAGAGATAACTGAACGCACTAGGTGGATACAACTTTAAGCGTGGCTGATTAAAAGTGCGGTATCGGTATTTTGTAGACTTTGCACTCGGTATTTCGGTATTTGCATTTTTTTCTTACGGTATTGCGGTATTGGGTACCCCCCAATGTCCCCCTGTATTAAGACGTTAGAATCTCGGAGAAAAAAAAAAACTTTTGCTCCGAAGTAACCCAGAACCCGCGTTTTGTACCCTTTTGAAGTATGCTTACGTTTTCCGTTTTTATGAAAGAATTTTGGCCTATGAAGAAACATGGATCATTAAAAACAAATTTATATATATGACCTACCATTGCCTTGTATTCCAGTTTCAGATCGAAATAAGAAAACCCCAGTTGATGTGTGAAATCTTGAGGCGCTGTAAATCTGTTCTCTTCAAGTAACTTGCAGTTACTGCCAAACATCTGAAATGCTTTACAACTGCACCGCTCCTGAAAACAGTGAAAATGGCAGTCGTGTTTTTTTGACAACGAGAAGGTTTTGAACGTGTGGCCTATTAACGCTTGATCCTTGATTCCAGGATCATTATGTTTCATTTGGCTTTGAACACAATTTTCGGAGCACACACACCCAACTAGAGGCAGAAAGGCAGTTAAGAAAAAAATATCACGAGAGAAGACAACAATGAGCGTCGCCATTCTGAGATGGGTTGAGCATCAGTAATATATTTCATGCTGTCAGGATTGGTTTTGTCTTCCATAAGTTTGAATAATATTATTCTTATGATTTTCTATTTTGATTAGCAATCAAGGCAAGATGTTGTGACCACTGGAGGTAAGATAAAGAATGCTGTAGTCAAAGGTTATTTAGTACTTTGTCGTATGTTTTGCAAATGAAGAAATCTTAAGGCCTTGATTTACAGAATGGAATAAACAACAGCATCAGTGAGACAAACGGTCCATTTTGGGTGTTGGATGTTGAGTCTATCAAAACTAAACTGTTGGAAAAAAAGATAATGCTGACGTTGTGGAAGTGACAACCCGTTTAAGGCAGGAATCATGAACAAATTAATTCCTTTGAACGTTTCACCATTGTGACAAAAAAACATCCGTCACTTTCGTTTATTATAGACGAACTCAAAATTCATCGAGATCTATGTTTGAAAGAATATTGACAGCAAGACATGGCGTACAATTTCCTCGCCTCTTTCTTTCCACATAATTGCATTGTTTTAATGTACAAAGCATACAAAAGCGACCGTGATTTTTCATCTGTTGTTTATGTCTCGGATATTAGGACGGAAAGGCTGCTTTTGCATTTTTTGTCTATTAAAATAATAGCGACACATGAAGACCATCACCGAACGACACACGACTCTCAATAGTTCCTTATGTTGTAAGATAGCTTTAGGTAAGGCTCAAATACTCAACGCAACGTTAAACACTGTCAAAACAATGTCCGACATAAGCCAACTCACGTGTTCGCGAGATGTGGGGCGGCCCACGAAAACGTAAAGGACTCCACAGAGGGGTACCCACAAGTTAATATTACAACACCTTATTGAACTACCTACACCTGAACGACGAACTCCACAAACACAACAGTTTGAATTACATATTTTGAACAACTGTCAAATTGCAATAACCAGCATGATAAGTAATGGTAATAGGACTGAGTGGAGCTCAATTCGGTCTGTAATTATATACGAGTGATTAACAAAATCGTACGACCGCGTAGCGGGAGTCCGATTTGTTTAATCACGAGTATGATTGCAGACCGAATTGGACGACACAAAGTCTTATTACCAATTAATCATAACTTTAACAAAATGTTTGATATATAAACTTATTTTTTTCTTAATCAAAACACATAAAATTCCAAGATTTGTTTTGCTAGCAGTGAAAAAAAAGCCATTTAAGCGCGCGCGTGATGGCGCGTACTGTCCAATTACTCAGGCATGACGCGTACTGTCCAATTTAACTGTCCTATTAAGGCTGAAATCAGGGCAGTTGATAGCCAATCAGATTTGAGAATTTTGTTATAGTTATGATTATAGAAGTAAACTGGAAGTATTCAATTAGTGGCAATTATATTCGGCTTGGGAAATTTAATTTAAGGTCGAAATTTCTAAATAATTTTCGAAATCTTTCAAGCCACGTTTTTGAGCGAAATTTTGCTACCAAAAATAAACTTTCGTTCGAACAATAACAATATCAAGGCGAGTTTCGTATACCTCGAAATACCAGGCTTTGGAATTTTGACGGACTTTCTTCTAGTTTTTGCTACCAACGAAATTCGCCTTGTTTTCTTTCTTGGCACAAGAAAAAAAAAGCCGAGTTTCGTGAGTCTCTCTGACAACTACTTCGTTTGCATTTCTATTTGACAATGCTGTATGAAAACACCGTGTGTATTTTAAACGCTTTTTGGTAGGTTAGGTGACTCTCCATAACATTAACCCTCTCAATCAATTCTTGAGTCTAGCAGTGGTTTAAGGCTAAAGAAAGATGCGTCTGCTTGACCTTTATGCAAACATGGCGGTTGCGAGGGCTTTTTTAAAACCAGTTTCAGAGTGAATAAAAATGTGAGTTTCGATAAACAAATAGGTCGACAACATGTACAAGAATTACGAACGTACCTAGTCTGTTGGAAGTGTTCTTGGATTCCAAACAACGGCCCTAACATTACGTGTTGTGAAGTACAGCATTGCGATAATTTTAATTCACTTTTGCTATTGTCTTCTTAAGAGTGAGTCCATGGGTGCACCAGGCAGGTGTGCTACATGCCATCTCTCCGATTTCGCTGAAACTTGGCCAGTTTAAAGGGTCTACCCCAAAACTCAAAATGACAAACTGGTTTGTAGTTTGGATCTTTATGGTGGGAGATAGCCCACCCAACGGGTTTAATTAGATTTTTTACCAATAAAAGGGCATTAATAACAGGCAAAAGTAGGAAGATCTCAGGACAACTGTTTTTAATCTTTGACTACGAGGGTTTGTGTATATGTTGATACATCTTTAATAAATGCAAGAATATAAGTTTCAGTCAATTTGATTGACAGCTTGTCAATCACCGGCCTTGAATATGGGACCACCTTTTTAGCCATTCAATTATTTGCTGATTTTGAGATCGAATATCTCTCCTTGCCAGAAAGCTATGACAATAATTTTGTAATTCCCTGCTTAACAACCCTTTGGTCTATAATAAACAAAAAAAATTTCTGGGCTCTGCCTTTTTTTGGCGTCAGATGCCAATTGAAAACTACACCTAAAACAAACTTATTTCCACTTCACCTTTCCTATAATTCAACAGATAGTGGCTGCTGGATTTAATAAACCGAGAATTTCTAGCCCGTTGTACAAGAATTGCAATAGAGGAGTTTAATACATGCTTAAAACGATCGAGATTTTGCGAGAAAATTAAAGATTTCACACTGATTTGTAATGCATGTCACCAGAATATCGAAGGCAAAATAGTAATCTTTGTGAGCTCGTTTAGATGTTCTCGCAAAATCAGAGATTATTCTTCTTACGAGTTAAACTATATATAAGTCGTCTTATTCAAGTGTTTATTGTCTATTCTCTTTACTGTGAGAAACCAGGCTGTTCTTAATCTCCTAGGGGAGATTTCAAGGCCACATGGCGTGCGGTTGTTGACAAACTTTGAGACACGCCAGTCATAAAGCAATGTCAAATCGCACATCTAAAAACAACATTAAATGAAGAGAAATTCTTCCTTTACTGTGAGAAACCAGGCTGTTCTTAATCTCCTAGGGGAGATTTCAAGGCCACATGGCGTGCGGTTGTTGACAAACTTTGAGACACGCCAGTCATAAAGCAATGTCAAATCGCACATCTAAAAACAACATTAAATGAAGAGAAATTCTTCCTTCTAGCGATAAAGAAATTAAGGTCTTAAAAAATTCGTTTAACTTCTGGCTACGACCTCGGAAAAAAACAGTATTAGAAGGAAGTACCGTGTTATTTTCACTTACCGCCGTAGATGTATGCTGCGTGACCAGACAATATTTGTTCAAAATCAACTTCTTTGCCTTCAAGCAAGGCTTTCCGATTGGCCTGCTTATCTCTATCACTATGTTTGTCTCTTCCTACGGCATTTTTCGGCAAATACAAGTTTTTCAAAACTCTGTCACTCGATCACTCTCAATCAATATTACGCCCAAGTATTATGTGACCAAAAAAAGAGCCTGCAATGTTTTGTTCAGCGAATTCCCGCGCCTACTCCGGAATCTAAACAATTTTCGGTTGTGTAGACTGACGGCTGGAAGTAAGAATGAATTTTAAAAAACAAAACATACGAAAGAAACTTAAATTGCCTTAAATCGTGTATGAATTTATTATCTTTTGTTGGCGAAGTCCACACATTTTCACGTGCAAAACAAGTTGTTGTTGCTTTTGAAAGATAACCGAATTATCTTGTTTTATTAGTGAATATCCAAAGTACTATTTTGTAATCGGTATGATTCTGTGACTCCGTACAAAACTATAATGTAAATTACTTAAATTCATTTTAAGAAATTCTATTCTTTTGCAAAATCAAGCTTGATTTTATAGGATTGTACTGGCCAAGGTATATTTGTACCTTAAATTCCAGACAAGACCATACAGAATCATGACCTATATAATAATGAATTTATTATAAATAATGAATAATGAATTTATTATCTTTTGATGGCGAAGTCCACACATTTTCACGTGCAAAACAAGTTGTTGTTGCTTTTGAAAGATAACCGAATTATCTTGTTTTATTAGTGAATATCCAAAGTACTATTTTGTAATCGGTATGATTCTGTGACTCCGTACAAAACTATAATGTAAATTACTTAAATTCATTTTAAGAAATTCTATTCTTTTGCAAAATCAAGCTTGATTTTATAGGATTGTACTGGCCAAGGTATATTTGTACCTTAAATTCCAGACAAGACCATACAGAATCATGACCTTGCCAAATTGCGCAATCAGCAAAATTGTAACAGCACGCGCCTGTCAAATTTCAGATCATGCAATTTATTTAACTAATTGTCCAAGGGGCGTTCTTTTCAACCACGCGTTTGTGCTGTAAAGTCGCAATATGTCTCAGCTTTCCTGTTCATTTGCGATCTTCTGTGGAACGGAATGCGCTTCCTCTTCGGGATGGCCCGGACGGCAACAACTTATACCACTAAATTCGTGTGCCGATGGCATAAAGGAACATCTTAGAGATGTAAATGTATCTCAATCGTGCGTTGTATCCGAGCAAAAGCTCATTTTAGCTCGCGTTGGTTTGTTCGAAGATGATGACGGCCGCGATCTGCCCCAAACATCGCGCAGTCCTTGGAGTAAGGTTCCGACCATCAAAAAAATGCCAGCATCCTCTTCACGGCAATCGAAAGGGCAAAGGTGACAGAGGAGTCAATCTGCAGACGGCAAAAGAAATCAAGGAAAAGTGGAACACTGTAGTTCCAGTCGGTGCAGGTAATTAAAAAGATTCTATTTTGCATAGGGTGTTGTTACTGACTTGCTTACTTCCCATACGCGCGGTAACTGATATGAAAGGCGGACAGACAAACATACTCATTTGGACCGTGTTACCCGAAACGCATAGATAACGCGTGGATGGGGAGGATAGGGAAGGAAAGGCCTTCCCACGAGGCTTTGGGTAAGGTGGGTTAGTCAGATTCGTCCGCAGTCGTCTCTCATTGAACCTCTCCTTACTAGCATAGGCGTGCATGGTTTGTTGGGTATGATGTGTGTTACGAAGTCAACTGGCAATCTACCAAGCTAAGATTATTACTTCAGCTGTGTGTGTGGTTTATTCATTTTTTTCTTACTTATATGCTGTTAATTTACTATCCATTTTGAAAATTCTGCTTTGAGACTTTTAAAAGTGTGTGAAAATGAAATTCGTGTCATCGCAGGCGCCAATAGCTTACTCATCAGTACCAGGGCGCATGGGTGTGATAATCATTCTAGTAACTCGCTGACGAATTTTTCCTAAATTAAGTAGCCGGGATAACGGGGGTAGTGAGGGGAAAGGGGTTGGCAGTTTATTAATAGGGCACATGTCCAACGTATTTTTTATTCTATGTAAAATAATTCCTACTTACTAGGTATATGCAGGTACTGTAGAGGCGCCCACTCTGACTTTATGAAAGAGTGTGAACCACCCTCTGTGTTGGCTACCTTAACTGAGGGATCCCAAATTTCTGCTACACAAGAGGAGGCGTTTATGACTCACACTCCAGCGCCATCAACAGAGCACGTTGCAACAGAGTCAACTGAGACAGAAGAAGAGGAATTTGTTTTACCACGTTTGCGAGTGCGATTTCAAGATGAGATTTTAAGCGAGGTAGCGTTGCTGTGCCTCTTAAATATTATGTTTGAATTAATAAATTTTATAATAAATGATAAATGATAATAAATTTTTTTAATAAATGAGGTTATCATATTTTGTTCTACTTAATTTTTTTACCCAATTCGACTGCGTGGTTTATATCTTCATGTAAAACAGTAATTATGACCGCGTCGTTCCACTAACTCGCGGTTGCAGATTTTGTGGATATTGTGGTAAATAATTACGGAAATGGCGGGCGACGAAAGGGATAACATTATTTCCCGTTCCCTAAGCTGTGCTCGTTCTCGTCAGCCCCCAAACTCGTACTTCATGCTCGTCTCCCGGCAGCCTGCAGTTAACGTCCGTGCTCCGCATAACTGCACTTAGCCTTGTAAAGCCTATGGAAGAGGAAGAAGCAATTCTGACACCGGATAACATGTATTTCTAATTATTTAGGCGCACATTCAATGCATAGGTTCCTACCTCGCTAAAAAACTGTTCCTTTTATTATAGCAAAGCGATCCGAATTCAGATATCTTCTCATCGTCCTCCCAAGGCTCGTTGGTAGAGGAAGAGACGTCTAGAGAGTGGCAACCAACACCCCAAGTTGAGCATCAGTTGCAGCACCTCAACAGTTATCTCCTTAAGTCAACTGATGGCCGAATCAGTCCAGTCAGGTCGAAATGCAGGTCTGATGTTGTGACTATGTCGTCATCGACGCGGCGCTATTATGGGAAAAAGGCAGAGTCAGTTGTTGATTCCGTGTTGGAGGCTATTGCGCCGGGTAATTCATCATGGCTGCTTCAACAGGTGATCGCAAGGAACCAAAGCGGGCGTACTGTATCTGGTGCTGCCGAGGAAGACAGCCTGGTCTCTAGACTAGTAACGCTGTATAATGAAGCTAGATCCTGGAGCACCCCGCAACACTCCTTCTTTGCTGGTGATTACAGCAAGACAGAACTGCTACAGCTTGTGCCAGGACTGACAAAGTTTAGGATTGATGAGGCCAGAAAACATGCTTTTCAGACCAAGCCTGGAGGGCCTAAAGAGCCGCCAACCATTACCAGAACAAGGGTGGATCCCACTAAAGTCGACCATTTCGTAGATTTTGTATCCAGTCCTTCATTTCTTCAAGACGTTGCATATGGAACGAAAACTCTAAAGCTGTCAAGCGGAGAGAAAATTGACATACCAAACGTGGTGAGAACAGTCATTTCGTCCCGTCTCATCCAGCTATATCAAGCCTATTGTACAGAATCCGGCTTCACACCCCTTGGAAGATCAACCTTTTCAATATCCATAAGGTATAGACGGATATAAGGCCTTATGTTGGACGACAATTTTGGTTTTAATGCACGCAAGTTACTCCGTACTGTCTTAAGCTTAGTGTGTGAGAAAGTGTTTGTGTATGTGTGAGTGGAGAAGGCCAGCATAAGCTGCAGATTTTGCATGGTATGACAAGAGGATTTTTACCCTTCAGGTGTGCGCTGCTTCTCAGAAGAAGTCCTTGGCGGGTTTGGACAGCATGCAAACGGACGGTGTAACTGCAATTGCATCTCTTGAAGCAGTAACTAGCATACTACAGAAAAACGGTAAGACGGAAAATTAGGTGAAGTCTAGCCTTTTGCCTTATTTCCTTGAATATGGGACGCAACGTGTTGGTGTTTTTGTGCCTGGTGGGTGGGCGCACTCATTTGAATTGAGCTTTTTCGAGAGGGGCGTATGAGAAAGTTCAGAGGAAAGGGAAACAAAAAAAATGAGTGAGTTGTCAATTGCAGGAACCCTTTTTATGTTTTAAGGTTAATTTTCTAGTATACACTTTTCTTCCAAATCACTGAGCATTTCTTTCCTGAGTGCACCTGTGAAATAGTTACAGCCTGGAAAACTGGTTTAAGAAAAAGAAAGGTACAATAACCGAGCTACATTTCCTAATCGATATTCCCTTTTCTACATGCTGGTATCTTTGGTACGTCAAGGGTTTTAGCTAATGGAATTGTCTCCATGTAGGTTTTCAAGATGAAGAGGCACAGGGAGTTTTGTCCCGTCTCAAAGCTGGAAAACGATATGTGTGAACAGACTACAAGCTGCACATCGCTACTGAGACTCCCTGTGAAGACCACTGCAGCATGTATGCACTTAGCAGCAATGAAGCTGAGTACCGCGGGACATGTTCACACCAACACAACATCAACTGTGACCGTTGCAGCGACTTAAGGAATGCTGTTTTAGATATTCAAGTTGCAGAGTCTGAGCTTCAATTAAGGTACTGCCTTTTAGACCTCCAGAACAAAATGTTAGAATTTTCACCAATCTAAACATTTGTCTTTATTTGTGACTGTTATCTCCCTTTTCTTAATTTTCTCAAGCAACGATGAAAAGCGGGAGGAACTTAAGCATGATCTTGAGGCGGCAATCCCAAAACTGGAGATGTGGAAGTCGCATGTTACAAGATCTGTGCATCGTGATGCAGCCAAGACTTCCGTGGTTGATGCCCTTACCCAAACTGAAGCATTGCTGATCATGGACTGGGCTATGAAGTTCTTACCAACAAGCTACCGAGAGACTCAGCGTGATTGGTTTGGGTAAAAGGGACTACCTTGGCACATAACCGTTGCCATTACCAAAGATGAAAACGAAGAAATTGAGGTACCATTTATATAAATGTTACAATCGAGTTAGAACTATACTTTATTTTCCTTAAAAGATATATCGGAAAAAAGACCAGATGCTAAGAAATATTTATGTCTTTCTGAGGTACAACAGCCGATTTAAACAAACAAAACGTTTGTTAAAGAAGAGATTGTTTTGTATTGTGAAAGACCCATCTTCGGTTCCGGCCACAGCTGTAGGACGTAGTAATTACGATGTGAAATAGTAATTTCATTGCGAACCCTCAGTTTTTATCCACGCAATTTAATGCAATTTCTTTACAAAGATAACTGCTGCTATACAAGCCCCAGTGTTACTGAGAGTCTTGAGTTAATATTTTGTTTGTTTGAGATCAATCGATTTTCTTTTACTCTTTAGACGCGCACCTATGTCCATCTGTTTGATGAGTGCATTCAGAACTGGTTTGCAGTGGCCTCCATTATAGAAAATACGTTAGAAACACTGAAAGCACTGAAGCCAAACCTCAACCTGGTATATCTTAGGTCCGACAACGCCGGCTGTTACCATTGTGCCTACCTTCTTCTGTCGCTCCCCAGTATTGGTGATCGTACCGGAGTCACGATTGCACGATACGACTTCAGTGAGCCGCAGGCTGGTAAAGATATCTGCGATCGTCGCACTGCTGCAATTAAAAGCCACATTCGACGCTTTCTCAACGAAGGAAATGATGTCAAGACGGCCAATGACATGAAAACCGCCATTGAGTCTTATGGAGGCATCAAATGCAAGGGTTGCTATATGGCTGTGTGTCTAGTTCAACCATCTGCGCAGACGATGAGCAAGCATTATATGGCTGGGATACAGTCGCTGCATAACTTGTCTTACGAGAATGGAGGCATAAGGGCGTGGCGAGCCTATAACTTGGGTCCTGGAACGTTTTATAGTGCAGCTCAGCTTGCACGGTTTGGTAGTCCCCAAGGTCCTACAAAGCTCGTCATAATTCATCCTTTTGGCAGACCACATGTAGAGGTGGGTACCTATCGCCAGCAACGCGCTATGCCTGCAAGATCTTCGTCTTTGCCTGGGTCACATCAAGAACCTGAATCCGCACAGGCAGACCAGGTAGGAGAGAAGGTTATGTTTCATTGTCAAGAGGAAGGGTGTATCAAGACCTTCCAGTCATTTGCCTCGCTCCAAAGGCCCTTGGACGTTGGTACGCACATGGTGAGACTGGTAAAAGAGTCCACCTATGACGAGATCAGGCGAAAATGGGCGGAGGCATGCCATTCCCTGAGTGGTGGCTATGTTCGTGGTGATTCAGCTACCTTCGACTCCAGTGACCAAGCAACGCCTGGCGAAGTCGTGGAGCTAGGATGGGCTCTTCAGAAAAATCGTAAACCGGTAGCCTTTTCAGAGAAAGCGAAGAACTATCTGGGAAACGTGTTTTGGGCCGGGGAGGAAACAGGGAAGAAGGCAAACGCCTCCTTTGTCGCCTCCAGAATGAAGTCTTTGAGAGACGAGAACGGGCAGAAGATGTTCACAAAGACCGACTGGTTGACAAAACAACAGATTGCTCGATACTTTAGCCGACTCTCAGCCCTCAATAAGGCTGGTCGATTACAGAGAACCCACTCTCCCTTAATGAATGAGGACGAAGAGGCTGATGCTGATGATCTTGTTGTGGAAGCCGAGGCTGTCCGGACAAGGCAGCAGATAAGGAGGGACCTTGAACTTTAATTTTTTGGTAGAAGTGCAATTACCTTCTTACCTCGTGGCACGAAAGTTTTGCGGAAGTTTAGTTTTGCGAATTGGCGATTTTTTGTGGGTGTTTTGAGGGAACTAATTTTTGCAATTAGGACAGGATTTCTTGCTGAGAATTAACTTTTTCTATTCGTCAACAATTCTACTGCGTGTATACCCCATTTAAAATCAGCAAGACAGATTACTTTTCTGTAGCATTCGATTACAAACATGTAGCGCAAAAATTTTATGCCACACGGTAACTCGAACAAACGATGCTCTGGAATAAAGGCCGATAGTACCCAATCAGTAAACGTCGCGTTTATTCGAGGATTGTATTTCAGTTTCGAATTCTTTTACAAGCCAGAAAAATGACTGTGTGTTACGTCCCAGCAAGAAAAAAAATACCTGCATGTTTTACATAACATTTTTGAAATGATTAAGCCTTGTTGTCAACCTTGATAAGTCCCTGATAAGTACAGTTTCAAAATAAATGCCGCCCTCGAATAAACACAGCATCGGGAACATGAAGTAAACACGGAATATTTAGTAATAAAAAGGTCACGACATTTTTCTTTCAGTTTTCGTCTCGGGGAGACGAAAACAAAAATGTAAATATCTATTTTTTGTTGCGTTTTGTTTCGTTTATTTTTATTTATTTTCTCTTCCTGTCTGGACAACCGAAAATTGTTTGGAATTAATCAATGAAATTTCCGAGGTAGGTGCGGGAAATTCGCTGAACAAAGCATTGCAGGCTCATTTATTGTCACGTAATACTTGCGCGTATAAATGGAGATCGAAAGTGATGGAACTTCGAAAAACTTGTATTTAAAAAAATGCAGATAGGAGGAAACGAATAAGTCATAGAGATAAGTAGGCCATTCTGAAAGCCTTCCTTGGAGGCAAAGAAGAGGATTTGAAACAAATATTGTCTGGTCATGCAGCATACATTAGTTCGGCGTAGATCGACGGCGATCCGATGGCGGTAAGCGAAAATAACACCATTCTTCCTTCTGATACTCTTCTTTTTTCGAGTTCGTAATTAGAAGTTAAATAAATTTTTTAAGAGCTTAATTTCGTTATCGCTAGAAGGAAGAATTTATTATCATTATGTTGCTTTTAGATGTGCGATTTGACATTGCTTTATGACTGGCGTGACTCAAAGTTTGTAAACAACCGCACGCCATGTGGCCTTGAAATCTCCCCTAGGAAATTTAGAACAGCCTGGTTTCTCACAGTAAAGAGAATAGACAATAAACACTTGAATAAGACGACTTATATATAGTTTAACTCGTTAGAAGAATGATCTCTGATTTTGCGAGAACATCTAAACGAGCTCACAAAGATTACTATTTTGCCTTCGATATTTTGGTGACATGCATTTCTAATCAGTGTGAAATCTTTAATTTTCGCGCCAAATCTCGATTGTTTTAAGCATGTATTAAACCCTTCAATTACTAATCTTGTATAATGGGCTAGAAAGTGTCGGTTTATTAACTTAAGCAGCCGTTAATCCTTGAATTACAGGAAAGATGAAGTGGAAATATACCTATTCTAGGTGTAGTTTTCAATTGGCATCTGACGCCAAAAAAAGGCAGAGCCCAGAAATTTTTTTTGTGTTTATTATAGACCAAAGGGTTGTTAAGCAGGGAATATCAAATTTATTGTCATAGCTTTCTGGCAAGGAGAGATATTCGATCTCAAAATCAGCAAATAATTGAATGGCTAAAAAGGTGGTCCCATATTCAAGGCCGTTGATTGACAAGCTGTCAATCAAATTGACTGAAACTTATATTCTTGCATTTATTAAAGAGGTATCAACATATACACAAACCCTCGTAGTCAAAGATTAAAAACAGTTCTCCTGAGAGCTTCCTACTTTTGCCTGTTATAAATGCCCTTTTATTGGTAAAAAATCTAATTAAACCCGTTGGGTGGGCTATCTCCCACCATAAAGATCCAAACTACAAACCAGTTTGTCATTTTGAGTTTTGGGGTAGACCCTTTAAACTGGCCAAGTTTCAGCGAAATCGGAGAGATGGCATGTAGCACACCTGCCTGGTACACCCATGGACTCACTCTTAAGTATTGAGATGACTGTCATTCATTGTTCTATTAAAAACTATCACGAGCCCATCAAGAAAGTATATATAACACAGAGAAGCAACGTTTCTATTACGAAAGAAAAGCAAAAATGATGACACCGTACAAGGCATGCAATACAGTGCTGGGTCAAACGAGACAAGACCGGTGTATACCGCGACCTCACCAGCCCCACAAACACGTAGGCAGTACGTACCATGTGGTATCACATGTCTTCATTTTATAATCAAAATGTCAGGCACGTGTCATTAGATCACACTGACTCAACCTTCAGTTTACTTTATTAATTATTCTAGGACATTAGTGTTTGAGAATTTCAAACTGTGAGTTAGAAAAATATATCATATGGGTGCATGGCAATTCCATCTTCCGACAAGACTATGACTGTGCTTGTTCATCGTGCAAATAATAAACGGTTCTGGTCCTTGCGAAAAAAGGAAGCTGCAATTGTTGAATACTAGTTATACTAATAACTCATTCATTTCAACATAGTGTTCATCGTACGTCACTTCGAACTGGACATATGTTCTGCATGATATAAACGCTATATTTTCTGGTGCCTCAACTCTCTAGTTACCGTGTACAACAGGCAATTTTGAATTTAACTTCAAGTGGGACATATATTCTGCATGATAAAAACGCTATATTTTTATTTCTGGAGCTTCAGCTCGCTAGTTACACTGCACAACAGTCTATTTTTGATTTTACTGCAACCCAGCAAAGGTATTGTTTCCTTATTTAGAAAGTACTGCACGTGGCGAATCTGCCTGCCCAGAACTTCTTTTCACGTGCAGGTTTTATTGCTGCTGGTTTGGAACCATTTTTAGTGAGTTTTGAGTGAAAAAACCATAATATTTCCGGTGTGCATGCAGGCGGCGCGTCGTAATATTAATTAACAACATTGTCTCTTAGATTCCTCACATTAACAAATACAGTTTTATGAGTTTCTTCAGCTTCTGCAGGTGATTTTGTAGATCTCGAATATCAAATGTCGGATATCGGATCTCAAACATTGTGGCGGTGTCTGTTGTCCAGCTGGCCCTTATAAGCACCTGTAAGCTCTTAGGGACGGACCATTAGAAAAGTGATGGGGGGGGGGGGGGGGGAATTTTCAGCTTGCACGAATTTTTTTTTTCGCTCACTGCTTGTGCAGGAATTTTTTTTTCAGGTGAACCCCTCCGCACGAATTTTTTTTTACTACGTGTGAAAAAGTCACAATTGGACCTTCCTTCTGCATGAATTTTTTTTTTCCTTCTTCTTTGCATGAATTTTTTTTCTTGGCATTTTCCCTTGCATGAATTTTTTTTTCTTTCCCTCCCCGCCCCCCCCCCCCCCATCACTTTTCTAATGGTCCGTCCCTTCACAGTATGCATTTCTGCAACTCAGCCTATTTCATAATGGTGGCGAACGTTTTTGTCGTCTCTCTTGCCATCATTCTTCTGAGTTTTTCGCTGCCTCTAGTGGGTTCATCATGCACTGAGAACTGCATCCAAAGCCAAATGAAACATAATGACCCTGGAATCAAGGATAAAGCGTTAGTAGGCCACACGTTCAAAACATTCTCGTTACCAAAAAAGTACGACTGCCATGTTCACTGTTTTCAGGAGCGTTGTCGGTGTAAAGCATTTCAGATGTTTGGCAGTAACTGCGAGTTACTTAAAGAGAACAGGTTTACAGCGCCTCAAGATTTCACACATCAACAGGGGTTTTCTTATTTCGATATGAAACTGGAATACAAGGCAATAGTAAGTAGTTCAGTTGCACAAACATCTTTTCAAACAACCCTTGTTGTTTCTTTTCTTACTGTTAAAGAGGACAACAAGTCTGTATCTTCAGAAGAGTAAACGTAAGACCAGTTCAAAAGGTCCAAAAGCGTACAAAAGGCTTCTGCGGTTAATTCGGTGTAAATTTTTTTCCAAGTTCTAGCGTCATAATCGATTTTCCTAATGTGGTTAAGTGCTGTCCGTTGCCTTGAGTACGGTAATTCGTACAAATTTCTTTTCAAACAGTCCATATAAGTTTTCTTATCGTTTAATTGATAACCACACATACTTCTGTGACGTGAGGTTATCTAAAAAGGTAAAAACGAAAATTCTTGTGGGTGAATTTTGGACCCAAAGTGCTGTATTGTTTTTGTCGTGAGTAGTATGCATGGCAGTTTTCTGACTGTTTTATTGTTAAAAAACATTAAGTCAACCCAGGGATTTTAATACCGTGTAAAACTCGGTAAAGGTGGGATCGAAAAACCAAATATTTACAGACCCTAATTTTCAAACGTTAATGTTCCCTAATTAGTATGTTACGTAGACACATGAAGGGCATGTCGTGTTTTCTGTGTTCATATTAATTTTGAGAAAAATTTTGTTTTATAAAATCAACCATTGAGTCGCAATTAAAACTCTTTGGGGAAATTTGTTTGATCACGAAAAGCTATCCTATAGCTTCGAAAATCCACAATTACGCACCGAAGTCTTGAGAACATTGACGTGAATTATGATTCGATTGAAACTTGCAACTGAACAAATCATCAGTCGGAACCAGATCCGAACTGTTTGTGTAGTTTTGCCTAAAAGCAAGAGCCAAATTTTAAAAAAATACGGTAGAAACCAAAACTAAACAGAGAGACAAATCGAAATACTAAAGCTTTTTTGTGCACAAACCGCAATATTGACCTGAAAAAACATGGCCAGAACCGTCAAACTGAAAATGCCATCGCGCACCTCCTACTAAATAGATTTTTTCCCAAGATTTAATCTGAGGGGAGCTCCCAATTTGAGACATCTCTAGTTTTGCCAAATGAAACATTCCTGACTTTGGTTGTCTGACTTTTAATTTGCTGCTTGTATAGTTTTTTTTTTTTTTTACTTTGAGGTGGTTTTCATGATTGAATTGTCTTTTCGTTAATATCCTAAACTAACACGGGCCCGTGCATTCGTATTGCTGTAATATACCTAATTTTTCCTTATTTTCGCGGGAACTTAATTTCGCGAAAATGGAACTGACATATTTTGCGGGACTTAATTAAATTTCTCGATTGTCCAAGAAATGCCATCAGGGAACTAAATGTCGCGAAAATCGCCAATATATTTGCTTGTATTAACGTAAAGTTACTCTCGGAATTGGCGCGACTTTTAATTTTCCATTGCGATAGTTTCCATTACACTAAACAAAACACATAAGAAGAAAAAACTGTGCAAAGTTTGACCTGTTCCTGCAACAAAATAGAGCTACACAAGATTACTACTATACAAGACATCGTAGAACTGCGCTTACAACTGAAGGACAGGGTCAATTTATCAAAATAAGTCGTTTTTAAAATTAAAGAATCATAGAGCAGGGTATTAAGTTTGCAAGGTTAATTTTCTCAAGAATCTTTTTTCGCGGGACTTTGATTTGGCGACTTCTTGAAAATTGCAAAATCAAAATCGCGAAGTGTAAGGTCTGCGAAAATCAGTAATAATAAAATGATAAGCATACATAATAATAGTAATCGTAATAGTAATAACATAATAATAATATAATAACATAAAAATAATAGTATAATAATTCTATAATAATAATATAATAATAATAATACGAAGATAACAATAAAAATTACCTAACTAATAATACGAGTAGCGATAGGTTACTTGCCCTCGTTTGTTTATATCGAACTTGAAATAAGTGAAGAAGGAATGAAAAGAACAGAAAGTTAGAAACATGATACACAAAGATTCGAACACTTATCAAATTTTACAACAGTCAGTTGTCGTTCCAAGAAGTACTTGGGGATCATTTCAAGGTCGGCGAAAAAAAAAATGCAAATCATTTCGGGGTTGATTTGGGGATCATTTCAAGGCTGGGGATAATTTCGGAGACTGTACAGAACCCTTTCAAGTTGAAAATTTGTAAACGTAGAAGTCATTAGCCCGGTGCTGTAATAGCTCATAAAGTAAAAACTCAGAAGAATCAACAATTCTTTAGTTTAAATTTCGATCACCTCACATTCAAACTAATGATTGAAACTGACTGCTCTGTTTCCACTGTGTGGCGGCTGTAACACTCAACTAAAACACCTTTTAATACTAGAAATACGACTCTCGCAAAAACCTCGCGAAGCTAGTTTTTGAATAAGTCACAATACTTTTATATTTTATTTTATTTTATATTTTATTTTTTATATCAGCGTAATCCCTATTATTTAATTTGTTATGCTGTGTTTGGTACACAATTAGTGACACCTGGTGCAAATTACATGAAGTAGTTGTGTATATGGGGGAACCAGCACAAATTAATAAAAATAAAAAAATATTACAAAAATTGTGAGGCGCCAGCACAAAATTAATAAAAATAAAAAAATATTACAAAAATTGTGCGAGTGATGTGGAACCAGCACAAAAAATTTAATAAGCCTTTGCAAAGTTGGGCCGACAGGCGGAGTGAGCAACGCGAGCGGAGGGCGAATCTACCCCTTGGAATTAGTGAGTCTGGAGTCTTCTTCGTCAAGTTGGGCCGACAGGCGGAGCGAGCAACGCGAGCGGAGGGCGAATCTACCCCTTGGAATTAGTGAGTCTGGAGTCTTCTTCGTCAAGTTGGGCCGACAGGCGGAGCGAGCAACGCGAGCGGAGGGCGAATCTACCCCTTGGAATTAGTGAGTCTGGAGTCTTCTTCGTCAAGTTGGGCCGACAGGCGGAGCGAGCAACGCGAGCGGAGGGCGAATCCTTCCTTGGCTGGCTAAGTTTCTGAAAAGACCACCAAGTCCAGAGATGACTTACCGACACAAAATTTTTCAAGGAGAATGGAACCAGCACAAAAAAAATAATTTTTAATTCCTATTTAAAAACAAAAGAAAATATTGTAAATGGAACAACAATTAAATGGATTAAAAGCCGAGCAATTAAAAAAATTGGTCTACTGGTATAACCCACCAAGAAAGTCATATTATAATACTAAAGCGAAACGCATCGAATTTTTGATTAATATTCCCGAAATAGTTAATAATGTTCAAGAAATCATTGATAATATTCGGGAAATTAGTGAATCATTAAATGCCGAACCACGCAGGCCTGATCAGAATACTCCTTTACCAATTCCGCTTCCACCCCCGCCTCAAGAAAATTTACCAGCCCCGCAGCCAAGCACATCCCAAGATTTATCTGATGTATTTATTCCAGAAACACCACCCGGTTCTCCAGATCGATTTAGACCAGGCACACCGCCGCCCACTTCTGAACTTAAAACTAATATGTATAATTATTATTGTATCCATAAAAGGCAGAAATTAAGATGTAAAGAGTGCGGAGGAGCGCAAATATGCGAACATAATAGAAATAAAGCTTATTGCAGAGATTGCGGGGGATCACAAATATGTGAGCATAAAAAACAAAGGAATCAATGCAGATATTGTGGAGGATCGCAAATATGTATACATAAAAAACAGAAGGCGCGTTGCAAAGAATGCGGTGGTAAAGGAATATGCATTCATGGAAAACAAAGAAATTTTTGTAAGTTATGCGGAGGATCGCAAATTTGCGAACACAATAGACAGAAGGCATTTTGTAAAGAATGTTATGAAAAAAATTATGTTATATAATCACTCTTTTTGGATTATATAACAAAAAGACCAGAAGGGCTAGTCACGCCGAAATTTATCTAAATCTTAAACTTAAAGTTATGGGAGAGCTCTTAAGATCAAGTTTTTTTCGATCATTGTCTAAGATAGTTAAATCAAAGTGGTTTATGGGGCTCTCATATTTTTGAATCGGAATTGTCGGATAATCCTTTGAGGGTATGTTTGCAAGTAGGTTTGATGGTGCGAGTTTCACAAGTTCTCCGTATTTGGCGTTATTCATATATGACATCCTATTATCCACTATACTGCACATAAGTCTCAATGGCTCTTTAATATTTATATTTATTGGATATATTTTACGGGGGTTTATAATTTCTGGCAAGCCCAAATAAATTTGTAAATCTCTACTAAGTTTAATGTTATAATTCTTATTTGAAAATAGATACCCGACATTATTATTCCCATTTATTGTTAACTTTAGATTATCTGTATAATTATGAAAAATTGATTGAATATCAACCAACGAATATGTGCCCGGCGGCATCCTTAAAACGAACCCCTGTCTTTCATCAGTTAACGCCTGTTGATCCTTGAAATTAATCAATCTTTTGGTTTGCATATTACAATCCAGAAGCTGTATCTCCCGAATATTTTTCAGTGGCGGATCTAAATAAATCCTGGTTTCTGAATCATACATTGTAATACTTAGCATTTTGTTTTGATTACATCATATTCATCTTTAGATTTATATAATCAAAACATTAACGAAATAAAAACCAGGATAATAATCCTCCGGCAAGAATTAAAACAATAAGATTATTTTGATGAGAAGATGTTTCTATATTATTAACTTCTTCCTCATTGTTTGATTCATCGCTATTGTTTAGTTTAGGTTTCATTGGTTGCGGATTGGTATTTAATAAAACCTTTGATGTTCCTAAACTATTAGGTATTCCAACAGTTTTTGTTTCGACATTTATTGAATTATTTTCCCCAAATTTCATATCTTCTGTTGCTATTTTCAGCTTATTATTGTACCCAACCACACTTTCCGTATTTATAATTAAATTACTTGGCATTAACCAAACTCCTGGAGCTACCGCTAAATCAAGCCTTAATTTGGTTTCCTGTACAGATTTTTGGTAATTTTGAACGGATTTAGAAATATCATTTACTTTAACAGAACTTTCAAATAATGCGTTGAATTCATTTTGCGTTTCGATTGCTCCGCCGCCATTACCCACAATAGAATTTCTAGTATTAACTTGTGCCCCTAATATGCAATAAACAAAAGCCTCAACTGATCTATTTATTCTCCCCAATCCCGCCTTTGTTAATCCATGACCCGATTCTGCTATAAACCAAGCATATTGAAAATCAACAAAATGATCATTTCGAAGCATTGATACTAAATCACCTTTATTTTTTCTTCCGCCATCATCGTAAAATTTATTTTCGCTGCTAGGCCAAATATTAGCTTCTGTATCATAACCTCTTATAATCCTCACATTTTGGTATCCCCCTCCCGTTGCTTGCGAGGCTTCGCTCCCAGGCACGCTTCCAGGGTCCGCGTATCCTTTTCCATAATCAATAAATACATCACCAACTCCATGGTTTGCGCCGCCCTTAAATCTAAAATCAGCTAAAGGCTTATTCCACCCTTTAAAATCTTTATTATTACTTAATCCAAATTCTGCGCACAATCTATTATAAACATTTTTGTCGTATGAATTATTTTTTAAGGAAAAAGTTTGTTCTCCCGGCAATGGAACATTTAATTCATTTATTATTCTTCTTATTGTAAAGTAAATGTGAAATACAAAAAAACTTTTAATAACTTTCGGGTAACTAAAAATATCACTTAAACTTACACCGCATCCAGACGTTGCGCACCAAACCGCCATGTTTAATTGTTGCGGCCACTGATTAATATTTGGTTTACTTAACCAAGCTCTGGCTTCTTTTCCACTAGTAAACCCTACAGTTTGATTTTTAAAAACATTTATCATTTCTGCGGTGAAATGATCTTTTTCTGAAACATATATATTTAGATTGGTTAATAATTTTGTTACATTAAGAGCAAATTCATTGAATTTAATCCCAGGTATTGGATATGTTTGTTTTGTAAATGTTAAACTTTTTGGAAATGAACTTGCCTTTACTTTATTTTCAATCCCCAAATCTTCCCATAATAATGTTTTCAAATTATTAGAAAGATTTTCAGTCCAGGTTTTTCCAGAAGGATCGTCATTTGACATAATTGTTGTTCCATTAACTTTCCATTCAATATATCCCCCGAATGCATCATTAACAAATGTAAATTTTTCCAAGTTAGCTTTTGGATACCTAGTTTTGAAATCGCCCAATAACATCTTATTCTTTGTTTCCCAATTTATCTGATCTTTAGATCTTTTAAGAATAAGATGTAAAATCAATTAGCCTCTCTTCTAATCCCCGCAAAACAATTACACCCCACATCAGTTCTTTCAAAAGAAATTTTTAATGAGCGGGATCGGGCGAAGCCCTCCCCGGCTATGCCGGATTGGTTAATTCTTTTAATAGATCTTCTCGAACTTTCTTTCTTATCATACTCATGTCGAAGTTTTTTTCTGAATCTTTTCTGAATTTTTGCCGTATTTCTTGTTTCAGTTTTTGAAACTTTTCCAATTCTGCTAAAATTATGGAAAATTCTTGATCGGATATAACATTATCTTTCAAAGCTTTTGAGACTAAATCGCTAATTGTGTTTAATTTTGATTTTGCAATTGCAACGGTTTGTTCGTGTTTACTAACTTTACCAGAAAGACTTTTTGAGGCAAAACCAAATCCAATCGACAAACCACCAAAAACACCCCCAACCACACCCAAAGGTAAGCCGACAACAGCACCAAAACCTGTGAGAGAAGTTCCTAATCCGCCTGCTGATAGAAGAACTGAAATAAATCCGCCAGAAACACTAATTTTTGTACATATTCCTCTTGCTCTATTATATTTTTTCCTCACTTCTTCGTAATGTTTAATTTCCTTTTCGAGATTTTGTAATACCTCGCTTGATTTTTGTAGCCTGAAATTAATCAAATTATCTCCGCTTTGCGTTTGGAAATTATTATTAGGTAATTGAGGATAAATTCCATTGTATTCACCCATATTGTATTTTACTGAACGGAATGATATCTTTAAATTTGTTACTTTCTCTTCTTTTTTATACTTTCCACAAAATATAGAACTACAGCCATTATCAAAAGCCAAGCATTCTCACCTAAAAATCCAATAACCTGGCCTGCGGTTTTGAATAGAAAGCTAATTATTGCACCAACCATTCCTGGTAATATTTCACCCAGTTTTTTACCAAGAGTTTTCAAACCATTTCCTACACCCCTGCCCAAAGCAGATAAACCTTTTGAAAGATTAGAAACTATTACCCCAATGATGGCGCCCACCGCACTTAGAACAGCAAAAACTGTAAAACCATACTTTTTGAATATATACTTTAGTTTCTCCCGTAACGGTAAATTTTTTAGTATTTCATCTTTTCGACCCTCAATATCTGATAATTGTTCTTCACCCGAAATTGTTTTATTACTAAGTCGTTCTTTTAATTTATCAACCTCAGATTTTAATCGTTCATTGCTTTGTTTTAATTTTGATTCATTTGATTTACCCTTCTTATATTTATCTATTTCTTCTTTGTATAATTTTACTTCGTCCAAAAGTTTTTCCGCTTGTATTTTTAATTCTACATTCTGTTTAACGGTTTGATCGAAAAGACTTTTAGTCTCTGCTTTTTGCACCTGTTGTCTCTCAATGAATTCCCTAAGTTCTTTTTCTCTTTCCGCATATCGCTCAATCTCCAGCGGATATACTTCTGCTGTTGCTTTCAATCCTTGCATTGCATTATCTAATTCATTATTTGCTTCAATAGATTTCCTCAATTCTAACTGGGTATTATTATATTTTTCCAACATTGTTTCATAATCAGCGCCCAGTTCTTTTCTCATTCCTTTTGGCAAATCTTCGAGCTTAAGATTTCCATATTTATCAACCACCATATGTGGCGCAGAATTTGTCCTATTACTATATTCTATGATTATACTTCCTTCTTTTCCATATGTAACATTAAATGTTGCATCATCAGGATTGAAGTCTGGTAAATAACGTTTGAGTTCTTGACCCGCTTCTCGCCTTCTATCATATCCCTCATCTCTTTCTCCCAGGTTCATTCTTTCTGGTGGGTTTTCCCATTTAGCCCTGTCTCTTGATTGGTTATAATCATCATAACCAGGGTAATCTCGTTCAAGGGATGTAGATGTGTTTGTGGTTTGGAAAGTTGTATCATCCCAATCATAATCATCATCATCAGTTTCTTTTGGAAAATCTTCCATTGGTATTTCTTCCGCCATGATTTTTTACTCATCAGTAAGAAATCTTTAGATCTACTAGAGTCGGAAATAAAAGTAAAATTGATTTAAAAAAAAAATACAAAGAAAAAAAAAGAAATAAAATGAGCAAAGAAGAACAAAAATATCATACTAATACAATTAGTAATATGGATTTAGTAAAATATGCTAAAAAATTTGGAATAAATGTGCGCCCTCAAGATGCTTGTAAAATATTAAGTCAAATGAAAAGAGAAATTGAACCAGATAGAGACTTTGAAGAATATAAAAGAGAAATAAGAGCAAAAGTAACTGAAAAATATGGAATAGAAAATGATCCTATTATTAGTGATGAAGAAATGACGAAAAAAGTGGCTTCTAAAATAACTAAAAAATAAATCATTTATGTTATATAACTTATTTTGATCGATGTATTACAAGTTATATAATAATTTATAATATTTTACTTACCGCATAACCTAAACCTAACATTCCGGCTCCGACATATACCATTTCCCCTGTCTTTTGTCCTTCGCTTGGTTTGTAATAATCAGAGAATTTTGGTTCGGTCATTTGGCCGTACAATTCAAAAGCCTGATTTGTAGTCGAAATATTTTTTGATGCTTGATATTTTTCATCTTTTTTCTTCATTTTCCAATCAAGCATTTTTTGTCTTTTTTCCTGATATGCTTCGTAATCTCTTTGATATTTTTCCATTGCTTTATCGTGTCGTATTTTTTCTGTATCAGAATTGCGTCCAGATAAATATTTTGCAAGAATATTTCCTCCGGTAAATGCCGTTGCATTCAATACTGCTCCTATCGCCATCATTGCTAATGTTGCCATTTTATTTTGGTAAAATCTTTTGATCCTCTAAATATGTTTTTAGATACATGCTTCCGGATAATACTGCAACCCATTTTGCATAATTTGTAATACTCGAGGATGGGTCACTCAAAAATGATTCTTTCATTACCTTTTTAGCCACATAACCAACCCCTGCCCCCAATCCGATAAGTACCGCCGAATCAGTTACAGTTTTCACAAGTTTGTTTTCGGTTGACATGATTTTTTACTACATCATTATGAAACTTTTAAATAACTTTATAATTATTCCATTCCCAAAGATTTTGGAGCAACAGAAAATGGTATCTTTTTTGGTTGTGGTAATTGTGGAACTTGAGATAAATCAGCTATCCTATTGGAATATTCATCTCTAGCTTTTTCCCGATATCTCATAAAAAGATCAAATGCAGTAAACCCCAATCCAACAACGGATAAAACAGTAGTAAAAGATAACTCTGGAAGCCATGATTTAGCTTCACTATATGTATTTTCATTTAACCCGCGGCTCGTAGGATCTTGCTCTTCTTCCTGTTTTATTTTTTGCTCGCGTTTCATCTCCCTAGCTAATGCTTCTTTTGCTTTTTTATTATATTCAGCTAATTTCTTACCAGCTGCGACTTTTTTAGGATCTTTCTCCCTCTTTTTTGTATCTGGTTTGGGATCTGCTGTAATTTGCTCCAGCTTCGCTGGGGAGGGCTCCGCCCGATCCGCATCTCCTCCTACACTTTGTTCAGATTGTTCAGACATTGTTATTTAGATGCTATAAATAAGTTTTTAGATCTGTTTAATATACTGTATCAACACCTTCAGCAGATTGCTTAGTTTCTTGATCAGTTGCGCCACCACTAACTAGTTCTTCTCTTGAAAATTGTTGATTTTTGTTGAATTTAACGTGTTTAGCTACTTGAAATAGTCCGCTAGCAAGTGCTGCCAATCTTCCTGCTTTCAATGCCAAGAGCCCAACAATGTTTGTTAATTCACGATTTACCAAATCGTCATTCTTCAAATCATTGCAAAGAGATTCTATATCATCAACTGGAACTAAATATGAAATAAGTTTGGAAACTAATTGCAGGGACGAATCTACTAATCCGCCATTAATTTTCTTTCCCATTACTGCTTGATAACGATTAAAATACTTTTCAACATCTTTTGCAGATAATTTCTTTATATCGCCCAGACTCATTTCTGCTCCCAAATATTCTTTTGTTGTTCCTAAGGCGGCGAGAATGGCAAGCGATTCTTGTTTTATTTCAATATCCTCACTTTTTTCGGGCACAACCTTTGGTTGGTCTTCTTCAATGTAATCTTCCGGCTTCGCCGGGGAGAGCTTCGCTCGATCAATATTAGCCATCTTTTGTTAAATCACTTCGGGAATCTCTAAATAGCAATTAAATGGATATCGCAAACTCAAACATAACCTAGAATATTTTTCGGTTTTCAGGAGTTTTATAAACTTTTTACCCAATTCATAATCCAAATCTCCGCCATAATCCTCAAAAAACATTTTCATACCTTTCTGCGATGGATTATGAAAAGTAACAACACAGGCTACATTTTCTCGGAATGGTTTTGCTATTGAAGTTAATTGTTGAGTTAGAACCCAAACCGATAATCCGTGATGCCTTCCGGAGAATGCTAAATCTATAAATTTATTAGATCTTTTCTTCAGATCATTCGAAACGGCGCAATCATCTAAAATTATTAATGTATTTGTTCCAGAGAATAAAGTTTGGCAATCAGTTAATAACTCATTAATCTCATCGATGTTACTTGCGTCGGGTGACAATTTATAAAAATGTTTATCTCCTAGAGCAAAATTATGATAGGTTTTATTTTTAGAATAGGTTGGACAAATTAACACAATATATTCAAAAACTTTTCGGAATGGTCCGCGGAGTTGATCAATTAAGTACTTTGTTTTCCCACAATTTGTGGGTCCTGTTATTATACAGTGGAATGGGATTTTATCTCGTAAATCTTCCATGATTTTTGTATCATAACATTATGTTTTTAGATTCTCGACCCGCGCCGATCAGATTCTTCCCTTCGGTCAGTACTTAATTGATCTCAAACTTGAATTCATAATCTCCAGCATTGCATCGGCTACGACAAACATATGACAAGTTATTGTTCCAGATCCGCTTTGTTTCCTTTTAATTTCTATTTTTACGCCATCGTGCGTATTATTTAGTGCAAGTCCGCCGCCATGAATACCATTATCTGGATGAGTTCTAGTATCAACCCAAAGAGCAAACTTATCCGCGTAAAATTCTTTTTCTTTCAATGAAATTTGTTCCCGGTGAAATCTTTTTTTCACGGATTCCCAAAGATCGGACGGAATCATTCCCCTAGAGTATATTCTATTTGGTACGCCATCAACATCAATTTCAACGGAAGATATGCCGGGATTATAAAAATTTTCAGAATCCCTTGCTCCTGCAGCTTGAGGCATTAAAAACAAAAACAATATTCCTGTCATTGATCTTCTCGGTAAATTAATATGCTGATTAATAACACCGTCACCGCCAATGGAAAATGTAAAAGTTTTGTGCAAGGTAATATTTTCATAAAAGAATCCTTTGCCAACTTGATAAGCTGCCTGGGCCTCGCGAGCCAAGTATTCGCTTGAAATTGAAGAATATTCTAACTCTAAGTTTTTGATTGAATATGATGGTGCTTTAGTTGTATCAGAATAAATAAGAATATTATTGACGGGGGCAAGCGTAATCTCAAATATAAGATGATTTTCCAACGCTTTCGGATAAAAAACGCCATGATCGTTTAGAATAGGATGATTTATTGGTATTCTGTACTTTGAACCGTGAACATTAGCGAGAGCAACTTCTTTTACATCTTGTGTTTTCGCATCTCCAGATTTTGTTCTAAGTTTTCTAATATTTAACGAAGAAATACCTTGTTTTAATCTATCTTCACGCTCTTCTTCAGTTAAGAATAAATCATGATATGTTTGAAATAAATCATATCTTTGAGTATCTTGCAAAGTTTCTCCGCCAAAAAGAACTTTCAGTCTGGTTACAAGATTACGACCCACATTATTAACGACTGTATTATTAGCATGACCCTCGACATCTAAATCAAACAGAAGAGATACACTTCCGGGAACAATCACCAAATTCTCAGCGAGTTTTGGAATATTTATGTATAATGTTTCTCCGGGGCTGGCTGTGGATGGGTTTAGAGTAATTCGATTCAATGTTGATTCTGCTTTCAAACCAAAGGGTTCTTTTGGAATTCTGTTTGGATTAATTTTTTCAGACGTCATTGTAATTTATAAGATACTTTGGTTAACCTTTAAACCTTTTCTAACTTGGAAATATGTTTTAATAAACCCTCTCTCGCCTCGGGAATTAAAATCATAATATTAAAAATTTGATCGCCGTCTTCCATATATAGAATTTTTTTCCTAATAATTTTTTTCATAATGTTGATTTGGTATTCGGTAAATTTCATTTCTTCTTCCTCCGACACCATTTGATTTATAAGATACTTTGTTTATTTTTAAATGAGCAACGAAAATATACTCTCAAAAATATCGGCTACGCCGGCCCCGCTCTTCGAGCGGATATATTATTCAACTGAAGGATATTGGAAAGGATATTCTGCAATTCCTAAATTAGCTGAGAAGGCAAGAGTAAGTGAAAATGAGGCAAAACAATGGTTAGAGAAACAAGCAATATGGCAAATCTATCTACCTACGCCTAAATATATACCTAGGCCACACTGGACTGTGGATAAGCCCAATCAGATTCACCAAGCAGATTTATTATTTCTGCCGCATGATAGAGTTGGAAGAAAAACATATAAATATGCGTTAGTTGTGGTTGATATCGCCTCGAGATATAAAGATGCGGAGCCATTAACCTCAAAAGAAAGTCGAGAGATATCAGAAGCTTTTGAGAAAATATATTCTAGAAGATTGAAATACCCTAAAACATTAATGGTTGATCCAGGAAAAGAATTTATGGGCGGGGTTAGTAAACTCATGAATTACCATAATGTGAAAATACAAAGAAGTGAAGCTGGTAATCATAGAGCACAAGCATTTGTGGAAAACGCAAATAGAATATTAGGCGAGCGATTATTTAGTCATCAATATGCGCAAGAAATGGTTAGTGATAAACGATCCGCCAAAGGCGGGGATGGCTCCGCCCGATCCAGAGTATGGGCAAAAAGATTACCAGCTATTCTAAAAACTTTGAATAATACGCCAACTAGAATAACTGGTAAAGAACCTGATAAGGCAATAAAAATGAAAGAGGTTGATATTGAAACCAAAAGATATCATCGAGTTGTTGGTCTTGATGAGGTAAGATTGTCTCCTTATGTAAAAGTTAGATATCTATTATCTCCTGGCGAACTTGAAGGCGGTGAAAAAAGACGAGCCACTGATCCTATTTGGAGTATCAAAGTTTATGATATTACGCGTAGCGTCGTTTCGCCTAATCAGCCAGTTTTGTATTATTTAGTAGATGGGCCAAGGCGGGGGTTTGTAAGGGAAGAATTACAGGTTATACCCTATGATACAGAACTTCCTCCTGATTCTGTTTTAGTGCGATAATGGCCAATAGCTAAAGTATGTATTCCATCTTCGCAAATTATTCTCTTATCATCATTAGCAGATAATGCGATTTTATTAACAGTTTCAGAATAAACGTTGTGTAATCGGCTTCTAATTATATTCATCTCTCTCATTTGCGGTTTTCTAGTTTTTAGGCAAACATTATAATCATTATGTGTTATTGTATTTTTTACAACTGATTGCTTAATTCCTTTATCCTTATTTATCTCTTTATTTTTATCTGTTAATATTGAGTATAACTTTGACCTTAACCCCGTAAATTCTTTTATCGGAATTCCGCCCATTTCATCTTTGAACTTTCCTATTACTTTTTTGTTTACAAGCTCAATTCTAGAAGGATGATCTCTAGGATAATTACTAGTGTCAAACTTTTCTCTAACATCGGGGCTTATATCTTTGTAAAAATCTAGAGTTTCTATTTCATATACGAGTGAATCAGTATCTGTCATAAGTAATTTAACCTTATCTCCATATTTCCTTTTAATATAATTATAATGAAAATCGTACATTACTTTTTTACTTAAATCTAGAATACACATACCCAAGTAAACGGGCTTATTAAATTTTATCCTTTTTCTTTTCATATGAATAGCCGCTAGATTTTTAGAAAAGATGGTGCGGTGTTGATAGTTGGGTTGTTTTATTAGTTTTCTAGCTTCTTTTTTATTTGTAACTAATCTAATGTCAACCCTTTTTCTAATATTTTCCATTGTTTTACCAAACACGGCGTTATTCATTAGCTTGAAAAAGTCCTTTTCAAAATCATTCTTTGCTTCAGCTCTTAGTTCAGTATTCTTTTTAATGTAGGACTTTAACCATGCAGACTCTTCGAATTTAATACCCCTATGAATCTTTGTTATTTTTAATCCTAAACTTACATATTCTTTCAAAGTTTCACGATGAACAACATACTTTTCCTTGTTATTTAAGTTTGGGATTAATTTTTCCACCTTGTTAACAGTAAGTTTGTCAGGGGCAAGAGGATAATCATTATGTAAATCATGAATATTTTCTGGATATTCTAGATCAACCTCAACTACACATGGGATATCTCTCCAGTTTTCATATTCTTCCTCATGCATCCATTCAAAACCGTGAGTAGGCAGTGGTTCACTCATTCCCCCGCCATATAAGTTGTTTGCATCTTGATATGTGATATATATTATCGGCTGATTTGGATCATATTCTTCTAAATATGGATTATTAGCTTTAGCAAATCTTTTTGATATTTGTGATACACCCCCTCTAACGCCTTTCTCAAACATAAGTAACATATTATTATCAGTTAGTAACTCCAATTTCACTTTAGTATACTTTAATGCGGCGTCCCAAGCAAAACCGGGCAATGTATAATAGTGGGCGGGATCTAAACCATAATTCTTCATACAAGTATCCCTAAAATTCTCAAATACATCCATTAAAAATAGTGCGTCTGACAAAAGATATAGATCATGGTATTCCCTCATTGTTTTTATATTAAAAGTTTTCCATACCTTTTTAGCATGTTCATAATCATCTTTTGATATTTGTTTTCCGTTTAATTTTGAGTAAAATGCTTCTATTGGGGGAAGTTGGGTTTCGTTTAATTTATCAAGGCTGTCAAAATAGTCATATGGGAATACTCCTTTCCTCAACATTAAATACATCTTATCTCCAAATACTTTTTTCGTTTCTTCTAATTTATCGTCTCTTGGGGAAAGACATCTACTTTCAACTAACAAACAATTCTTACATTTTTCGCACCTACCAATACCTTTATACTGAATAATTTTTCCATCTTTTATATATCTCCTAGTACAATCTCCTGGTTTACACGCTTCGCATTTTCCGCATTTTGTAAGATTGACGACTAATTTATCAATACTTGTTGACATAAATTTAAATGAATCAATGAATCTAATATCCAGCTTATCTTCTTTTTCCTCTCCTTTTTTATTAATATATTTACCAAGCACAATTTGTTTTGTGAAAGAAATATATTTTTCCTCATTATTAGGTATGCAGTCTACTTTACCTTTTGTTAAACCAATATTCTTAATAAAAAGATGTGAGTCATATCCTGATAGATTGTGAAAAATGATTGGTATGAATTTTTTATTCTTATAATTTAAATTACAATCACTGTGTGCGGCTCCTCTATACTTTCCAGTATAATGGCAGTGATCTTTTACCTTATCTTTTTCTAATAATTCTTCTTCACATATATGACAAATTTTGGCTTTTTCATGTTCGTATTTTTCTCTTTGTGTCATCCAATTCATTTTCTTGTTTGGCTTAATTTTTTCGCAAATTTCTCTAATATCCTTTTCCAATTCAACCATGAATATTTTTCCCACATCTTCATCTGGAGATTTAGCAGTATATCGCCTAATAACGGGTTCATAATTTTCATCGAAAAACTTTATTATATAACAGAAACCTGACGGTTTATGATTCGCATATTTATTTGTAAAACTTTTACTTTTGTCTGGCGAGCAAGTATCTATTGATTCTCCACAACACTCGAAGTCACCGTATACAACAAATGGTACTTTCATTTTTTTGTAAAAATTAATAAATTTAAGATAAATAGGTTTTCCGTCTTTATCCCTCGGCATTTCACCCCTAACAGCTTCATGTTCTTTACAATATTCTAGATGCTTTTGCAATGTTTCCTCTTTATGCGTATGATAAAGGCATCTAGGGCAGAGGTAAATCCTTTCTTTATGTTTAGTGGTGTGTGAAACTGCTAACCTGCAAATATTCTTTATCCAACAATAGTGATTTGTTTCACCATTTGATATTAGAAGTAAGTTTATTAAAAGCCCTTTTTCTTTATCACTTATTCTTAGAGGGTATAATTCCTCATTATCATATCCATAGACATTAATCCTATAATATAGGTTTTGTTTCTCAAACTTATCAATATCCACCCATTTTGCAGGAAATTCTATTCCTTTCCAGTTAAAAATTTTAGAGTTTTCTATTAATTCTCTATTTACTCTTTGCGGATTTTTCTCTCTTTGAAACACCGCTTCTGTTACGGACCACTTAAAACATTCATTATCATTCTCATTCCTGAGGTTTATAATTGCTCCTTTGTTTGCTAATTTTTCTGGTAGGGGGATATAACTACTTCCTGAAATTGGCTCAAACGGATCAATTTTTATGTCGAAGTATTTCACGCCATTAAATTTCCAACCACTTCCATTATTCGTAAAATTTGCAAAAAGTTCGAGTAAATATTTAGTCATCTTTTCAAATAAGCCGGATAAATTCGTTGATTCTGTTACAACCACTGGTTTTTCGCTATGAAAAAATGGTTCTGCTTGGTCGAATATATGTGGACCAATATTTCCAAATTCAATCTTTACAAATTTACAGACGAAAGTAAATTTCAGCTTTATCGGTTTCTTTTGCTTATTAATTAAGTCAATAACTTTCTGTTTTATTTCTCTAATAAATGTTAATTCATCTAATCCTAATTTTACGATTTGTTCCGGATCCAAATATGCAAGGTCTTTAAAAAATAAACTATCAGTTTTATATGGTTTTCCATGTATTCTATATGTTTTCAGATATCCATCGAGCGCTGTTTCTTGTTCCACGGGTGTAAAATCTTCAACATGTTCTTGATTAGTCGGCTCATCTTTTGCGGCGGATTTTATTGTTTTAGGAGTAGATTTTGTTTCATTTTTCCTTTTTCTTAGTGTTGGAATTGGTTTTATGATTTTTTTATTTGCTAGATTTTTTAAAGATTCATAAAACTTTTTTCTATCTTCCACTTTATAATTTTTAATTATATTCCTTTGGGGTTTATTAGAACCTTTTTTATTAGTTGTAATTGTAACCTCTTCATAAAAATTTTTTCTATCTTCCACTTTGTAATTTTTGAATATTTTTTTAGCGGAGGGTTTTTTAGGACGGTTGATATCCTTTGTTGCTTCAAAAAACTTTATTTTTTCCGCTACTTTTGATTTTTTGGAGGGAATATTTTTTCTGGAGGTTGATACAAGTATTTCCTTCTTTTTTGGAATATCTTTATTTTCATTTTTGATAAAAGTTTGTGCGTGAATGGGCGGCGGTGTGCCTGGTCTAAATCGATCTGGAGAACCGGGTGGTGTTTCTGGAATAAATACATCATATAAATCTTGGGATGTGCTTGGCTGCGGGGCTGGTAAATTTTCTTGAGGCGGGGGTGGAAGCGGAATTGGTAAAGGAGTATTCTGATCAGGCCTGCGTGGTTCGGCATTTAATGATTCACTAATTTCCCGAATATTATCAATGATTTCTTGAACATTATTAACTATTTCGGGAATATTAATCAAAAATTCGATGCGTTTCGCTTTAGTATTATAATATGACTTTCTTGGTGGGTTATACCAGTAGACCAATTTTTTTAATTGCTCGGCTTTTAATCCATTTAATTGTTGTTCCATTTACAATATTTTCTTTTGTTTTTAAATAGGAATTAAAAATTATTTTTTTTGTGCTGGTTCCATTCTCCTTGAAAAATTTTGTGTCGGTAAGTCATCTCTGGACTTGGTGGTCTTTTCAGAAACTTAGCCAGCCAAGGAAGGATTCGCCCTCCGCTCGCGTTGCTCGCTCCGCCTGTCGGCCCAACTTGACGAAGAAGACTCCAGACTCACTAATTCCAAGGGGTAGATTCGCCCTCCGCTCGCGTTGCTCGCTCCGCCTGTCGGCCCAACTTGACGAAGAAGACTCCAGACTCACTAATTCCAAGGGGTAGATTCGCCCTCCGCTCGCGTTGCTCGCTCCGCCTGTCGGCCCAACTTGACGAAGAAGACTCCAGACTCACTAATTCCAAGGGGTAGATTCGCCCTCCGCTCGCGTTGCTCACTCCGCCTGTCGGCCCAACTTTGCAAAGGCTTATTAAATTTTTTGTGCTGGTTCCACATCACTCGCACAATTTTTGTAATATTTTTTTATTTTTATTAATTTTGTGCTGGCGCCTCACAATTTTTGTAATATTTTTTTATTTTTATTAATTTGTGCTGGTTCCCCCATATACACAACTACTCATGATCAGTATACTGCTCAGCACAGGGCTTGAAAATTGACCTTCATTTAGCTCTTTCACTGCCACTGAGATTGCACGAGAGGGAATAGAAGTAAAATTATTTGTTTTCTTGACAGGGAATACAGAGTCAATGAAGTATCACAATAATATTCAGTTAACACAAATTGAAAATTATTGTAAATCTTTTGAAGGCGAAATCTTGAAGAGTTGATATGAATGATTGTGTTTACCACAGTGTAAAAACCTGGTTTCTTTTTGGAGTTGTATTTTCTTAGTCTCTACTGCTTTGTCTTCTTTGTTGTACATCACTTTTAAACACAATATGTTCTTACACCGAGGATGAGTTGAATGCTCCAATTATTTTTTGTTTATGTTCTTTTCTAATAATTGCATGAGATTCATTGTAAGAAGAATCTTCTGATTAGATATTTTATTGTCTACTGCAGTCATTATTTCATTCCTAGGTAACCACAGATGAGAGCATTATGAATAGTGCATGTTTCAATTTGTGTACTCTCTTCAGTTGCAATGGTATCCCTAGTGGTAGATAGAAAAATTCCTCTTCCCTCAAAAGAGATGCCATGTCAACAGAAGTGTGAGAAACAATGTCCTTACATAAAAAAATGGGGGTAAAACAGTTGGAGTCTACAAAAACTTTGAATAAAGGTTTGGTAATAGTGAGTGCCAACTGTATAGTATGTGGTTGTGCTATTTTTAGGTCATATCATAAAAACAATACATGTAAGAAAGAGTTATTGAAATCTTAACATGTTGAAAAAGATTGCTGCACTATTTACTCCTGTAAGAATATAATGTGAAATCAACATCAATCAGTCACAAGTATATACCACATGAAAGTTTAATGGTGCTGTTACAGAAACAGGCAAAATATCCATACCCAACCAGAGAATAGTATATTATTTTGAATATATGAAAATTTCTATTATAAAAACTGCAGAAGAAAGATTTATGATAAGGATGGTATTTCATCGAAAAAGTCATGGCAGCCAGAGGTATTGAACTTGTAACCAATGACATATAGTAACGAGACAAACTATCATTATATTATTATCATTATTATTATCATTACTATTATTATTATTACTGGTATTGATATTATTATTATTATTGTTATATTTTTTATGTTAAACATAATATATTTTTATGGGGTGGGATGCATGTGCTAATCTTGGTAAAGGTATTGTTACTCTACTACTACAAGCAATACAAAAATCTTCTTCATAGGCTTTCCATCAGAGGTGGTAGTAATCAAAACAGCTCCAAACAATACCATTTATTCTTAAAGGCTTAGAATCTAGTGCAGTCATTTGTCTATAACGTTTGTGTGGAAAATCATTCTTGAAAGCATAGGGCATTTAGGAAACTTGAAACACTTGTTACTACATACAGCACACTTGCAATGAATATATGAGAAAGATTATAAACATTTTGGCATAACAAAATTTATTTTCTTCTTTATAAAGTTCTTTCAATGTAAAAGGTTAACTGTATGTTGTGGTTGTTATTAAAGCTTGATATTTGACATCATAAAAATGAAGTAAACAGCAGAAAGTAACAAGGTTAACATGTTATGTCTAACTTTGCAAATTAAGGCTTGAATTAGCATTTCATTTGTGGGAAAAGGGCAAGGGTTCTAGATAGCAATATTATCAGGGGGGTCATTGAACTCTAAGGTAAAACTTACCCATTGTGAAAAGGCTATGAAACTTGTTGTCTCTATGCAATATTATTGAAATCTTTCAATCAGAGAATACATACATATATATATAGCAAAGAGAAATACTACTCAGAAGTAAGTAATAACATTTGCTTTATTTTCAAATGATGGCATTGATCACTGATTAAATTGCAGAACCAGTACTTTATAGTGACACTGGGTATATATTCTGTTGAAAATTCTAAACACAACTGCTACATCAAGAAAATTTACAATATTTTCACTGTTTCAATGATATCAGATCACATCGTTATAAATGATTGCTATAACAACTGCAACTCTCTGTGTTGGGAATTTCTTCAAAATGCAAACGCTATCGTTTTATTATAACAAATACCAACTTACATTCTTTTGTAATCTGTTGGTCGTCTTCCGATTCCGTTTTTAGACATCTTCAATCGTTGAAGTCGTTCCTACTCGGTTTCCATTCTAAGTCGTTTTGCTAAATTTAGTACGCCAATATATTTCGTTACGTAATCGTTCACTCATGTCCTGTATTTCTATCAATAACACATTCAAATTCAAAACTAACTTGGTTGAATTCCTGGTCCTTTTCCCTGCTTTTTCGTTTGCCTTTTTCTGGAGCGAGCGGTTGTTGTCTTTGCTGCGATTTATGTTGTTATTCTCCCTGCTGTCGTTTCTCTATCCCTGCTTTGAGTCGTGCTTTCCTTGTGTTGATTTTCACGGTATTCGAACTTACTCGGCGACGATCTCGGGCTAATCTTTCTTGAATATCTCGGAGATCATCTTGCTGGGATGTACTTCCAGGACGAGTGAAATCGGTTTCCACAAAATTTACCTTACCTTCAAAAAGGCATCACCGAATTCTCAATGGCGGAAATTCAGCAGTTTTCAAGTGCGCTACTATTGCCAGGTAACCTGGTCTGCGAACGGACACCTTTAAAATATATATATATATATATATATACATATACTAGAAATACGACTCCCGCAAAAACCTCGCGAAGCTAGTTTTGAAGACGTCACAATACTTTTATATTTCATTTTTTATTTTTTTTATATTTTATATTTTATTTTTTATATCAGCGTAATCCCCATTATTTTCTTTCTTTAGCTGTGTTTGGTACACAATTAGTGACACCTGTTGCAAATTACATGATCAGTATACCGCTCAACAAAGTGCTTAAAAATGGACCTTCATTTGGCTCTTTCACTGCCACTGAGATTGCACCAGAGGGAATAGAAGTAAAATTATTTATTATCTTGACAGGGAATACAGAGTCGATGAAGTATCACAATAACATTCACTAACACAAATTGAAAATGATTGTAAATCATTTGCAGGTGAAATCTTGAAGAGTTAATATGAGTGCTTGTGTTTACCACAGTGTAAAAACCTGTTTTTTTTCTTTAGTTTTATTTTCTTAGTCTCTACTGCTTTGTCTTCTTTGTTGTACATCACTTTTAAACACAATATGTTCTTACACTGAGGATGAGTTGAATGCTCCAATTATTTTTTGTTTATGTTTTTTGGTTATAATTGCATGAGATTCATTGTAAGAAGAATCTTCTTATTAGATATTTTATTGTCTACTGCAGTCATTATTTCATTCCCGGGTAACCACAATTGAGAGCGTTATGAATAGTGCATGTTTTAATTTGTGTACTCTTTTCGGTTGCAATGGTACCCCCAGTGGTAGATAGAAAAATTCCTCTTCCCTCAAAGGAGATGCCATATCAACAGAAGTGTGAGATACAATGTCATTACATAAAAAAAATTGGGGGTAAAACAATTGTATTCTACAAAAACTTTGAATAAAGGTTTGGTAATAGTGAGTGCCGACTGTATAGTTTGTGGTTGTGCTATTTTCAGGTCATATCATAAAAACAATACATGTAAGAATGAGTTATTGAAATCTTAATAATATGTTCAAAAAGATTGCTGCACTGCGTACTCCTGCAAAAAAATAATGTGAAATCAACATCAATCAGTCAAAAGTATATACCACATGAAAGTTTAATTGTGCTGTTACAGAAACAGGCAAAATATCCACACCCAACCACAGAAGATTATATTATTTTGAATATATGAAAATTTCTATTATAAAAAACTGCAGAAGAAAGATTTAATATAAGGATGGTATTTCATCGAAAACGTCATGGCAGCCAGAGGTATTGAACTGTAACCAATGACATATAGTAACGAGAAGAACTATAATTATATTATTATCATTATTATTATCATTACTATTATTATTACTGGTATTGATATTATTATTATTGTTACATTTTTTTATGTTAAACATATAATATATTCTTATGGGGTGGGATGCATGTCTTAATCTTGGTAAAGGTATTGTTACTCTACTACTACAAGCAATACAAAAATCTTCTTAATAGGCTTTCCATCAGAGGTTGGTAATAATCAAAACAGCTCCAAACAACACCATTTCTTCTTAAAGGCTTAGAATCTAGTGCAGTCATTTGTCTCTAAAGTTTGTGTGGAAAATCATTATTGAAAGCATAGGGCATTTAGGAAACTTGAAACACTTGTTACTACATACAGCACACTTGCAATAAATATATGAGAAAGATCATAAACATTTTGGCACTACAAAATTTATTTTCTTCTTTATAAAGTTTTTCCAATGTAAAAGGTTAATTGCATGTTATGGTTGTTATGAAATATTGATATTTGACATCATAAAAATAAAGTAAACAGCAGAAAGTAACAAAGTTAATATGTTATGTCTAACTTTGCAAATTAAGGCTTGAATTAACATTTCATTTGTGGAAAAAGGGCAGGGGTTCTAGATAGCAATATTATAAGGAGGGGGGAGGGGGGTCATTGAACCGTAAGGTAAAACTGACCCATTGTGAAAAAGCTATGAAACTTGTTGTCTCTACGCAATGTTATTAAAACCTTTCAATCAGAGAATACATATATATATACATAACAAAGAGAAATACTACTTAAAATTTCAGTAATCACATTTGCTTTATTTTGAAATGATCGCATTGATCACTGATAATATTGCAGAACCAGTACTTTATAGTGACACAGGGTATATATTCTGTTGAAAATGTTTAACATCACTGCTAGATCAAGAAAACTTACAATATTTTCACTGTTGCAATGATATCAGATCACATCGTTATAAATGATTGCTATAACAACTGCAACTCTCTGTGTTGGGAATTACTTCAAAATGGAAACGCTATCGTTTTATTATGAAAAATACCTACTTACATTCTCTTGTAATCTCTTGGTCGTCTTCCGATTCCGTTTTTAGACTAATAGAATTATTTTCCAGAGACATCTCCAATCCTTGAAGGCGTTCTTACTAGGTGTCATTTTGCTAAATGTAGTACGCCAATATATTTCGTTATGTAATCGTTCACTCATGTCCTGTATTTATATCAATAACACATTCAAATTCAAAACTAACTTGATTGAATTCCTGGTCCTTTTCCCTGCTGTTTCGTTTGCCTTTTTCTGGAGCGAGCAGTTGTTGTCTTGGCTGCGATGTCTGTTGTTATTCTCCCTGCTGTTGTTTCTCTATCCCTGCTTTGCGTCGTGCTTTCCTTGTGTTGATTTTCACGGTATTCGAACTTACTCGGCGACGATCTCGAGCTACTCTTTCTTGAATATCTCGGAGATCACCATGCTGGGATGTACATCCAAGACGAGTGAAATTGGTTCCACAAAATTTACATTAAATTTACTTTCAAAAAGGCATCACCGAACTCCCAATGGCGGAAATTCAACAGTTCTCAAACACTCTACTATTGCCAGGTAACCTGGCCTGCGAACGGACACCTTTAAAATATAGATATATATATATATACATATATAAAAACTCTCGGCTCGATTTACTCGGGCTTGCAAGCCACGAGGTCTGACCGGAACCGACACGATTAGTAACCTCGCTACGCTCGGCCTTCGGCCTCGCTTCGCGAGGAATAAAAACTCTCGGCTCGATTTACTCGGGCTTGCGAGCCACGTGGTCTGACCGGAACCGACACGATTAGTAACCTTGCTTCGCGAGGAATTACTCAATCACAAGTGGTAAACTTCAGCTTATATCTAACATTCTTGAAGTAATTCATGCAAGATGGTATACTTCATGTAAGCCATAATATGTGACAGGGGTGTTCTAAAATCATTCAATGCCTGACATTATCAATCTGCTTTCTTTATCTAGTCATCGTCCAGTGAGTGTATGCAGGCACCTTGCAGTAACGGATGCTGTTCATCCAATCCGTGTCTGAATGGTGGGACATGTTCAGAGGTGTGCGATGACGCCCATACCTCGTTTACTTGCTCATGTGTGCGAGGATATACTGGAAAACGCTGTCATGAACTTGCGGGTAAAACATGTAAAGAGCACAGGGAATACTTGGAATCAACAGGAAAGATCATTAAATCTGGCGTTTATCCGCTGCAAGATTCTCAGAATAATTATCACACTGCATTCTGTGATTTTGAGTCCGAGGAAGGATTTGCATGGACAGTCGTTGAGTCATTTACTAAAGAAAACAGGCATGGATTTACAAATATGGCATTCTACAAGAACTATGAAGTCAACCAAGATGTCTTTTCTTGGGACAACTACCGTCTTTCTCTGTCGCGGATGCAAGAAATTGCTAAGACTGCGACCCATTTCCGAGCCACCTGTCGTTTCGACACCGAAGGACCGAACTATACCGACTATCTTCGGGCATCGTTATCAAAGACCGACTTACTAACGCTGAATTACGATGGTTGTCGGGAGTATGAATGTATCAACGTTCGTGGATACAGCTGCTATAACTGCACCTGTCAGTTTCTCCAGAGAGATTACTGGCACGCTCATTTGGACTCTTACTGGAATTCACGCGCGCTCAAGTGCCAGTTTAACGCGTCGGTGGGAGCTGTTTACAATGAAGATGATTTTGGGCACTACGGTACCATAAACCCAGTACACCGGTGCGTGACAACTGACAGCTCTACCACACAATGGTGGCTCGGACAAGAATAAGGAAACTGATTGTTTGTTATCATTCTGTTACTTTATTTACTTTATCTTGGGGTATTCAACACTTGTATCAACCTTGGTACTTTGATCAATCTGATTGGCTCTCCACCTTGGAATATTTAACAATTATTGGATGAGGCTGATTGTGATATGAAGAATTATGCAGATATAGGAGGGTGTTATCCACCGAACAACAGTTCCACGAGATCTGCATAATTCTTCATATCATACAGAAGCCGAATCCAATAATTGTTTTATCAAATTTCAACCTCGAATATTGCATTTCTAGCCTTCTGATTGGCTCATTCCATTCGATTTTTGCTTGTTAAAACTGTCCTTTTCTCTTAGCAGCTTTCTGATATCTTCCTCTTTTCGTGTTGAAAACCATCCACCCGACATTTTCTTGCTCTCTCAGATATGTACGTTTCGTGAAGTTAAGTGTCCAAAATTAAATCCATGCTATTATACTACAATAGACGTCAATTGTAGAATAATAGCATGGATTTAATTTTGGACACTTGGCGTCATCTTGCTGGATATGACGAATTAGCCAGGGTATTTTGGCCAATCAGAATTGGAGAAATATTTTGAATGATAATAATCAGTATTATAACTGAATTTTTAACATCGAATATTGCATTTCTTACCTTCTGGTTGGCTCATTCCATCTCGGTTTTCAGCTCATATACATCGTTTTGACCTTGTATGGAAAATGTTCGCGTCAAGTGTTGCCAAGCTAAAAAATCTGACGACAATGCAGGAAGAAAAGTAGCTCTCATGAGCTTCATACCGAAGAATTGGAGAATGAATGGAAAATGCCGCACCGGCAAAGACCAAGGAAGCTAAAATCTTCGATTGAAGATTATTTCGTTTTATGTATCTCCAATTGTCTTACAAATAAAGAAAGGAAATCTAACTCTTCTGTTCGTCGAAAAGTCTGAAGCTCTGATAAATTACAAAAAAAAACAATAATAATGTTACCTCTAAAATTTTTAAATGTAGGAGTAAGTTTTCGATGAAGCCGAGTAAAGAAATGAGCAAAGAAGAACTTAATTCGAGCCTCGTGCAAGATTTTTACCCGTCGCCAAGGAAAAACGACGGAGGTTTCAGCAAGGGTACTTCGATAACATCGATAGGAACTCTATCAAGTGTGTAACGGGACACAATTAGCTCCACACACCACACTGCTCATTTTGCCCAGACAGATAACTGACACGCTCATTCGGACACTTACTGGGGTCCACGTGTGGTCGGGTGCCAGTTAAATGCTTCGGGAGCTGAACGTGGAAGAATAGTTTTGGCTTTTACGAAAGCATAAACCCAGTACACCGATGCATGACAAATGAGAGCTCTACCACACAATGGTGGCTCGGAGAAAAATAACACGAAAATAGAGCAGCGGTAACAATGTGGTATTAATTAGAACTGCTTCGTACAGTTATACATTTATTACGTGATTAAGACCGTTTCCGGGCCAAGGATTAAAATCAGCCAATCAGAATCCTTCATAGTTACTTCAATCAGCTGATTTTTGTAGTTAAGTGTGATCACCGTCGCAAAGAGTTCTTTTTCTATCTTGGTGTAAAATTATGTCAAAAAAGGTATCTGATGTTTGTTTAATATCGTATCTGCAGCTGGAGACGGGGAATTTCTCGCCTCGGGCTTAAATCGATATCTCGAAGTGAACTTGAATAGAAACTTTGACTGCCGACCAGTTAGCTCAGTTGGTAGAGCACCGGACTTCCGTGCGGAAGGTCGTGGGTTCAAACCACAGTCGGACCAACACTCAGGGTCTTAAAATAACTGAGGAGAAAGTGCTGCCTTTGCAATGACATCTCCAAATGGTTAGACTTCCTAGTCTTCTCAGATAAAGACGATAAACCGTAGGTCCAGTCTCACAACCCTTGGTTGTAATAACTTCGAGGGATGTTAAAGAACCTACACGCTGTTCGTGATGAGCAGGGAACGTAGACCCCTTTTGTGGTCTGACCCTTTGTGTATGTAATCTCATCGTATGCCTGGGTTGGGTGGTTGGGTGGAATCAAAACATGGACGGATAGCGACTGCCATAGGCGCCTTTACAAGCTGAAAGTCCGATCACACCCTAGAGTAAGACTTGTAAACCGCAATGGACAATTAGTGGATATGTTCGGTGTATAAATCCATTACCATTACCATAAAAACATTGAGGATAATATAAGTAACTACCGTTTGGACTACGCAGATGTCTGGCTATTACATGACACTTGTTTATAGTAACATGAGCGAAAAGTAATGGAGTTGTATTTGCAGCTTATTCAACTTGATTCCCCTTAATAGGTACATTTGATGTAAGAATGTCACAGCTTAAGTGTATTAAACCTAAGTAGCATAATGCAATATCTTAGTTCATAATGTTCAAAATAAACATTTTTTAGGCGGAGCAAGTATTGATATCATTACACAGTTATGTTTAGTTCTTAAGGCTGTTTGTGATTTGGTGTTAGTTTTGCTTTGTGGTTATCTTCAAGCACTAAAATGTCGAAACAGTTTTTCTGGTGATAAGAAATTGACAAAATGGACGTTGTACTTACCTAAAGGACATTCGAATAATGTTCAATGAACTAAAAGTCGATTCATTGTTCATTTATGTATATAGGCATGAAATGGAAATTTCTCTGAATAAAAAGCTTTCTGTTGTTGTTGAACTAACCTATGCCTGATTTGTACGCAATAAGTAAGATGCTTAATTCATTATATATATAGGACGAATTTTATATAAGCCTTCCAAATAGAATTCTCTCTTCCTTACAATTATTTCACATGTGAAGCAGGCGATACGTCCAATCAAAAAATATAACCAATGAGCATTGCGCAGAATTACTAGTTAGCCCTTTCTATGAAGTAATCTATTTGCATATTCTGTGATTCGCTAATATGATGTTTGGATGAGGGCAAAGTATGAATCTGTTTTATTTTACAAAAGTCTTTTTGAAAACATTTTCCTGTGTTTTCTAAATCTGATATACCGGTAAATAATTTTGAGAGGTTGGCAGAATTCTCAAAAGATAGAAAACCTTTATTTTTTGTTGAGTTTGGAAAATGGTGTTGAATTTCTCCAAACCTTTATCGTGTTTATATTCACCGTGTAATCCATTATCCCCGCTTTAATAGCTCTTTTTCACAACTCCCAATGAATTCTTTTTCCTGGAACGAGCCAGTGGCTATATTTTATACCTTTGGAAAACGTATTAAACAATGCCTTAATGGACACGATGCACGATGCACTGACAAATGGAAAAACAATAACCAGAGCTCGAAGCGAAAGGCCCGGAGAGACAGACGAAATAGCCACAGGACGACTTGAAGTTCGTGTAATCGATCTTTGGTAATCTGGAGGTACTTATGAAAACGGTGATTAACTAACGAAGAATTACGGGAGTGACAACTCTAACAAACGCTATTTGAGCAAAATAGTTCGAAACTGAAAGTAATCCCGAAAAACTGAAATATTCTTCCGATTTTTTCACAGACATTCCCGTAAAAATAAAACTTCCCGCAATTGTGTACATTGCTGGAAGTATATTGAGAGATAAGCTTTTCCTTTTAGTTGTGTAAGCGTTCTTATTAGAAACAGGTACGACAGGAAATGAACCTCAGATAAAGGAGAACTTACGTTAATATTAATTGAACCAAATGAACTTGAACCTCATGAAGTGTTTAATGGCAGAAAGGTAGCTGCAATTAGAGAGCGCGTTATTTGTCTTGACATGACGTTAGTGAAAACTACTATACTTCTAATTAAAACCAGGGCTTGTTGAGATCCAAGACTAATTGAAAATTTTCACTATGTATTAATTTCTACATGTTTCTTTGCATTTCAAGGTCACTCTTTTCAAAGTCACACAGTTATTACTAAACAGCTAAACATTCAATAGAACGCACTGCTTATTTCTCAGACGTTATTAATAACCATAGGTCTTCCGAAACAGGTGTTAGACATCAACATAGTTAAGTAGTCCCAAACACGGGTACAAGACCATCAGCAGTGTTAATTGGACGTCAGTCTGCAGACTTGCTATGATTGTAGGGTTACTTAATTAACTTTACAGGAAGTTCGAGTCAAGGAACAGTAAAGCATTTAGCTTCAACAAAATATATTCGCTTACAAGTAAAACACAAGTTTTGCTACACCAGCTCCTTGTCTAACTGCAATCTCACATCTATGCAGGACATCGCGTCGTTTTCGTTGATTCATAGGAAACTGTATTTATAGAGCCCTGCTTTGTATCAGCTACGAATGAGTAAATTCATTTTTATGGTAAATTACATGAAAAAAATACATGTAAGAGAAGGTTTAGAACGAGAGAGTTTATAAGTTTTCAAATATGCTTCCCTTCGAGGCATCTAAAACACCTAAGACTGATTCATATTGTTAAAGATTGCTACCGGTATTCTTGGGTGTAACTTGCGCAGGAAGTTGAAACGTAATTAAAATTAAATATAATGAGATACAGGTAAGACAGGAAGTAAACTCTATGTATGTATTAACGTATTTTTAATAATTCAACCAAGAGAACTTAGTTCAATTTTTTTCATTAGACCTCATGTGGTGTTTAACGCCAGATGGGTAGCTGGAATTGTAGAATGATCTATTTTACTTGACAGGAAGTTCTTGGAAACGCCCATACTTTTAAGATCTAGGCCTTTAAGGATATTAAAAATAGATGCTTTGCATGTCCAAGGCTAGTTTGACATTTTCACCATTTGTTATGATTATTGTATATACGTATTTCTTTGTAGTTCAAAGCTTCTTATAGTTTCCAAGAACATCTTTTAACGTGAGGGTCTTCTTGTGCATGCTGCTGGCTTAGAACCATTTTTAGTGAGTTTTCAAATGACACGAAGCATAATATTTCCGGTGTACATGCAAGCGGCCAGTCGAAAAAGCAATTAACAAAATTGGCTCTAAAATGCATCACATTAACAATTTTACAAGTTTGCTCACTGCTGGTGATTTTGTAGATCTCGGATATCGAATTGTCGAATATCGGATCTCGGTCAGTGTGGCGGTGTCGGATGTCAGCTGGCCCTTATAAGCACCTGTAAGCTCTTAACAGCATGCATTTCTGCAACTCAGCTTATTTCATAATGGTAGCGAACTTTTTTGTCGTCTCTCTTCTTGGGAGGTTGGCAGAATTCTCAAAAGTTACAAAGCCTTTATTTTTTGTTGAGTTTGGAAAATTGTGTTGAATTTCTTCAAACCCTTATCGTGTTTATATTCACCGTGTATTCCATTATCCCCGTTTTAATCGCTCTTTTTCACAACTCCCTCTGAATTGTTTTTTCCCTGGAACGAGCCTGTGGCTTTCTTTTTGCCTTTGGAAAACACATTAAACAATGCGTTAATGGACACGATGCACAATGCACTGACAAATGGATAAGGGACGGACCATTAGAAAAGTGATGGGGGGGGGGGGGGGTTGAGAATTTTCAGCTTGCACGAATTTTTTTTTTTCGCTTACTACTTGTGCAGGAATTTTTTTTCCGGTGAACCCCTCTGCACGAATTTTTTTTACTACGTGTGAAAAAGTCACAACTGGACCTTCCTTCTGCACGAATTTTTTTTTTTTACCTTCTTCCTTGCATGAATTTTTTTTCTTGGCTTTTCCCCTTGCATGAATTTTTTTTTGTTTTTTTTTTCCCCACCCCCCCCCCCCCCAATCACTTTTCGAATGGTCCGTCCCTAAAGAATAACCGCAGCTCGAAAGGAGAGACCCGGAGAGACAGAAGAAACAGCCACAAGACGACTTGAGATTCGTATAATCGATCTTTGGTAATCTGGACGTACTTATGAAAACGGTGATTAACTAAAGAAGAATTACGGGAGTGACAACTCTAACAAACGCTATTTGAGAAAAATAGTTCGAAACTGAAAGTAATCCCGAAAAACTGAAATATCGTCCCGATTTTTTCACAGACATTCCCGTAAAAAATAAAACTATATTGAGAGATAAGATTTTCCTTTTAGTTGTGTAATCCTTGTTATTAGAAACAGGTACGACAGGAAAGGAACCTGATAAAGGAGAACTTATGTTTATATTATGCACCTATCAATGTTAAGCTGGCGAGGGGGGAGTCAGGGCATGGGGTGGGGATTTGACATTTTTGAAAAATTTGCCGTCAAATTCCCTGCTCACGGGCAAATCATTCCAGTCAAATGCAACCAAACTTCCCCACCCAGGGCTGCACATCGCTGTCAAATATCCCAAGGCTGGCAAAGAAAGATTCAAATATTCCCTCCCCCGGGAGAACAAGGTCAGTAAAATGCCCTACCCCAGGACCAACAAAGACAATCAAATCCCCACCCCATGCCCTGACTCCCTCCCCCCCCCGCCGGCTTAACATTGATAGCTGCATTAATTTAACCAAATGAACTTGAACCTCATTAAGTGTTTAATGGCAGAAAGGTAGCTGCAACTAGAGAGCGAGTTATTTGTCTTGACAGGACGTTAGTGAAAACTCTTATACTTCTCATTAAAACCAGGGCTTGTTGAGATCCAAGACTAATTGAACATTTTCACTATGTATTAATTTCTACGTATTTCTTTGCATTTCAAAGTCACTCTTTTCAAAGTCACACAGTTATTACTAAACAGCTAAAAATTCAATAGAACGCACTGCTTATTTCTCAGACTTTATTAATAACCATAGGTCTTCCGAAACAGCTGTTAGATTTCAACATAGTTTAGTAGTCTCAAACATGGACACAAGACCCCCTGCAGTGTTGGACTTGAGTCTGCTGGCCAGCTACAATTGTAGGGTTACTTAATTAACTTTACAGGAACGCAGGAAGTTTGAGTCAAGGTGAATTTTCCAAAGAACAGTAAAGCATTTAGCTTCAACAAAATATATTCGCTTGCAAGTGAAACACAAGTTTTGCTACACCAGTTCCTTGTCTAATTGCAATCTTACATCTATGCAGGACATCGCGTCGTTTTCGTTGATTCTGGGGAAAGTCAATTTCTACGGCCCTGCTTTGTATCAGCTACGAATGAGTGAATTCTTTTTATGGTAAATTACATGAAAAAAAATATGTAAGAGAAGGGTTAGAGTAAGAGAGTTTTCAAACATGCTTTCCTTCGAGGCATCAAAAACACATAGGACTGATTCATATTGTTAAAGATTGCTACCGGTATTCTTAGGTGTAACTTGCGAGGGAAGGTGCAACGTAATTAAAATTAAATATAATGAGATACAGGTACGACAGGAAGTAAACCCTATATAAGAGAACGTATTTTTTATAATTCAACCAAGAGAACTTAGTTCAAATTTTTCTTATAAGACCTCATGTGGCGTTTGACGCCAGATAAGTAGCTACAATTATGGAGTAAATTATTCGACTTGACAGGAAGTTCTTGGAAGTGGCTATTTCTTTAAAATCTAGGTCTTTAAGGATAAAATAGATGCTTTGGATGTCCAAGGCTAGTTTGACATTTTCACCATTTGCTATGATTGTTGTATATACGTATTACTTGTAGTTCAAAGCTACTTTGTAGTTTCAGAGAACGTCTTTTAACGTGCAGGTCTTCTTGTGCAGGCTGCTGGCTTAGAACCATTTTTAGTGAGTTTTAAAATGAAACTAAGCATAATATTTCCGGTGTGCATGCAAGCGGCACGTTGTAAAATCAATTAACAAAATTGGCTCTAAAATGCCTCATATTAACAATTTTACAAGTTTGCTCGACAACTTCTGCTGGTGATTTTGTAGATCTCGGATATCAAATTGTCAAATATCGGATCTCGGTCAGTGTGGCGGTGTCGGATGTCAGCTGGCCCTTATAAGCACCTGTAAGCTCTTAACAGCATGCATTTCTGCAACTCAGCCCATCTCAGAATGGTAGCGAACTTTTTTGTCGTCTATCTTCTTGGGAGGTTGGCAGAATTCCCAAAAGTTACAAAGCCTTTATTTTTTGTTGAGTTTGGAAAATAGTGTTAAATTTCCCCAAATCCCTATCGTGTTTATATTCACCGTGTATTCCATTATACCCGTTTTAATAGCTCTTTTTCACAACATCCACTGAATTGGTTTTTCCCTGGAACGAGCCAGTGGCTTTTTTTATGTCTTTGGAAAACGCATTAAACAATGCCTTAATGGACACGATGCACGATGCACGATGCACTGACAAATGGATAAGGGACGGACCATTAGAAAAGTGATGGGCGGGGTGGGGAATTTTCAGCTTGCACGAATTTTTCTTTTCGCTTACTACTTGTGCAGGAATTTTTTTCAGGTGAACCCCTCTGCATGAATTTTTTTTACTACGTGTGAAAAAGTCACAATTGGACCTTCCTTCTGCACGAATTTTTTTTTTGTACCTTCTTCCTTGCATGAATTTCTTTTCTTGGCATTTTCCCTTGCATGAATTTTTTTTGTTTTTTTTTTTCCCACCCCCCCCCCCCCCCCATCACTTTTCGAATGGTCCGTCCCTAAAGAATAACCGCAGCTCGAGCCGAGAGACCCGGAGAGACAGAAGAGACAGCCACAAGACGACTTGAAATTCGTGTAATCGATCTTTGGTAATCTGGACGTACTTATGAAAACGGCAATTAACTAACGAAGAATTACGGGGAGTGACAACTCTAACAAACGCTATTTGAGCAAAATAGTTCGAAACTGAAAGTAATCCCGAAAATCTGAAATATCCTCCCGATTTTTTCACAGACATTCCCGTAAAAAATTAAACTATATTGAGAGATAAGATTTTCCTTTAGTTTTGTAATCCTTGTTATTAGAAACAGGTAGGACAGGAAAGGAACCTGATAAAGGAGAACTTATGTTTATATTAATTTAACCAAATGAACTTGAACCTCATGAAGTGTTTAATGGCAGAAAGGTAGCCGCAATTATAGAGCGAGTTATTTGTCTTGACAGGAAGTTAGCGAAAACTCCTATATTTCTAATTAGAACTAGGGCTTGCTGAGAACCAAGACTAATTGAACACTTTCACTCTGTATTAATTTCTTCGTATTTCTTTGCATTTCAAAGTTTACTCTTTTCAAAGTTATAAGAAGATTTATACGGTTATTACTAAACAGCTAAACATTCAATAGAACGCACTGCTTATTTCTCAGACGTTATTAATAACTATAGGTCTTCCGAAACAGCTGTCAGATTTCCACATAGTTTAGTAGTCTCAAACACGGACTCCAGACCACCTGCAGTGTTGGACTTGAGTCTGCTGGCCAGCTACAATTGTAGGGTCACTTAAACTTAATTAACTTTACAGGAAGTTCGAGTCAAGGTGAATTTCCCAAAGAACAGTAAAGCATTTAGCTTCAAAAAAATATATTCGCTTACAAGTAAAACACAAGTTTTGCTACACCAGCTCCTTATCTAACTGCAATCTTACATCTATGCAGGACATCGCGTCGTTTTCGTTGATTCATAGGAAACTGTATTTATAGAGCCCTGCTTTGTATCAGTTACGAATGAGTAAATTCTTTTATATGGTAAATTACATGAAAAAATACATGTAAGAGAAGGTTTAGAATGAGAGAGTTTATAAGTTTTCAAATATACTTCCCTTCGAGGCATCTAAAACACTTAAGACTGATTCATATTGTTAAAGATTGCTACCGGTATTCTTGGGTGTAACTTGCGCAGGAAGAAACGTAATTAAACTTAAATATAATGAGATAAAGGTAAGACAGGAAGTAAACTCTATGTATGTGTTAACGTAGTTTTAATAATTCAACCAAGAGAACTTAGTTCAATTTTTTCTTTAGACCTCATGTGGTGTTTGACGCCAGATAGGTAGCTGCAATTGTAGAATGAGCTATTTGACTTGACAGGAAGTTCTTGGAAACGCCCATACTTTTAAGATCTAGGCCTTTAAGGATAAAATAGATGCTTTGCATGTCCAAGGCTAGTTTGACATTTTTACCATTTGCTATGGTTATTGTATATACGTATTTCTTTGTAGTTCAAAGCTTTTTATAGTTTCCAAGAACGTCTTTTAACGTGCAGGTCTTCTTGTGCATGCTGCCGTCTTAGAACCATTTTTAGTGAGTTTTCAAAATGAAGCATAATATTTCCGGTGTGCATGCAAGCGGCCAGCCGAAAAAGCAATTAACAAAATTGGCTGTAAAATGCCTCACATGAACAATTTTCAAGTTTGCTCAACTTCTGCAGGTGATTTTGTAGATCTCGAATATCAAATGTCGAATATCGGAACTCGCTGAGTGTGGCGGTGTCGGATGTCAGCTGGCCCTTATAAGCACCTGTAAGCTCTGAACAGCATGCATTTCTGCAACTCAGCCCATCTCAGAATGGTGGCGAAATTTTTTGTCGTCTCTATTGCCATCATTCTTCTGAGTTTTTCGCTGCCTCTAGTGGGATCATCATGCACTGAGAATTGTATCAAAAGCCAAATTAAACATAACGATCCTGGAATCAAGGATCAAGCGTTAATGGGCCACACGTTCAAAACATTTTTTTTGTCAAAGAATTACGACTGCCATTTTCACTGTTTTCAGGAGCATTGTCGGTGTAAAGCATTTCAGATGTTTGGCAGTAATTGCGAGTTACTTGAAGAGAACAGAGTTACAGCGCCTCAAGATTTTACACATCAACTGGGGTTTTCTTATTTCGATATGAAACTGGAATACAAGGCAATGGTAAGTCGTTCAATTGCAAAAATTACTTTTCAAACAACCCATGTTGTTCAGTCTTTCTTACGGTTTAATAGGACAAGTCTTTGTTTCTTCAGAAGATTAAACTTAAGACAACTTCAAAAGCGTACAAAAAGCCTCTAGGTTATTTCGGTACGAATTTTTTTCCAAGTTCTAGCGTCATAATGTGTTGAATGTGATAAGGGCTGTTCGTTGCGTTGAGTATAGGGTAATTCGTACAAATTTCTTGGGGTCGATTTGGGGATCATTTCAAGGCTGGAGATTATTTCGGAGACTGTACAGAACCCTTTCAAGTTGAAAATTTGTAAACATAGAAGTCATTAGCCCCGTGCTGTAATAACTCATAAAGTAAAAACTCAGAAGAATCAACAATTCTTTAGTTTAAATCTCGATCACCTCACATTCAAACTAGTGATTGAAACTGACCTTTCGGTTTCCACTGTGTGGGGGCTGTAACGTCTAGTATAGCAGTCCAAGAACTAATACAACGTACGGCAACACTCAATTAAAACACCTTTTAATATTACTCAATCACAAGTGCTAAACTTCAGCTTATATATAGAAAACATTCTTAAAGTAATTCATGTAAGATGGTATACTTCATGTAAGCCATAAATGACAAGGGCCTTCTAAAATCATTAAATACCTGACATTATCAATCTGTTTTCTTTATCTAGTCATCGTCCAGTGATTGCATGCAGGTACCTTGTAGCAACGGATGCTGTTCATCCAATCCGTGTCGAAATGGTGGGACATGTTCAGAGGTGTGCGATGACGCCCATACCTCGTTTACTTGCTCATGTGTACGAGGATTTACTGGAAAACGCTGTCATGACCTTGCAGGTAAAACATGTAAAGAGCACAGGGAACACTTGGAGTCGACAGGAAAGAAAATTAAATCCGGCGTTTTTCCGCTGCAAGGTTCTCAGAATATTTATTACACTGCATTCTGTGATTTTGAGTCCGAGGAAGGATTTGCATGGACAGTCATTGAGTCATTCACTAAAGAAAACAGGCATGGATTTACAAACATGGCATTCTATAAGAACTATGAAGTCAACCAAGATGTCTTTTCTTGGGACAACTACCGTCTTTCTCTGTCGCGGATACAAGAAATTGGTAAGAGCGCGACCCATTTCCGAGCCACCTGTCGTTTCGACACCGAAGGACCGAACTACACCGATTATCTTCGGGCATCGTTGTCACAGATCAACATATTAAAAGTGAGTTACCCGGATGGGTGTCAAGAGTTTGAATATATCAACGTTCGTGGATACAGCTGCTATAACTGCACTGCTCATTTTGTCCAGACAAGTAACTTGCACGCTCATTCGGACACTTACTATGGTCCACATGTTATCGGATGCCAGTTTAATGCTTTGGGAGCTTTATCCTCTGAAGATGACTTTGGCTATTACGAAAGGATAAACCCAGTGCACCGATGCATGGCAAATGAGAGCTCTACCACACAATGGTGGCTCGGAGAAAAATAACACGAAAATAGGGCAGCGTTAGTAATGTGACATCAATGAAAATTGCTTCGTACAATTCGGCATTTATAACGCGATTAAGACCGTTTCCGGGTCAAAGAATAAAATCAGCCAATCAGAATCCTTTATAGTTACTTCAATCGGATTTTCGTAGTTACGAGTGATCACAGTCGCAGAGTTCTTATTGTATCTTCGTGTAAAATTATGTAAAAAAAGTATCTCATGTTTGTCTAATATAGTATATGCAGTTTGAGATGGGAAATTTCTCTCCTCGGGTTTAGATCGATATCTCGAAATGAACTCGAATAAAAATTATAAGTCTCTTCTTCGGTTTATTGTTTTTTATTACATGAAACACACTATTCCATATTTCTTAACAAGGTGCTTACAGAGAGGAGCGTCTTAAAACTGTCTTGCTTATAGAAAGAACAACGGCATTGCGTAATTACGAGATGTAACTGATAAGCGTCGGTTTTAAGCTCAGTTGGTAGAGCACCGGACTACCGTGCGGAAGATCGTGGGTTCAAACCACGACCGGACCAACACTCAGGGTCTTAAAATAACTGAGGAGAAAGTGCTGCCTTTGTAATGACATCTCTAAATGGTAAGACTTTCTAACCCGTAGGACCCGTCCCACAACCCTTAGTTGTAATAACTTCGAGGGATGTTAAAGAACCTACACACTGTTCTTGATGAGTAGGGAACGTAGACCCCCTTTTGTGGTCTGGCCCTTTGTGTATGTAATTTTATCCTATGCATGGGTTGGGTGGATGGGTGGAACCAAAACATGCAGTGATAGCGGCTGCCACAGGCGCCTTGACAAGCTGACGTCCGATCTCACCCTAGAGTGAGAACTGTGAACCGCCATGGATAATTAGTGGATCTGTGCGGTGTATAAATGTCATTACCATTACCATAAATACATTGAGGATAATATAATTGTACCATATATGAAGTAACTTCCGTTTAATCTACGCGGATGTCTGGCTACTACACGACACTTGTTTATAGTAGCATGAGCGAAAAGTAATGGAGTTTTATTTGCAGTTCATTCAACTTGATTCCCCTTAATAGGTACATTTGATGTAAGAATGTCACATTAAAACTAAGTAGCATAATGTAATATCTTAGTTCATAATGTTCAAAATAAACATTTTTTAGGCGGAGCAAGTTTTGATATCATTACACAGTTATGTTTAGTTCTTAAGGCTGTTTGTGATTTTGGTGTTAGTTTTGCTTTGTGGTTATCTTCAAGCAGTAAAATGTCGAAACAGTTTTTCTGGTGATAAGATATTGACAAAATGGACGTTGTACTTACCTAAGGGACATTCGAATAATGTTCAATGAACTAAAAGTCGATTCATTGTTCATCCGTGTATATAGGCATGAAATGGAAATTTCTCTGAATAAAAAGCTTTCTGTTGTTGTTGAACTAACTTATGCCTGATTTGTACGCAATAAGTAAGATGCTTAATTTATTATATATATAGGACGAATTTAATATAATAAGCCTTCCAAATAGAATTCTCTCTTCCTTACAATTATTTCACATGTGAAGTAGGCGATACGTCCAATCAGCTTCCAGTATAGCTTTTATCACGTGTTAAAAATATAACCAATGAGCATTGCGCAGAATCTATTTGCATATTCTGTGATTCGCTAATTGATGTTTGGATGAGGGCAAAGTATGAATCTGTTTTATTTTACAAAAGTCTTTCTGAAAACTTTTTTCCTGTGTTTTCTAAATCTGATGTACCGGTAAATAATTTTGAGGGGTTGGCAGAATTCTCAAAAGATACAAAGCCTTCATTTTTTGTTGAGTTTGGACAATGGTGCTGAACTTCCCCAAACCCTTATCGTGTTATATTCACCGTGTATTCCATTATCCCCGTTTTAATAGCTCTTTTTCACAACTCCCACTGAATAGTTTTCTCCCTGGAACGAGCCAGTGGCTATATTTTATACCTTTGGAAAACGTATTAAACAATGTCTTAATGGGACACGATGCACGATGCACTGACAAATGGATAAAGAATAACCAGAGCTCGAAGCGATAGACCCGGAGAGACAGACGAAATAGCCACAGGACGACTTGAAGTTCGTGTTATCGATCTTTGGTAATCTGGACGTACTTATGAAAACTGTGATTAACTAACGAAGAATTACGGAAAGTGACAACTCTAACAAACGCTATTTGAGCACAATAGTGTGAAACTGAAAGTCATCCCGAAAATCTGAAATATCCTCCCGATTTTTTTCAGACAATTCCGTAAAGAATAAAACTTCCCCGTTCCCGAAGTTGTGTATATGGCTGGAAACACATTGAGAGATTTGTTGTTTCTTTTACTTGTGTAAGCGTTGTTATTAAGTAATATACGCTACACGCTTTGTGTGGGTTAGACGACGTTACATCTTCACAGATCTAAAGTGTCAAAATCTGGATATGCATGCATTTATAGGTAATTTTGTGCAAATCCGAGTTTAATTTTTAATTAACGTACCTCTCGCGGCATTCGTACCGAAATAAATATTGTGTTAGATACGTGTAGGAGTGCAGGAAATATATCATGTTCCCGAAACAATTTCCAGTCTCCCAATTCACGGTGAGATATTCAAATTCCCGGAAAAATTGCCTTCTCATGAACTTGAGGCCTTAGTTGTCACCCCCCGTGGTAAAGTGTGAACTTTTCAACAAAACGCCACAAGACAAACGAACGAAATAGTTACAAGAATTACGCGCAACCAATCTCGGGTAATCTGGCTTTATCCGTTACGTCGAGGCAAATGGCGTAAGAAATATATCGTCATCACCAAATTTCAGATCTGCATGGCGGCATGCACAGGTAACCCACGCTGACGAAAGTAGGTTTGCTAAGCCTGGTGACCTCGCGATATAATATTTATTAATTATTCGCCGAAGGCGAAGTGATAATCGCTGAATATTCTCCGAGACGAAGTCGAGGTGAATATTCACCCATAATCCCAGAGCCTGAGGCGAATAATTGTTTTAGTATAAATACTCAGGTGGTTATTTCCAAAAAGGAAAAGACAAACCATTGTACAACACGGAAACACACACATTGTACGACTTGCAGCCATTTTGTTCGTCGAGGTGATTATCGGCTAATAAACCGAGATAGCGAACCAATCAGATAGCGCGATTTTGTGTAATCACCTGAGTATTTATACTAAATATCATCACAAACATATGAAAGACAATAGGGAAACTGACAGCATGAAATATATTTCTGCTGCTTAAACCACCTCAGAATGGCAGCGCTCATTGTTGTCGTCTATCGTGATATTTTTTTCCTAACCTGTTTTCTGCCTCTAGTTGGATGTGTATGCTCCGAAAATTGTGTTCAAAGCCAAATGAAACATAATGACCCTGGAATCAAGGATCAAGCGTTAATAGGCCACACGATTAAAACCTTATCGTTGTCAAAAAAGTACGACTGCCATTTTCACTGTTTTCAGGAGCGATGCAGGTGTAAAGCATTTCAGATGTTTGGCAGTAACTGCGAGTTACTTGAAGAGAACAGATTTACAGCACCTCAAAATTTTACAGATCAATTGGGCCATACCTATTTCGATATGAAACTGAAATATGGTCCAAAGGTAAGTCATTTGTACAGATTTGTTGTTTTAACGATATACTTTTTTTACCATTTAACTGACAGTTCGGAACATGTCTCCGTAAGAACGAAAAACGTAGAAATATTTCAAAAGTGTACAAAGCGGATTCTGGGTTACTTCAGTGCAAACGTTTTATTTTTCCAAGTTTTAACGTCGTAATCGATTTTCTAAATATGTTTAGCTGTTGTTAGTTGTCTTGAGCTAGTTTGGCCGTTTTCTGGCTGTATGTCCGTTACAAAGCATTTAATGAACTCGGAGATTTTAATACCATGTAAGCCTATAACGAATTTGCTATTCTATGCGAATTTGAAAACAGGTATGTTCTGGGAATTTCCAATAAAAAACTATGAAATAAGGGAATATATATGCAGATTAGAAAAAAAAATATATTAAATACGTCCCAGACATAACAGAAAGAATAGAACTACTCTCTCACTGAGAATTCAGTGTTTTTTTTTTAAATAATTCTCTCAGGCAGAAATACTTTATTAACAGCAGCGTTCTGTTTTAAATTTTATTAATGTGAACTTGTGGCCTTCATTTTATTTGCGGAAGTAAACATGATAGACACTTCGTTTCAACTGTAAAGAAAAAAACACTGCACTACACTACAATAGATCAACACATAATATTGAACCAACTGATGTGCAAACTAGCTAATAAGCTTCACGGCAACCTACAGGCAAATGTATGGTCAATACTAAGGCCAATTCTATAAAAATATACTTTTCTCTTTTCTCTTTTCTGTAACCATACCTCAATCGCATCCCCCGCAAAATTTCAGGACGAAATTATTATCAACTTTAGCTCACTTGTTGTATGTTCCTATCCTATTATGTCAACCTTCTTTTTAATTATATTTTAATCATTTTTCATTATATTATGCTACTTTCTGCTAATAAAACGTGTCGAGAATATTAAACTTCCATGTAAACAAAACAGCATTGTTATCTCAACAAAGATGAGTTCTAATTAGATCCGAAGATACGACGCGTGGGTCATATATATTTTCGTTGCCTTTATTATCAAAATAACAGTGCTGCCCCCCTGCCTCAGCTCTCCCCCCTCAGTAGGTCTTCGCTGTTTAGTCTACTTGCTGTGGATGCATGTTATGAACTAGAAAATGTGCATGAAATAAAGAAATATAATTGGGAGGGAGGTAGAAATTACCTCTCAAATGCCAAGCGACGTGATGAATATATGATATATTTTAAACTGCACACGAAATCGAGTGAATTACTCCAAGTCCTCTAGTCCCAGCGTAGTCAATCGAACAAATTCAAACCCGAACTAAAAATCAATCGAACTCAATCGTTCGATTGGAGTTCGATTGCTCTAGTAATTGAACATAATCGAACTGGAACTTTTCGGTGAGTTCGATTAAGTTCGGTTACCGAACCGAAGCGATTGGTTCGACTTTGTTCTGTAAAAAAAACTAAAACGGTATGCAAAAATTGATGAGCATTCAGTGTCAATAGAATTGCAAGGATTTCACTCTTTTACCGAGTTTTAGCTTGAGAAGCAAGTGTGTGTGAGAGATCTGTTAACAAATCTCAATTAACTAAAATCTATATTGCTTAGGTGAAAATGGTTTTATGTTCGATTGTTGAAGTGTTAGATTACGTTCGATTGAGTTCGATTATGTTTGATTGATGAAGTGTTCGATTACCGAATATTGTTTTATATATCGCTTACAACAAGTTCGGAAAAACTGATAAGTGCAATCTCATCTGTAAATCTTGTTGGCTTACTTTTGATTGAATGAGATTCTTGAACCAAGAACCCTGTGATAATGCAAATCCAATTCAAACATGAAATTAGTTTGGAAAGTCAATTTTCTATTGAGTGCTCTGTTTAAATTGTGTACTGGAGACTTATAATTATAATAATTTATTATCTAACTTTATGGTTATGTTTTCTTTCACCCAGTCATCGTCCAGTGAGTGTATGCAGGCACCTTGCAGTAACGGATGCTGTTCATCCAATCCGTGTCTAAATGGTGGGACATGTTCAGAGGTGTGCGATGACGCCCATACCTCGTTTACTTGCTCATGTGAGCGAGGATATACTGGAAAACGCTGTCATGGACTTGCGGGTAAAACATGTAAAGAGCACAGGGAACACTTGGAATCAACAGGAAAGATCATTAAATCTGGCATTTATCCGCTGCAAGATTCTCAGAATAATTATCACACTGCATTCTGTGATTTTGAGTCCGAGGAAGGATTTGCATGGACAGTCATTGAGTCATTTACTAAAGGAAACAGACACAGGTTTAGAAAACCATTCTACAAGAACTATGAAGTCAACCACGATATCTTTACTTGGGAAAACTACCGTCTTTCTCTGTCGCGGATGCAAGAAATTGCTAAGACCGCGACCCATTTCCGAGCCACCTGTCGTTTCGACACCGACGGACCGAACTACACCGACTATCTTCGGGCATCGTTATCAAAGACCGACTTACTAACGCTGAATTACGATGGTTGTCGGGAGTATGAATATATCAACGTTCGTGGATACAGCTGCTATAACTGCACCTGCCATTTTGCCCAGAGAGATGCCTGGCACGCTCATTTGGACTCTTACTGGAATTCGCGCGCGCTTAAGTGCCAGTTTAACGCTTCGGTGGGAGCTGTTTACAATGAAGATGATTTCGGGCACTACATTACCATAAACCCAGTACACCGGTGCGTGACAACCGACAGCTCTACCACACAATGGTGGCTCGGACAAAAATAAGGAAACTGATTTTTTAATATGATTCTGTTACTTTATCAAACGATTAAAACTGTTTGTGGGTCAAAGAGTCAGAGGCAATGAATAGCCAATCATATTCCTTCATTTCTAATTCGGCTAGGGGTAGATAATTTCCCTAGGGGTAGATATTTTCCCTCTATTATATGGCTTGTTGGTAAATAATAGAAAAAAAAAATACAGCTATTATAATTAGACAGAGATTGAATTTATTTTGATTTGTAATTAATGAATGTAGTGAAGTTCCATTTGTTAATGATTAACCGGGGTAGCATCAAGCCATGTCTAAAGGTAAAACTTTGGGACACAGGTGAAAATAAGTTTTATCCAAGAGCTACCCCGAACAGCCTCACACATACCATAAAAATTGTTCCAAACTTAACAAAAAATATACGGCTGTAAATTTTTTTTCATATTTACCAACAAATCTGCTATGAAATTTGTTTCAAATGTACAAATATAGCATGAAAATTGTTTCACACTTACCAACAAGTATATCATGCAAATTGTTGCAACCTTACCAACAAATGTGCAATGATGTTGTGCATATTGTTTATGCGCTGTTGTGAGGCGCTGAGCATTCTGGTCCCTATCAGGTGCCTTATTCAAAATCTTGACAGGGAGATTTGACTGGAGTTTGCGCTGGTAGAGTAGCTGAGCTGGGGATGAGAGCTAAGAGTCAATAAGACCTGAGACAGAGCACTGACAGATGGAGGTCCTGTCCAGATTTCATGGCGTTGTCAAAGGTGTTTTTAACACACTGAACTTGTTTCTCGATGAACCCACTTGATTGTGGGCATCGCGGGCTGGAGGTCAGCGGTAAACAGCGGTTAAAGTGATGAAAACCTCAGTCGTGGGAAAACTGCTTAAAGCTTTGATAGCCATAATGTGGGCCATGGTCTGAGATTATGATTTCTGGAACACCCTGTTCTGAGAATACACTTTTTATAAGTTGGACAGCTGTCGTACATACATACATTCATACATACATACAAACACACATACACACATACATACACACATACATACATACATACATACATACATACATACATACATACATACATACATGCATACATCCTTTATTTAAAACTCGGTAAAATCTTCAGTAATTCCTCGCGAAGCGAGGCCGAAGGCCGAGCGTAGCGAGGTTACTAATCGTGTCGGTTCCGGTCAGACCACGTGGCTCGCAAGCCCGAGTAAATCGAGCCGAGAGTTTTTATATATGTATATATATATATATATTTATATATATGTTTATATATATATATCTATATTTTAAAGGTGTCCGTTCGCAGGCCAGGTTACCTGGCAATAGTAACGCGCTTGAGAACTGCTGAATTTCCGCCATTATTCGGTGATGCCTTTTTGAAAGTAATGTAAATTTTGTGGAAATCGATTTCACTCGTCCTGGAAGTACATCCCAGCAAGGTGATCCCCGAGATATTCAAGAAATATTAGCACGAGATCGTCGCCGAGTAAGTTCGAATACCGTGAAAATCAACACGGGGAAAGCACGACTCAAAGCCGGGATAGAGAAACGACAGCAGGGAGAATAACAACAGCCAAGACAACAACTGCTCGCTCCAGAAAAAGGCAAACGAAACAGCAGGGTAAAGGACTAGGAATTCAATCAAGTTAGTTTTGAATTTGAATGTGTTATTGATAGAAATACAGGACATGAGTGAACGATTACATAACGAAATATATTGACGTAGTACATTTAGCAAAACGACTTAGAAGGGACACCGAGTAAGAACGACTTCAACGATTGGAGATTTCTCTGGAAAATAATTCTATTAGTCTAAAAACGGAATCGGAAGATGACCAACAGATTACAAGAGAATGTAAATAGGTATTTTTCATAATAAAACGATAGCGTTTCCAGTTTGAAGTAATTCCCAACACAGAGAGTTGCAGTTGTTATAGCAATCATTTATAACGATGTGATCTGATATCATTGCAACAGTGAAAATATTGTAAATTTTCTTCATCTAGCAGTTCTGTTAAACATTTTCAACAGAATATATACCCTGTGTCACTATAAAGTACTGGTTCTGCAATATTATCAGTGATCAATGCGATCATTTCAAAATAAAGCAAATGTGATTACTGAATTCTGAGTAGTATTTCTCTTTGCTATATATATATATGTATGTATTCTCTGATTGAAAGGTTTCAATAATATTGCGTAGAGACAACAAGTTTCATAGCCTTTTCACAATGGGTCAGTTTTACCTTAGAGTGCAATGACCCCCCCTCCCCTGATAATATTGCTATCTAGAACCTCTGCCCTTTTTTCACAAATGAAATGTTAATTCAAGCCTTAATTTGAAAAATTAGACATAACATATTAACTTTGTTACTTTCTGCTGTTTACTTTATTTTTATGATGTCAAATATCAATATTTCATAACAACCACAACATGCAATTAACTTTTTACATTGGAAAAACTTTATAAAGAAGAAAATAAATTTTGTAATGCCAAAATGTTTATGATCTTTCTCATATATTCATTGCAAGTGTGCTGTATGTAGTAACAAGTGTTTCAAGTTTCCTAAATGCCCTATGCTTTCAATGATTTTCCACACAAACTTTATAGACAAATGACTGCACTAGATTCTAAGCCTTTAAGAAGAAATGGTATTGTTTGGTGCTGTTTTGATTACTACCACCTCTGATGGAAAGCCTATTAAGAAGATTTTTGTATTGCTTTTAGTAGTAGAGTAACAATACCTTTACCAAGATTAGGACATGATTCCCACCCCATAAAAGTATATTATATTTAACATAAAAAATATAACAATACCAATAATATCAATACCAGTAATAATAATAGTAATGATAATAATAATGATAATAATATAATGATAGTTCTTCTCGTCACTATATGTCATTGGTTACAGTTCAATACCTCTGGCTGCCATGACTTTTTCGATGAAATACCGTCCTTATATTAAATCTTTCTTCTGCAGTTTTTGTAATAGTAATTTTCGTATATTCAAAATAATATACTATTCTATATGAGTATGGATATTTTGCCTGTTTCTGTAACAGCACAATCAAACTTTCATGTGGTATATACTTTTGACTGATTGATGTTGATTTCACATTATTTTTTTACAGGATTACGTAGTGCAGCAATCTTTTTGAACATATTAAGATTTCAATAACTCTTTCTTACATGTATTGTTTTTATGATATGACCTAAAAATAGCACAACCACATACTATACAGTCGGCACTCACTATTACCAAACCTTTATTCACAGCTTTTGTAGAATCCAATTGTTTTACCCCCAATTTTTTTTTTATGTAATGACATTGTATCTCACACTTCTGTTGATATGGCATCTCTTTTGAGGGAAGAGGAATTTTTCTATCTACCACTGGGGGGTACCATTGCAACTGAAAAGAGTACACAAATTAAAACATGCACTATTCATAATGCTCTCAATTGTGGTTACCCGGGAATGAAATAATGACTGCAGTAGACAATAAAATATCTAATCAGAAGATTCTTCTTACAATGAATCTCATGCAATCATAACCAAGAAACATAAACAAAAATAATTGGAGCATTCAACTCATCCTCTGTGTAAGAACATATTGTGTTCAAACGTGATGTACAACAAAGAAGACAAAGCAGTACAGACTAAGAAAACAAAACTAAAGAAAAAAAAAAACAGGTTTTTACACCGTGGTAAACACAAGCATTCATATCAACTCTTCAAGATTTCACCTGCAAAAGATTTACAATCATTTTCAATTTGTGTTCAGTGAATATTATTGTGATACTTCATCGACTCTGTATTCCCTGTCAAGATAAATAATTTTACTTCTATTCCCTCTGGTGCAATCTCAGTGGCAGTGAAAGAGCAAAATGAAGGTCAATTTTTAAGCACTGTGTTGAGCGGTATACTGATCATGTAATTTGCACCAGGTGTCACTATTTGTGTACCAAACACAGCATAAGAAATAAAATAATGGGGATTACGCTGATATAAAAAATAGCATATAAAATATAAAAAAATAAAGAATAAAATATGAAAGCATTGTGACTTCTTCAAAAACTAGCTTCGCGAGGTTTTTGCGGGAGTCGTATTTCTAGTAATAGAATAAAATCCAACTACAATTTAGACTAAAAACTATTGTCATGCTGTTTTACAAGACTGCCGAGTGGGGATCTGGTGACACAAACAGACGTTTGATTTGCTCTATAAGTTTTCTGATTGATTTAATTTCTCTCACATGTTCGGGTGAAGAGCTCCACAACATGGCGTCGCTGTAACTAAGACTTCGTTTCAAATAGTCAGTTCGCGGCTTCGGTAACATCAATTTACGGAAGGAATTGCGCAAATCATTGTCTGAGTTTCGTTTATCAAATAGGGTCTGCAAGTGCACTGGAGCTTGGTCATTTAAAGATTTAAACATCATTATCGCCTTATGCTTCTTTCTCCTTATCACCAATCTATCCCATTTCAAGTATATTGAAAAGCAGGCTTGAGCTAGTCCTGTTATTTGCCTTCAAAATCACTCTAGCTGCACGATTCTGCAGTTTGTATAGTTTATCACTCAGTTGATGGAGCAACTACAGAATACAGGGTCACCTTGGTCCAACTCGTTTACAGGTGTCAGAGGCTTTTGTAGAACGAAGCAGATAACAACGGACACTATTGTTATTCAGTGGTATGTAAATAAGTGGCCCTGTATTCTGTAGTTTAGCTGTTGATTACTTAAGCCATCCGAAACGAGGCCACAGTAATCAAAGTGAGGTTGAATTAAGGTGTTATAGACTAGCAGTTGTTCAAGTTAAACGGTCTTCCAATTCGGCTTCGCTGAACTAGCATTTGTGGGTCTGTATTTTACATCTGGCCATGAACGAGTCCGCGACTCTTCGGTAGCCTGTTTAAAACTTTGTAGCTGAAATCTAGCGATTCGAAAACTCTGCGAACTTGTCAAAAATCGTGACGACTTTCGCTTTGTCCTCGTCGTTCAATTCACTTGAAAGAGTTAATGCACTTATCAGCGGCTATCCCAGGGGGTGGCCCCGGGAACATACGCGGGCATGGGGCGGGATTTGTTAACTATGGTCGCCAATTTTAAGCCCGGGATGGGGGAATTGGGTTACTTTTGCACTTTCGTGGCAGGATACCTGGGGAAAGACCCGAGGGATTTGTAACGCCGCCGCCATATTGAAGATGGACCTGGAAACGAGTGAACGTGTGCCGTTCCCGTCTGCGAAAGGACTGGGTATGTTCGTGAATACTTTCCAACATGGCGACGGAAAGGACGGTAAGTAAATTTCACATTCCTCTTGTAAATCTGTCCGCTTTACCTGCCCATCCTTCGCTTACATAGCGAAAATATTTTTCAAATGCACTATTTGACTTGGCAAAGCACACTTCTTTACCTCCAGGTAAGGGACGTTTGTAGCTTTTTGTTAAAAAATCTTCTTTTTGGGTAGGGGGGATTTGTAAACGTCGTTGTGCAAATGCCAGGGGACTCCCCAGGGTCACCCCCCGGGATAGCCGCTGATAAGTGCATAAAGATTTTGCGGCCTTCTTCACCCTAGTCTCCTCCGCAGCCGTTATTAGGATCGCCATGCAACGCTTCTAAAATCGATCCTAATATCGATCCTAATAACGGCTGCGGAGGAGACTATCTTCACCCTGGAATCATCTCAATATTCCGGTCACCGAAAACTCATTGCGACATTCACCGATCCCACCGCTGTCACCATGAAAAAGTATCGTTGAGAGATGATCTAAGAGCCGAGGTAACCGAACAAAACCCATTTTAATACTAACAAGAGGCACTCGTAAAAGATGGCCGTTCCAATCTAGCCCCGAAAGAATTAGACCCAGTCTCTTACGCATGACTGCGCATGTACTGTCACACTACGCTCCTCGTTGGGTATTAATAATGGTAATTGAACTGAGTGGAGTGCAATTTGGTCTGAAATCATACGCGGCATTTCAAATATCGAACGAGCGCATAGCGCGAGTTCGATATTTGAAATCACAAGTATTATTTCAGACCAAAATTTCACGACAAGAAGTTCAATTACCACTTTATTACACTCATTTTGAAATCACAGTTTTTTTGTCAATACTACTTATTTGTTTTTCCACTTCTGGAAGCCCGGTTTTTGAAGAAAAGTAACTTTTTAAAAATGATGCGATTTAGAGCAAAAAATGGTGCAATTTATGAATAAATCACACTGCTATGAGCCAATCAAATTGCAGGGATCACCGGTGATTTCAAAATGGGTGTAATAAATTAGCTAATGTACAAAGCGATTAAGGGAAAAACTGTTAAATATTTAACAGTTATTCGCCTCAGGCGAAGTGATTCTCGGTGAATATTCACCGAGAATCACTGAGCCTGAGGCGAATAATCGTTTTAGTATAAATACACAGGTGATTGTTTAAAAAAGGAAAAGAAAAGCATTGTACAACACGAAAAAATTTTATTCCATCAAAAGCGCGCGAACGACTGGCAGCCATTTTGTTCGTCGAGGTGATTATCGGCTGATAATCCGAGACAGCGAACCAATCAGAGCGCGCGATTTTGTATAATCACCTGAGTATTTATACTAATGTAGTATATCATGTTAATAGTTAAGGAACATGGCACAATTTAATTAAGTAGACACCCTGTATTTTGTAGATGAAGTTTCACTGGATTTTCAAACTAGTATATCATTGAACTTTGTTGATAGACTCTTGAGTTGTTCGCACGTGGTATTCAGCATCAACATTCTTCTCGGCATCTTCTTTTCCACTTGTGCTCGTGTTCCTAAGTTCTTGGTCTTGTGTCACAACGTTTCGGCAATCCTGCCCTCCTCAGGTGACTGTAGTTAATACAATGAACTCAAGAAACGAACGTTTTTACCCAATAAAAATATGTATAAGAGTTACCAAAGAGTCAGCATACATTTTTTTTCTGTATGGGTTTGATTTTAAATCAATCAATCAATCAATAAAAAAAATTAATTGATAACTTTGTTCAAGTGTAGGGATTATTCAGCTATACAACTTATTGGTTCCACTATAAAAGTATAAAGTGAGTGGATCAATATCAGTTTCTGGGCAACCGTGCACCTACCCCTCCCCTAAACCAACATTAACGCTAACTTTTTAACTCATTATAACTTGTTGGATTAGGGGAGGGGTAGGTTTTTTTTTTTTTTTTGTATTTTAATAATTTTTATTTGTTTTCCAAAAAATACATGCAAGTTACAACACTATTTACAAACACTAAAAAAAAAAAATAATAATAATAATAATAACTATAAACAGACACTACAAATACTACAAATTAATCGGTGTTTACACAGAGTCCTTATTTGCCTGTTTTAAAAGTTATTTTATAATGCGATTATTAATTATTAATTTGCGGCTAAGGGGAGGGGTAGGTGCATAGTTGCCCAGAAACTGATATTGATCCAAATATTCTGTATCGAGTGAAATTTGATTGGATCTAAGTTTCACTATCGTGTGTTGAGGTCAATATCCTACACTCGAAATGTACTCTCTATTTCATTGAAGCTGCGGACCATGACAGTCTTAAATGCTCGAAAATTTCTTCATTTGCAGATCATATGATAAACTGCTGAAACAGTTTGGATTACCATGAATGCACTGTACCAAACCTCCGCTAACTGAAAAATCTTGCGTTATTCACAAATCGAAATATTAACTATTTTAATTATTCAAGCATGTAGACGACAATAGAGATCTTGACAGCATGAATTATATATTTGTGTTGGTAAGCTCATCCAAGGATGGCGGCGTTCAATATTGTCTTATCTCTCAAAATTATTTTTCTGTCCCTGTGCTTGGCTATAGTAGATGCTATATGCTCCGAAAATTGTGTTCAAAGCCAAATGAAACATAATGACCTTGGAATCAAGGACCAAACGTTGATAGGCCACACGTTTAAAACTTCGTCCTTGTCAAAAAGGTACGACTGCCATATTCACTGTTTTCAAGAGCGGTGCAGGTGTAGAGCATTTCAGATGTTTGGCAGTAACTGCGAGTTACTTGAAGAGAACAGATTTACAGCACGTCAAGATTTCACACATCAACTGGGGTTTACCTATTTCGATATGAGGCTGGAATACGGAGCAATGGTAAGGCATTCGTAAAGTTTCTTCCTAGCAATCCCCTTTTTTTTCATCAGGTTTGTAGGGCAAAATGTTTCTGTAAGATAACACTTAGGGGTTAAATAGACAGCGGAAAAAGTATCTTCCAAGGCAAGTCTCATAAAGTTTATTTTGCTAAGTTCTAAGTTCATAATCGATTTTCTAAATCTCGCCACCACCTGTCAGTAGTCCCAAGTTCGTTTAACAGTCTTATGGTTGATTGACAGTTGTATAAAAACAATAAGTTATGCTAGATGCTAATACCATGTAAAACTATAATGAAACTGCAAAAAAACAAACGAAAAATTCGTCATGAATCTGTAGGTTTTGAACTATTTGATATAATTAAGGGGGCCGTCTAGTCAGATTTTTTGTTAATTTTCGGTCATCCAACCATTTTTTATATTTTCACTTAAAACTATAGTTGAACCCATCTACTTTAAGTTTTCGAAGTCTTTTTCACATAAATTGACCTGTGAAAGCTGATAAAAGCGATTTTCGTGATGTAATCTGCCAATAACGATCGGTTGCCATGGAAACGGTTAAGGTTAAATTTGTGCCAACTTTAAGAGCATTTTTCTCAAATTTGCCTTTTTCCGGAAGTAGGCATCTGCCCCTAACTATTTTCTTCTTAAGTATATGACCAATTGCTGTGAAATTTGGCACAGACTGCCTTTAGGATGTAAACTATGATCCTATGGAGCGAAATTGGATGAAGTTAAATACTTGAGGATATATCTGTTCTACACCCATATTTGGAAGGATTTGGTTGCCATGGGAACACTTATGGCCTTACCCCGAAACCGCTCCATAGGATCATAGTTCAATCCATGTTAGTTATGAATAGAAAGTGGAATTCATTTTCAATGAATTCTGCACATAACAAGTATGTGGGGCAGACGGCAACACTCAGCTGATAAGGTCAAATTCAGGAGTTAATCATTAACTATCTTTTAACTACTTCATCTCAAATTACACCTTCCTGTGTAGGTCATCCTGAAGGGATGCTCTGGTGAAAATGTCATTGTTTTCTATAAAATCGTTACAGAGCTCTGTTGTTTTAAAGATGCTTAGAACATTTCTCTGAAATTTGAATTTGACTAGACTGCCCCTTAAGGCCATGACCTAGATATCAGTATCAGAAATGAAGACGTGTTAGAAATCCACCAAAAAAAAGAGAAAAAATTTGTTTTCTGAGAGTTAATTGGATTGTTCACTGATGCTCTCAGACATAAATGGTTTTATAACACAAGACTATTTTGATAAAATAATTATATCTCTAGGCCTTCTTAAATTTTTTTACGAATATAATTCGTTTGTATAATGAATGAAAAATAAGGCTAAATCAGCATATGACATAGAACATGGGCTACTGAATAGAACAAACTGATCTATAAACTAGCCAATCAGCTATAGGATCGTGACCGCTAACGCAAACGTGTGATCAGAACTAAGATATGTTTTTACCGTGAGTTGCGATCAATGTAAGTATCTGGGTAACTGTGCACCTACCCCTCCCCTAACCCAACATTAGCGCTAACTTTTTAACTTGTTATAGCTTGCTGGGTTAGGGGAGGGGTAGGTGCACAGTTGTCCAGATGCTTACATTGATCCGTGAGTTGTACACTGTTGTGACTAAAGTGTAAGTGCTTAGATAGGGCTTCAATCACTTTACTTCTGGCGTCATATTTAGGGTCGGACCATTAGAAAAGTGATGGGGGGGGGGGGGGGTGGGGAAAAAACCAAAAAAAAAAAACCAAAAAAAAAATTCATGCAAGGCAAAATGCCAAAAAAAAAAAATTCATGCAAAGAAGGTAAAAAAAAAATTCATGCAGAAGGAAGGTCCAATTGTGACTTTTTCACACGTAGTAAACAAAATTCGTGCAGAGAGGTTCACCTGAAAAAAAAATTCCTGCAAAAGCAGTGAGCGAAAAAAAAAACTTCGTGCAAGCTGAAAATTCCCCAACCCCCCCCCCCCAACCTCGTTCCCAGGGCTTTTACCTAGAAAGAAAAATGGCGGACGTCCGCCATTTTTCTTTCTAGGGAAAAGCCCTGGGAACGAGGTTGCCCCCCCCCCCCCATCACTTTTCTAATGGTCCTTCCCTTAGCAATTAATGAATGAGGCTGAGTAGGATCGTCCCCAGGTCTTCTCGGTTAACGGTGCCTTAACCTGCGAAAACGCTGCATTTTTGACGTCATTTCCTCGTTAAAGTCAAAATTCTTCCAAATTTGGTCATCAGTAACTGGTTATGGTGAATTAAACGTGTGCTTTTAGCCAATAAGAATCGGGGAAATATTTTGAATGAATAATAATTCCTTTTAACCAGGCATCATCCAGTGAATGTGAAAAGGCATCCTGTAGTAACGGATGCTGTTCACCCAGTCCTTGCCTTAACGGTGGCACACGTTCAGAGGTATGTGATGACAGCTACTTTCCTTTCACTTGCTCATGTGTGCGAGGATTTACTGGAAAACGCTGTAATGAACTTGCGGGTAAAACATGTAAAGAGCACAGGAAATACTTGGAATCCGCTGGAAAGAACATCAGATCAGGAGTTTATCCGCTGCAAGATTCTCAGAATAATAATTACACTGCATTCTGTGATTTTGAGTCCGAGGAAGGATTTGCATGGACAGTCATTGAGTCATTTACTAAAGAAAACAGGCATGGATTTACAAATATGGCATTCTACAAGAACTATGAAGTCAACCAAGATGTCTTTTCTTGGGATAACTACCGTCTTTCTCTGTCGCGGATGCAAGAAATTAGTAAGACCGCGACCCATTTCCGAGCCACCTGTCGTTTTGACACCGAAGGACCGAACTTTACCGACTATCTTCGGGCATCGTTGACACAGACCGACATATTGAGGCTTACTTACGATGGGTGTCGAGAATATGAATACATTAACGTTCGTAGATACAGCTGCTATAACTGCACCGCACATTTTGTTCAGACAGATAGGTATCATGCTCACTTTGACGCTTACTGGGGTTCGGAGGTGTTAGGGTGCCAGTTTAACGCTTCGGTGGGATGTGTGCGCTTTCCTTATGGCGAAGATGACTTTGGCCATTACAATACCATAAACCCAGTACATCGGTGCATGACAAATGACAGCTCTACCACACAATGGTGGCTCGGAGAGAAATGAAAAGAAAGTTAGAAAAGAATTAGCAAGAGTGGTGTGTTTTTCAATTATGCTATGCACAGTACTGTCACTATAGCGTGTAGACATATTAGGTCTGCGGTTAAAGGCTTGACGCATGCGTCACGATGTTTGGAATACATTGAACACGTCGTTTGCCTCGTATCTTTTACAAGTTTCGCTGGAACTCAACACTAACCAGGGGCCCAGTAGATAGTTTTATATAGTGTCTCGCTGAAGCGGGATAACGAAAAAGGTTAACACTTTTGACATCACTATTAGTTTGTTACACTGATGTAAATGTAAGATTGAAAGAGTGAAGCGTGAACAACACCACTGATTGACTGGACAAACCGAATTGTTATATACCTAGACTGTCACTCCACAAAACGAGCACTGTGATTGGTTGATTCTTGGTCACGTGCCCCTGATCAAATTTAAATGTACCCCGACCGGGATACAATTGCTCAGTTCTTGCCCGCGCGCCAGTTGTGCCGTCTTTGTTTGTTTGTTTTTGCTATATTTTGTTAAAGGAAAAGTCTAAATATATAACAAAGCACTTAAGGTATGGTCCCTCGAGAAACGAGTTAGTTTTGTTTTCCCTCGAGTTCTGATGTTTCCCTCGACTTCGTCTCGGGAAACATCAGGACTCTCGGGAAAACAAAACTAACTGTTTCCCTCGGGACCATACATTAAGTGTATATTGGCTGTCAGCACTTCGTTTACTGAGAAAAGTCGCGGCTTCGACGATAATATCCCACACAGCAGCATTAAAATGTGTTAATAGAGAGGCGATCATCTGCTGAGTATGCACTGGCACGATGGCAGAAAGGAAGAACCCGTAATGGACTGGCGAAGAAGGATGGAAGCTTTTCAGAACCTTTTATCTATCAGCAGACGACCAGACAAAGCTAAAAAACTTCGGAGAGAGACTCGACAACTATGTAGAACCTCACTTGATTAATTGATGGCTGCATGAGAGCTGCATACCCCCCGTCAATAAACTTTAATACTTGAGTAATTTACTGCCAAAGTGAGAATTCTTGTTAAAGAATTAGAAGATTTCTAAGAGACTTTCAGTGGTACTTGGCATAAGCTCTTATCGTCTTAGAAAGGATTACCTCAGGAAAGGAAATTTTGTTTAATCCTCTTCAATTAGTTTTTTATCAATTGTTAATTAAGTAACTTTTAGAAACATATTTAGTGTATTTTATAGTTTTCTATGTTTTAACCTGTAATCTGTTTATGACGACTTATATTTTATTTTACAGGTCCTCACAGAATACCACTTTCCAATGACGTAAGCCCCCCTGTATAAATAATGGTAATTGAACTGAGTGGAGTGCAATTTGGTCTGAAATCATACGCGTGATTTCAAATATCGAACGATTTCAGACCAAAATTGCACGACACGAAGTTCAATTACCACTTTATTACACTCATTTTGAAATCACAGTTTTTTTGTCAATACTACTTATTTATTTTTCCACTTCTGGAAGCCCGGTTTTTGAAGAAAAGTGACTTTTTAAAAATGATGCGATTTAGAGCAACAAATGGTGCAATTTATGAATAAATCACACTGCTATGAGCCAATCAAATTGCAGGGATCACCGGTGATTTCAAAATGGGTGTAATAAAGATTGTTATTATTGTTATTATTATTATTATTATTATTATTATTATCATTAAATACCCTGTCGTTGAATGAAGCTAGTATATAAATGGCGAAAGCTGAAAAATCAGCGGATAAGTAGCTCCATCTAATAATGACCACGCATCAAAAGCACACCCGGATTCTTCAGAGAAGAAAAAGCCAAATTTGAGAGACCAATCACATGCATCGGGTGGTACAAAGGAAACCGCGAGTGGCAGTTGATCAGGTAAAACACACTCCTACAGGGGTTGCGGTTGAGGTTGGCACGAGAGCAATGCCCAGCGAAGAATCCAATAACCAGCTACTGCCAGAAGAACGTAAGGGACGGACCATTAGAAAAGTGATGGGGGGGGGGGGTGGTGGGGAATTTTCAGCTAGCACAAATTTTTTTTTCGCTCACTGCTTGTGCAGGAATTTTTTTTTTCAGGTGAACCCCTCTACACGAATTTTTTTTTGCTACGTGTGAAAAAGTCACAATTGGACCTTCCTTCTGCATGAATTTTTTTTTACCTTCTTCTTTGCATAAATTTTTTTTCTTGGCATTTTCCTTTGCATGAATTTTTTTTGTTTTTTTTTCCCCATCCCCCCCCCCCCCCATCACTTTTCTAATGGTCCGTCCCTAAGCGATGTATGCCTATCAAATGTTGCGAAAATGGGTTCACGTGAAAGCGGAGATTCTAGTAGAAACAATTTTTCACCCAATGTAGAGCCCGCCCCGCCAGTTTCTGGGCCCAACTGAAGCAACAAGCATTCAAGTCTTGTGTTCACTCTCATCACCTTGAAAAACTGAAATTTCCGCAGCCTTGATAACCGCTTAGCTCAGTTGGTAGAAGACGGAGATGTCCTGGGTTCGAACATCGGCTGAGCCATCACTCAGGGTCTTTAAATTACAAGGGCACTCGGCGAGAAGATCGAACCTAAAGCCTCTGAGAGACATTTCTAGGCTCCTTGTAATGTTTAAAGATTGTCTTAAGAGATGTTTTTATCACCTAGAAGAACATAATCTGTTCGGATATCTGAGCTGAAAATTGAAGTGCTCGAAAATTTTAGGGAATCATTCCCTGCTAGCAGAGGTCTCTTATGGCGCGGCAAAAATTTTTGCCTCGCCGTGAGAGACCTCTGCTAGCAGGAAAAGGAAATCATATCTTCATTTCAAAAAATTCTAGCTAGACGTAAGCTTCTAAAAGCTTCCCAACGAACCATTTGTTCATCTGAAATTGCTAGGTGACCTTTTTAATTGCCAAAAATTGTAAAAATATCTTTGCCGAAAACATAAGGAACTTTTTTTCCCTTGCTGCGAATCTTTTAGGTGATGTTTTAGTAAAAAAAATCTGTAAGTGTTTGGCAACTTTGAACTAAAATTCTTAGAACAGTTTGACTCTCCTGAACACATACTTCGCCGAAGATTATCTTTTGGTGCAACTGAAATTCCTGAGGAGAAAGTGCTGCCTTTGCATAAAAACCTGTAAATGGTTAAACTTTCTATTCTTCTCGGATAATGACGATAAAACCACATTGACCGTCCCTAGATGTGTGTAACTATAACTACACATCAATGACCTGATCACTATCAAACGCTGGTCACCAGGCCACTAGCCATTACTAGACTTCACTGGCCACCACCAACCATGGTATGGTATATCAGTCCTTCGCTGTTGCAATGCATGTTGGTCCGGTGTTTGTCCAAGGCACTTAGAGAGATGTTGTATTTCATGAAGCCTGGGACGAGTTGATGGCTGAAACGATGGGAGAATGAGCGGAACAAAATGGTGGAGGCAAGGAAAAATCGGTCTTTTTTCAGCACTGCAGACCTACATACATCGCAACAGTGAATGAAGTAGCAATATGTGATTGATATACCTGCATCCGAGGTCGAGACTTTTTCTGCGAAATTTGCGGAGCGTTAAGGCCGAAATAACGCCGACACAAGTGCCTTATGCAGAAAAATCGGGTAAGTGTCTGAAATCATCAGTTGATATTTCGATCATCTTTTGTGTCATTTTGGGGGGTGGTCCATTGTGGAGTCTGTGGATCGGACCATGGACCGGGTTCGTATTGTTGTCCCTGGACTGGGCGTCAGTGTTCTGGGGCCACCCCTTTCCAAACTTATCACAAAGTGGCATATAATTCATAGTAGGCCACCATATAGTCACCGAATATAGTGTTTACAGGGGTATACAAGGGTTTACAAGGGTATATCCTTATAAACCCTTCTATACCCCTGTAAACTGACTATATGATGGCTTATGAAGGCCCGTTCTGGTCAAAATTGCATGATTAATTTTTCGCTCTTGATGAATTAATTTGATGAGTACCTGCTATTAATATTTTGTCTGTTTGTAATTATTTTTTCCTATGCCTGTAATTATTTTCGTGTTCTTTTTAACTTTTCCATGCGTCACAATTATTTTTTCCTCACCAGGAATTAATTTTTTTATGTGCCGTCTTTATTATTATGCTTCTTTGAAATTATTTTTGTCCTTTACACAAATTATTTTACGGTTGCGGATTAGTTTTTTGTGTGCTATAATAATTTTTTTGGATAATTAATTGATTTTGTCCTACGCAACTCATAATATAATGATAATTTAATTTTTTTTCCATTCGAGAATTATTTTTTTGTTAGTCATAATTATTTTTTCGTAGTTTTAGCAAATGTCCCATAAGCCTCTGCGGCGAAGCTCTTGCCATGTGCTTTCTGAAACAAACATGGCGTCTTCAAACTATTCCAACAACGATCCCGCTTCTATTCAGTCCATTGCTAGTACTGGAATCAGCCACATCCAACAGCTTGTTTCGCTAGTGGAACAAAGGCCAACAGCGGCATCAAGGTCTTCAAACGAGCTGCAAGTAGCGACTCCACGAGCTGGTACTGCTTTGGAGGAATTTCAATTACGAAGGCGATTCCCAACAGTTTCAGCAAGGTCAAGCAGGAATGCTGTAACAGGAAGGTATGAAAGATCCAATACTCTAGACCAGAAGCATCCAGAAAAACGAGGGATCAAACGAAAATATGTCGACCAACACTCCATAGCGACAAGAATCGCAAAAACAGAGGATTCAATCCTTAAACTGGAAAGACATTTGAACAATCGGACTTGTCCGAAATCATTGCAGTACTCTGCTCGGGCCAACATCGCGCCTGATACTACTTTCCAGAAGGAAATCAAAGACATTAAACAAACTGCCGAACAGGTATTTGTTAACGCCCTCACGCGCTTCCACAAACGAAGGCTTGAAAGCCTTAGAAACAAATTAAGGACTAAGCCTTTACTTTCGTCCAGAAGACGTACTGATGTAAATAGGCAGAGTCGTTTTGAGTCGCAATCGGCGTCAAACAATGTAAACAACGACAATGTAAAACTAGCCGAATTGGAGAAAAGGCTCCTGGAACTTACGAATATTGTGTCAACACCTGTAAGCAACACAAATAGACGTGTGGAAAGTTACAACAGTGTATTCTCTGAACCATCAGAGAGGGAAATCACTTTCCTCGACACAATAGTATATAAAGGGGATAGATTTCAAACTGACTCTATCCTAGATATCAGGACCCAATACAAGCCGACAAAAACCTTCCAATACACGCATTTCACCTCATGTCACCCTCCGGGTGTAAAACGAGGTTTTATCAAAGGCGAAGCAACACGACTCCTCAAAAAACTCTTCACAGACTACATTTGAAGAGTGCCTCTCAAACTTCAAACTACGCCTCAAAACACGAGGATACCCTAATAAATTCATTGAGAGGTCCCTAACAGGAGTCTGCTTCGAAGACAGAAGGTTGGCACTCCAACAAAGAAAAAAGACTCAAACGAGAGTCTTACCATTTGTCACGACATATCACCCAGCAGTGCTTGACCTAAAGAAAATTTTAATGGAAAACTGGGTTGTCATACAAAACCAGCCGTTGCTTAAAAGCATCTATACAAAGCCTCCCATTATATCATACAGGAGAGGCAAATCTCTTAAAGATACGCTCGTTAGAACGAAGATTTGACTGAAGGCTAAAATGCATCGCTACCAGAACTCACGAGGGGAGTCCGTGTAGACTTGTCATTATCTTTTGTTTTTCAAAAGAATTCTTCAGGTGCTGCACAGGAACTTGAATCGCATTTGACGGAATACCAGTAGCACTTGTGAGACCATTCGACATGTCATTCAGCAGAAATGACAACGTGCCCGAAGCATCCACTAATCGACTCTTCGTTTGAATCAGAACGTCTGTCTCTAACTCATCAACACTAGGCAACAGATTAAGAACGCTTTTTAGATTCTGTAAGAAAAGCGCGAATCCACGTTCATTTCTCTCTCGTAACACCACTGGGCGTGACCGACGAGTACGAGCCGCCATGTTTGTTTTACATGCATTACCGCAGAGGCTTATGGGACATTTGCTAAAACTACGAAAAAATAATTATGACTAACAAAAAAATAATTCTCGAATGGAAAAAATTAAATTATCATTATATTATGAGTTGCGTAGGACAAAATCAATTAATTATCCAAAAAAATTATTATAGCACACAAAAAACTAATCCGCAACCGTAAAATAATCTGTGTAAAGGACAAAAATAATTTCAAAGAAGCATAATAATAAAGACGGCACATAAAAAAATTAATTCCTGGTGAGGAAAAAATAATTGTGACGCATGGAAAAGTTAAAAAGAACACGAAAATAATTACAGGCATAGGAAAAAATAATTACAAACAGACAAAATATTAATAGCAGGTACTCATCAAATTAATTCATCAAGAGGGAAAAATTAATCATGCAATTTTGACCAGAACGGGCCTTCATAGGTTTCCACCAACTAAGATGACTCTTTTTCAATCTTGTTATAAATTTTGTTTTGTACAGTTATAAAGGAAATTATTTGCACTTTAATTTAAGTGAAATGCAAAACATTTGTGGGGATTCTGTTGTTTAGAAACTTGGTCGTGATTGATCATTTGTAACAAAAATTTTGCCTTGGTTTGAGAAGTCGCACTGTAATTAAAGTAAAAGCATTACAGAATTATGTTTTATATCATGAGACAGCATCGTCTTGGACAGTTCTAAAAAACCTTTCAGTCATTGAAAGATAAATTTACATATTAAACCAAATTGATAAGTTTAATAATATGCAGGTAAAATGTTTTTTTTTTCAATTTGGAACTGCTACATATGTATGTTACATTCTTGTATTTGTGTTTTCATTTTAGAGCCAACTACTGTATAGAAGGCAAACCATCAGACTGGGAAGCAGGTACAGTTGTAGTTACTGTATTAAATCTATATCTTGTTCTGTCACGGGGCTCTTGTTATTGCCTGGGAAGATCTTGTATGAATGGAAGTTGCATATAATTATTGTTAGACCAAGGATGAGGGTTGTACTGGGAGAATATCAGCCCTACACTGTAGGTCTTGACAGTAAGAATCCAAATCACTGTGTTCCATACAAAGAAGAACCAAGGCTGATGTTCCCTAGCTCAGTACAATCCTGAGCAAGCTTGGTCAATAAGATATTCATTCAGGCAACTTGAAACTGTACAAAGAATTTGTGTACTAAAAAATGCTCCCTTGAAGATACTGTAGACATCCAATCAGGAGTTTTGCTTTGATTTTTGCCAAAAATTGTTCATATCAGCTTTATTTGGAAGACAAAGATTTGACTTTGAATTACCTGGTGTTACACTTAGTCTGGTAAAGTGTTGGCCTGGCAGGACAAGAAAGAAAGAAACCTGATTTGCTAACTTAAAGTACACAACACACAAAGTTTATTTGCCTATTTGCACTTTGTTGCATTAATTAGCAATTATTCCACGAAATCGAATCGTATATGAGCAAATAGCCAACGAGGCGCGTAGCGCCGAGTTGGCTATAGCTCATATACGACGAGATTGAGTGGAATAATTGTTTTATTATATCTCTAAACCCTCGCTTATGAGACACTGGAATTAGTTTGTACGACAAGAATTGACTTTGTTATTGTTTTTGAACTGAACCATGTTGTCGAGCCGACATATTGTAAAGCCGATGTGTAAAAAAGTTTCAAACACGAGTCCGGCTCGTTTTTAAACATCTCTTTAATGCACTTGTCAATTTTTTTTTTCGAGTTAGCAAATTAGTTTGAGAATTTTAAAGTGGAAAAAGTAGGCAGAAATAAAATAAAAACTCAGTTTACGGGCTTCACAGTTCTTTCAAAATGGCGGCTGTTTGTAAGAGTTTCACTTTCGTTCGTAATAAACGATTTCGCAATATAATTTGCTCACTTACCGTCGAATAATTTCATCCCATATTTATTTGCTTCGGTAGTATTTTTTGGTGTATGATTTTTAAGCTTGACTTGAATTTCTCCCTGTCTAATTCAAGAAATCGTCCCTCCATGATGGCCGTTTTCCGTGCCAATGGTATATGAGCTGATATACAATGAGTCGGGAACCAATCAGAGCGCGCGTTTGCTTATATACAAGGGTTGCAGATATAATAATAACTATTATTATATCTGCAACCCTTGTATATGAGCAAACGCGCGCTCTGATTGGTTCCCTACTCATAGTATATCAGCTCATATACCATTGGCACGGAAAACGGCCATCATCGAGGGATGATTTCTTGAATTAGACAGGGAGAAATTCAAGTCAAGCTTAAAAATCATACACCGAAGAAATACTACCGAAGCAAATAATTATGGGATGAAATTATTCGACGGTAAGTGAGCAAATTATATTGCGAAATTGTTTATTACGAACGAAAGTGAAACTCTTACAAACAGCCGCCATTTTGAAAGATCTGTGAAGCCCGTAAACTGAGTTTTATTTTATTTCTGCCTACTTTTTCCACTTTAAAATTCTTAAACTAATTTGCTAACTCGAAAAAAAATTGACAAGTACATTAAAGAGATGTTTAAAAACGAGCCGGACTCGTGTTTCAAACTTTTTTACACATCGGCTCTACAATATGTCGGCTCGACAACTGACATGGTTCTGTTCAAAAACAATAACAAAGTCAATTCTTGTCGTACAAACTAATTCCAGTGTCTCATAAGCGAGGGTTTAGAGATATAATAAAACAATTATTCCACTCAATCTCGTCGTATATGAGCTATAGCCAACTCGGCGCTACGCGCCTCGTTGGCTATTAGCTCATATACGACTCGATTTCGTGGAATAATTGCTAATTATAATTCAAGCAATAAAGAAAAAGGTACATATTTGTCTAGGAACTAGAGCTTGGAGAAAATAAAATAACTGAGAGGATTTTGAGTTAGTCTCTAGGTTTTTGATGCTCCAGATGTATTACGGTGAGAAATCAAAACTTAGAAATTAACTTAGAGAGGAGTGTAACTGTAAGTTACATCAATTGAAATTTTCTTTTCCCCTTTCCCTTCCCCCCTAAAAATCCTGTTAAGCGTCTTCCCCTCACCCTACCCTCCTGAGAAAGGAGTTATGCAGCGATTTCTTAGTTTGGCTCCCTTTATCCCTCAGGGGAAAGTAAGTCAATCGGAATGCGTTCTCTTGTTTGGCGGCAGACTTGTAATGCAAATATTTATTAATTGTTCATTCTGCTTTTTTCTGTAACGTTCATCCTCCAAAGCACGAGGTCGACGAGGAGAAACGGCTTCTCCATGTTCAATTTTTCTTCTTCAAGCCTCTAAAATAGCTGTGCTTTGAAAGGAAACTTGGTAAGATTTCCGTACAGGTACCTACTTCATTATGCATGCTGAAGTTGTCTTGTATGGTGTAATGCACGTGCAAATATTTTTTGTGTTTGAAGTACGAAACAGTATAGTTACAGAATGCATAATGAAGTAGGGACCTGTACGGAAATCTTACCGGAAACTTTCAAGACGTTCACGTGTCTATAACTCTGCTCAGTTTTATAGGTGATACGCACAAGAGTCACCCAGTTGGGGCGAGAGAAGAAAGCACGTGGCAGAATGTTTTTTCTTGGTTTCCTCAAAAGGTAAGCAGAAATTTTGTATTGAAAATTCTTCCTTTGAAGGAATGCCTTGGGTGCAAGTCTAAGACAGTTTCCAAAGTTCGTTTTGCAAAATATTTTATAACAACGTGAAACTGCTCTTCGATAGCTTTCTAACGAGTGATAAACTTAGCTTCATGACATTTTTATCGAAATGGTCTAAAAACGCATATTTGGGTTCTGTCCTCGTGTACCGGTACACAAGAGCTGATAAAATAAACCAAACAGTACATTACAGCTGACCAATGTCTCCTAAACAAAGAGAATACAATGGTTATTCCCTCGTGTACCGGTATACGAGGACAGTACCCATGTTTTGTTATTGAAGAGAAAAATTGTAAGGAATAATGATAGCAAATACGTGGACAAATTTTTCTTTTTCTTGTCTTCAGCAGTAGTTCTTAACTAATGCTTGTAACTGTAACCATTTTAACATGCGTCATATTAAGTCTCCGTTTTTTTTTTCATATTAGCAGGTAAATGATGCGTTTATAGTGGACACATTGTGAAGAGAAACGTCAAATAATGGAAGTGTTGGAGATCACTTAAATGGTAAGACGGAAATCATTTTTTCTTCTAATATACAATATCATTTTCCATACCTAGATGAATTTGCAAAACGTCCTCTTTTGCAACTGGATTACTTGAGACGTAAAGAGAAAAAGAATTAATTACTCGGACTTCCGTAGGAGAGCCCCGGGGGGGGGGGGGGTACTCCCTTATAAGGGCTTAATGGGGACGTGCGGCCAGTCAGGGTATGTTTTTCGGGATTTTTGTCTTAAACAGGGTATCGAATTTATCATTTTTTGTCTTAATCAGGGTACCGATTTATCAATTTTTGTCTTAAACAGGATATCTTTTCTTGGACGATAAACAGCAAAATTTTTACAAGCTGTAAATAGTTTTGTGATTGCCAATGGATTAAATGAGAAAGAGTTTCGATATGAATTATTGTCTTACACAGGGTATGGTTTCGGGTTAAGTGTCTTAAACAGGGTATCAAAAATCGGAATTCTGTCTTAAACAGGTTAGGAAAATCAGCGATATTTGTCTTAAACAGGGTCAGGGTATGAGGGGGCGCGCCGCACCTCCCCGCCCAGGGATATATCGAGTACCCCCCCACCCGGGAAAAGAGCCCGAGTCATAAAATGCTAGCGTTTTGGTCGCCAAAAGGGGGGTCATGGTCCCAGGCGTTCTTTGCGTGGACCGCGGAAACTGGGGATGAGAAGGCGAATTTATGTGCTCGCTTTTTGTAAACAACATGATTTACAAGAATGCCCGCTTTTCGGGTGCTTCTCCAGGTACCGCCACAGATGACGTAAAAGAAGGCCAGACAAAAAAAAATTGTTACTGAACAATTTACACACAATGGTGAAAGAATGCGCTACGTCATCTGAGCCGGTACCTGCATGGAGAAGGAGCCCGCTTTTCGTGAAGACCGTTTTGCAAAAATACAAACGCACACGCCGTCTGTGATAGGCCCGCACTAAATGATGTCTAGCGTTGTCGGAATGGGCTGTCGATCCACGAATTCTTTAGCTTGAAGGCTAGACAAAAGTGCAGAGTTCATAATAATAAATGAGCCATATGTTAGTTGCCAAAACGGTGACAGCCGATTGAACAACAAACTAGGACGCTGAAACGAACACATCACTTGCTGAAAAATTCAGGAATGTTCGTGAACACAACTTCGAGACTGGCGCTTACAACAGTGAATTGGACAAGGATACTAAGAGAAGCAACTTGAATAGTAAGGTTAAATATCTAAGCTTAGTTCTTAGGTTAAATAACCTGTTTCTGTAATTGGTTTTTATTGGCATGAATACTTATAAAGCGACCGTAAATGTTGGTTTGCTCTTTTCCCGGAAT
>OX453282.1:18229444-18246944 GCA_949710005.1 Ricordea florida
ACAAGCACGGAGTCCTGTTATTTGTTAATTAAATAGCTACCTCTAAACCCAAACTGTCCAAATTAAAAATAAATCCGGACACCTATCCAATTTAAGAAAAATTGGACAGTTGCCAATATTGGATTTAGAGGTAGTTGTATAATTATAATAATAATAATAATAATAATAGTTCGAGTAACCTTAACAAAGCGAAAGATCATTGCAGTTATGTATGCCACTTAAGGTCCTTAACCAGTTGGAAGTATTAAGACCTGAAAAAAAATTAAGCTTGAACGGGATTGGAACCGTATGGCGATCACCTCAGTACAGCACTCGCACCAAACTTAAGATATACCAGAGCTGTGCCCTGTCGACGCTCCCACAAGGATTGGATTGTTAGAGTATCGTAGAGAGTGATCTGGCAAAACTGTCCACCTTTTAAGCCAAATACCCTGGGAAAATCCTTCGCATCTCCTGGCCCCGGACCATTTCTTACAACGACCTGCTGGTGCAGTGTGGTCAGGAGAACATGAGTACCATCCTCATGCAAAGACACTGGAGATGGCTCGGTCATGTCGTCAGAAGCGAGAATGGTTCCATCAGCAAGACAGCCCTCCACTGGAAGCCTAAAGGTAGGCGTAGACGTGGCAGGCTCAAAAGAACATGGTGGAAAACTGTGGAGGCGTAGATAAAATACATGAAACACAGCTGGGGCTCCATTGCTGGCCAAGGACAGTCAGGGCTGGAAATCCTTTGTTGCTGCCGAACATGCCAGTGGGCTTGAGTAAGTAAGTAAGTGAGTTAGCGAGTGAGTGAGTGAGTAAGTAGCTTCCACTTGGTTTGATAGCTCACTTAGTTTGAGCATTGACCGGTATTGCTAGGCCATGAGCTCGAATCCTGTTCAGACATGAATTTTCTCAGGTATTACTTTTGCAACTGCCCGAGTTGCGTACATAACTGCGATGACCTTTATCTTCTTAATTTTCTTCCGCAGTTCAATAGATGGAATTTCAAATAGTAAAATTTAGCAATAACTTTATTTTAGTGCTGGTGTATTTAGCACTCCTGTGCTAAACGGAGGCACTGTAGTTAAATAGTAAAACGTTGGACTTTAGAACTTTGTAAGGTTACCTGTAGCTCCTCACTTCCTTCAACTACTGCCCTGGGGAGCTTTGTTAATGCTGAAACTCTGTTGGGAAATCAACCAAAGGATCAATGCTTAGAAAAACCCTACTGAAATGAAAAGCAAATCCCTGGTATCCATGGCCAGTTTTGAACTGGGCGGCTTAATCCGACAGTACAAGGGCCTGTTAGAGGACGTCTTCAATCCCGCGTCTGAATTTTAACCATTATAATTCGAAAGGAACGTGACTGTCGGAATGCCATTAAGTGACAATAACCTAATGTTGCTGGTTCAAAGCCGTTCCTTGGCCCCCTTTTTAAAACTTGCTGTCCAACGGAATTTATAGAGACTCTGTGAGTACTATAGAAACTTAAACTCCTTTCAAAAACTACACCGTTTATCTGGACGGACACTTGGAGGACTGAAGAAAAACCTTTCATATCTAAGCAGACACTGAACTACAATCTAAACTCAGGGCCTGAATTATTCAGTGGCCAAAGTGGAAAACACGGGTGTGGCTTAATTATTATGAACGAAGCTTTATCAAGTGTAGTAATTGCTACAATGAGTGTTGGGATTATCTATCGTAGTGGGTGAAGGTACAGTCTTGGAAAGAGATTCTGTTGCAGTTTACCTTTCATTAAGTCCTTCGATCTTCCTGTGGTCCAACCAAGTTTGCTGGCTGTTTCTGCTTTTAGTACGAGGCAATTTCTTAGCCATGTTATGAAGTGAAGTCATGATCTTTCCAGTGGTTGCAGAAAGAAACTCGTTGAGCTCCATTACACCTGACATTTAACACGCAGAGACACCAGTAGCACGGTAGGTGTGGCGAACATTGAGGACTAGCTATAATTTACATAGTCACGAGATCACTGAAACTACAGTCAACTTCCCCATCAACGACCACGCCCTTGTAAACGCGACAACTTTACTTAGCGATCACCTTGCAAAGTACCGTTTTGCTTTTCGGGCAAATACCGTTTCAAAAGGTCTCCCATAAGCGACGACTTCTCACGTTTCGTGAGGATGGTCTGAATTGGGGTTCCTCAATAACACTAATCACTTTATATTTTGGCTTGTAAAATGAAGCAGTGAAGTTTTAGGCATTTTAACGCTAACATCTAAAAATTCTATGAAACAGTAATTTCTTTTTCCGGAAAGAAGCAAAAATGACTCAAAAAAGGCCAATACTATTTTATTCAATATATTAAGAAACTTTTGGCCATTTTACGACAATATCAGGTTATTTCATAAGATTTCCGAAGGCTGCCGAGCATTCCCGAAGACTGTTGAAGATTTTGGAAAACTAACGAAGAGGTCCGACCGTTGCTGAAGATGTCCGAGGAATCCTCCAAACGCTTGACAGTATGTTCTCGGAAACGGTCGGAAACAGTAAACATTAAAAAATTGGCCAATCTAATAGCAAAGACTAAAAATTATGAGAAAATAACACCAAAAATTAAACCCCATTTAGACCCTCCATAAGCGACCGCAGCCACTCTCAAAGCCTGAAATTTGACAACCTTTTTTTGTCTTTCCAGTAAGCGACCACCCACAAGACCGTTCCGATGCCTTGCGCTACTCAGTTGTCACAAAATTCAATTTTTGGGAAATCGTTGACTAAATTGAAAGGTTATCACTAGTTGTAATGTATGATAGGAATTCCTATTGCACGGGAAATGAAAACTTGTGTCTCCCAAGTTCACAGTCTCTTCCCCTGAGCCACGGAACGAAACTTGAGCGAGGTGACCACATGTCATGTCACATGACTCCTAACAAAGATAACATGGAACTCAGCCTCTACATTTGTGTGTGGGCTAAATCCCTCTTCCAAACCCCATCTCTAGAAAATTTAAATGTTTATCTCTCATTATCTAGGACAGGATTGTTCAGAGCCGATTAGTACAAACCCAGTCACTGATTCGCGCCAGCCGTTTTTCGGTAACTAAGACCGAACGTTTGACTCAGGCTCTTCCAGGGAAACGAGTTCAATTTAGTATCAAACGTGTTAATGCAATAGTTCAATTCTTACCGTTGTTATTCTTGTCAACTTTCAGTTCCTCAAATCTGAAAAACGAAGATGACATGGCAGTAAATAAGTTAATAAGTCCGTGGAAATGATTTCAACCCTCACCCTAGTTTTGGGTAAGCGGAGTGACTTAGAAAAAGCGTACAGACAATTGCCATAAATGACTGAAATTACAAAGCGTCCTTGTATAAAACACTCTATTATCCACTGAATACTACTCTAAGGATTTGAAGAGTCCTTTTCGTTACTGAAAATCTATCATTATCACTGGGCTGCACAAGACGTCATTGAAAATTCAAACTTAAAATTGTCGATTCTTCTGAGCTCTTACTTTAATGGCGTATTAGAACAGCTAATCACCTATACGTTTACTAATTTTCACCTCAAAAGGATTCTCAATTTTTTGATAGAATACTTCTGAATGTTTGAGCTATTTCGTGACGAAACATTTAAAGTTGCGGCCCATAAAACTGTCACAGTGTATGTTGAAAAAGCGACCTATCATGTGAGATTTTGCTATCTGAACAGTCCTTGTCTTAATATATGTATTACTGTAGCATTCATGAGTTCTTCGAGTGATGAGCTCACGCTTTCGTATGAAACTCAATGACAGATGTTTTCGCTAGTTTCCGGCTGCCATATTGGTGCCCCCAGAGGGAAACCAACATGGCGTCCCTATACAAAGTTCTATAAATTTGGGTGAGACATTTCACCAAGTATCGCACATATAAAGAGTTGCATAGACCTGAATCTTGGTGAAACTGTTTTTATATTTATCTTCTTTCATTTCTCAAATTCTGGACTTTATTTGTTGAATGGTTTTCAAATCTATTTTTGATGGCGTGACAGTGAAACCCAGCAATTCCTGCAGTCACGCTATTCGGTTTGTTTACGTTTAAGTTATTCAAGTTGAGTGCAAACTAAGTCAATATTTAATCTTTAGTTGTAAAAATAAGGAATGCACAAGGATTATACGTATTGCCTGTCATTCAAAACTAGAAATTTATTCGGCAAGAAAACTGCACAGTGAGTATCGCGACCATGACTGTACTGTCACGAATCACTTGACCAAGCGTCCAGGAAATTTTCTCAATTCCTCTCTGATGGATATAGCGACAGCTGCTTTCAAACACGACCTTAAAAAGAACACAGGAAGAAAGATATCCCGCATAATTTTGCGAAATTCAGACATCAGGAATTGGACACATTAAGAGGGACGAGAACCATTGCGTGACGAGAACCATTGCGTGACCAGGGATTATGACTCTGCCGATAAAGGAAAGAAAGTTGTTTTATTACGCAGATGTCATACGATAATTGTAAACGAACCCAGCGTCCACTAAACGTTCGGCTGGGATCTAGAATACCCTACCACCGTCGTAAACAATATGCAAATTAGATGACAGACAAAGTCATGGCTGTGTGCAGTCATCTAATTTGCATACTGCTTGCGCCTTTGGTTGGGTATTCTAGAATCGCCCCAAATTTTCTTTTCAACATGGATGTACGAAAGCTGTTTAAGGATCTCAAGAAGGAAGCCGAATGTCCGCTGTGTTTAGATACACTCAACGATCCCAGAACCCTGCCATGTTTACATTCATTCTGTTTGGTGTGTATCGACAAACATGCACATTTGGCAAGAAGAAAGCTACAAACAACGATCGGTTGTCCGGTTTGCTTGACTTGCTTCCAAATTCCTGAAGAAGACACATTCGCTGGCTTGCCCGCATCGTTTCATCTCAACCGATTGGTGGATGTTCTGGCTCTGGGAGATGACAGTGCAGAGGCTCAGAAATGCGTCAGCTGTGAAGTGGAGAACAAGGCAACTTGCTACGGTGGCTTGTTAGGGCCATCAAAACTACCTCTTTATTTTTGTTCTCGACAGTTAGTAACTGTCGATGGACAGTTATTAACTGGCCATCGACACTTACAACTGTCGAAACGGATAACTGTCGATCGACACTTATAACTGTCGATCGACACTTATAACTGTCGATCGACACTTGCAACTGTCGATCGACACTTGTAACTGTCGATCGACACTTGTAACTGTCGATCGACAGTTACAAGTGTCGATCGACCCTTATAACTGTCGATCGACCCTTATAACTGTCGATCGACACTTATAACTGTCGATCGACACTTATAACTGTCGATCGACACTTATAACTAGGCACCAGGCTTTGCGCATTAAACACGTGCTGCTGCTTTATTCAAGATGGCGAACACGGACATGACGGACGAGGTAAGATTACTGAGATTATTATAGTTAGCTAAGGCGTAAAATCTGTTTATAAATAATATTCACATTTCTGCCTGTTAGAAGTACGTGGAAGCATATGCAGTTTTAAAGGTTGAAAGAGCTTTCCACAACGAGCAAACGAGCAGAGTTCGACCAACCTACTGTATACAGAATCTTTCATGTTGACGTTGTTGCGTGTTGCTTGCTTTCGCTTTTTCCTCGATTTGACTTTGGTTATTATTCACGTATGCGTTTTTGTTAAGAATAGAGCAGCCGTAGCGGTCGTTTCAATCGACAATTATACTTTTGACATCTTTGACCATTTAAGCGAGTTAATCAATTTTCTTCTCTTACAGGTTTGTAAATTCCTCACGAAACGGGGAGTTGACAACAGCGTTATAACTAAAATACGGGAGGAAAAGGTGGTTGCTATTTGTATATTTTTTTTCAGAATGGGTATTGTGTTATTAATTCAAGTAGTTGGTCCACTTTATTTCAATACATTTTGTTAATTTTTAATTGCTTTGTTAATTTTGTACAAGCATATTTTGAAATGCTTAAGTTCTTATATAATACAAAAATGTGCCAAACTTATAATTTTGCATTCTTTTAATTGGTTTTAACTTTTTGTCTTTTAAATACGTAGTAGTGGTACCATTTTGTATTTATGGTATTTTTTGTTGGCCAGTTTTTTTTATTTAAACTTGTGGATTTTATTGTTATTTATGTTATTCTTAAATTGTTTAAGATTCTGTAGTTCTTTCCAGCCTCTGAGGAGAGACCCTGGGAATAACGTTTTACCAGAGGTAGCCCCTAGTTTTGCTTGATGGCAATCAACCCTGCCAGCCCATACTGAACTGAGCAATAAAATATTTGCTATTGAGCTCTGGCTTGAATGGGGATCAGTAGAGCTCACTGAGATCCAACAAAATGTCCTTGTCTGGCATTGCTGCTTGAAAAAAGCATGACTGTTCAACTGCCATCTGATAATACTTACATTATACATACCTTAATCTCATTAGATGGATGAAAGAGCCATATATTTTGCATCGGATGAGCATCTACGGCAACTTGGCCTAGTTGCCCAAGGAGATATTCTTGTCCTAAAGGCATTCGTTTCTGATCAACTTAGCAAGAGACCTAGTCAAGAAGACTCAAGAGAGCAAAGGAAGAAAATGTTAATTGAAAAACTAGTGTTGGGACCAAAAAAAGTTAGTGGCACAAATTTAACCACCACCAAGGAAAAAAAGGCAAAAGTCGTAGAAGCAGCATCCTCGAAGGTCAAAACTAGAAAGGTCAAGCTTGCTTGGCAACATTTTAGCGAGGAAGCAAACCGCTTTGTCATGGTACGAGAAAGCACTGGTGGAGGGCAACGAGAGATGGCAATAGCAACAACTGCCACTCAAGAAGAAATTCTGACAATCCTCATTGATCTGTTTTTTCCAGATGGTAATAGCACTAGAGGGGAATCATCAGAGATGGATTTTTTCCTGGGAAATTTCCAGGGTGAAGTCATTTCGGGCGATGGCTTCACACTGGCAACTTATATTAACACCAATAAGCTGTCAAAGCCACGACTGTATTTACTGTCTAAATGCAAAGCAAACCTAACTGGCAGTGGAAAAGATGATCTGCAGTCAGCTTTTACTCCAAAGCAACATGAACAAGATTGCAACCTCAGGGATGAAGATGATCTCATGCTTCTTCAGCCTGTCTTTGCTTCCACTCCAATACTAGAGGGTCGTGATCAGTATCATGTAAATGAGCAAGCCCTCTTAGATAATAGTGATCACGAAGTTGCATTTAAAGGCTTTGGCTCATTGGATGCTTGTTCTCATCTCCTCGAAGACACTTTAATGGATCCAATTATTGCAGAGCTTGATGACAATCAACACGCAAGGTAAATGGCCAAAATTAAATTAAATTAATTTCTTTTTGTGTGTGGTCTCTTGAGGAAATGTTAATCTCACTGGTCTTCTGTTTGACTCTTATGTGTAGGAATTATAGTTGACCAAAAAGTACCATGGTTGTTAAGTGACATGTAGTTGCATGCAAGAAACGTGACCTGAGTTTATTTGCTTTAATACCATGTTAAAATTAATTGTTAAGTTTTTTACCCACATGATTTTTATTTTTACTTTACACTGCCAATTTGTTATTAATTTTTTAAAAGTTGTTTTTTGGGGTTTTTTAATATTTATTTTTATTAAAATGAAAGGGAATTTTTGCCAGAATGTTTTTGGTTAAAACTAAGAGTCAGTAGACAAAAGGAAATGAAATAATAATAATTAATATGCCTTACTCAAAGATAATTTCAATTTCATGTTCTCCCCATACCAGTGCCATCCAAGAGCCAGTGCACGAGGAAGAAGAGGCAACCTATCCGAAGGTTTGACAGCAATATTAAATAATAACACACTTCATTGACACAAGTTTCAATTTTTTGAAGGCATGTAGTCGTGTTTTAGGGAATTAGTGCATTAAAAACAATGTGAATGGTAAAAGACAGACAAACAGGCAAACAAACATAAAATGAAAGGTGCAAGCAGTTAAGTTAACAAAGACTTGCTTGCATAGTAATTACATAGTAAGCTTTTCTTTTTAATTTAAGGAAAGGAAGACAAATTCATTTGTTACTGTGCTATTGTGATTAAATGGCTGAGTGTGGGAGTGTTTTCAACATAGTCAAACTAAACACAAGGCCATGCTTGCATGTCAAACTCATTCTGTAATTTTACTCTCTGGTAACGTGACCTAATAAACTCATGAATAATTAACAACATTACAGTTACTTTTGCCTTTTCCAACAATAATCTGTAAATAAATGATTATGATGACCAGAACTTTTCCAACAAAGTTTTGTTACAAAATAATTCAGTAATCAAGTGTCTTCAAGTACTTCAGTGCACATTTCAGATTTGATTTTCTGATCTCATACATGTGCATTGTATCTGTGAAAATGTTTATATTATTAGCATTCATTTCTTTTATTGCTTTCCTTCAGTGTGGAATTTGCCTAGAGGAAATAAGAGAATCGTCTGGTGCAAACCCTGTGGGATGTTTTGACATTTTTCATGAGGAATGCTTGAGGGAATGGCAGAAGGTAATTTTGCAGATATACATTAGTGTCTTAAGTTCAATGAGATCAATACATTACATGATATTTAAAATGAACTTAAAGGGAATCAAAGGTCCCTTTGAGACCACGACTATTTTTCTTGTTTTGCTGAAATATTTTGAAGAGGTGTGTACACCTTTTGTTTTCTTCGTTTTTATAGTGTGATTTTTTAATGACTTAGCTGTTTCAATAGTTGAAAGTACACTCTTTCAAGAAGGGTTTCCTTTTTTTAATTTATGGTTCAAGCTATATAGCTTGAAGCATTATTAAACCATTACTTATCACTTTTATTATTATTTAGCATTGTTATTAATTACTGTTATTGAAACCATTAATGACCACTCTGATCAACAGTGATATCTATTTGTGAGGAGTTGTCAAAAGTTGTGTGTATAGACTTGCAGGCTGTGCATTTTGGTACCATTTCTTATTGTTTTTTTTTACCTCCCTCAGACAGGTGAAAATGGTACAATCAAGTGCCCTGTTTGTCAAATGAATTTAAAGATATTGTAACCATGCCAGCTTTAAGTGTGCCACAGTGCTGTTCACACCAGCAAAATGTTGTTTTGCTGTCTTCACAAGTACCATCTCCGGCGAATCCTAGTGAAGAAAATGGCCTAAGAATAGCACCATCACCAGACCTTCATGGAGAATCAAGTGAATGTGAGGAATTAAGTGACGAAGGTCAACGTGTAGAGGCCCAGGTTTGATATCTTTTCTAATGTCAAAATATTGCACAGTGTATTTCAATGTGTGTACATGTTCGTGTAGGTCAAAAGTAAGTTGGTCGAGAGTTTAACTAAAGGAGCATCCTTGTTTGTGTTATCTAATTGCTTTTGATGTAATAAATACTTTTTTACTCTAACCTGCATGTAAGCTCTTGCTGGAAAATGGAACAAAAAATATCTTTCTACGGCTTTAGATTCAGGAAGAAAGAAGGAGGATAAAGAAGACTACTTTTTAACCCCCTATGTACTTTTCTGTGAAAGAAATTTTTATAAAGATTTCAATGTGATTGTGAATTCTTTTAATTTTTACAATACAGTTGTAACATCTTAAGCTATAAAAAATACACACTTCTAAGTCATCTGTTTATTGGCATGATTCACTACAAATGTGTATATATGACCATACTGTGAAAACTTAGGGGACATTGTTCAAAGCTGTTAACATTGTGATAAAAAAACTAAAAAAAATAATCATTGTATAACTTATTGGCTTCTTATTACAAGTGTAGCAAGAAGACATCTCAGTTCCCCAGAGGATGTACAGTGTTCTTCAGCATGCTTTGTTACTGGCTAAGTACATGTAGCTCATGAAAAACTGTAGTTCGAGGTACTTGGCTTAATGGCAAGACTCTGGACTCTGGATCAAAAGACTCAGGACAAAGGCTGGCAAGAGTCCTAGTGTTGCGCATTATTATTAACAAGGCAGTTTACATAATTACAGAGCCTCTCTCTGCGCACGCATAGTTTATGTCACGTAAAAAAAAACATGTTGACGTTTAAAGAACATTTCAACGTATCACATTGCACAGTTAGATTGTTTCTTAGAACTGCAGGAGAGGAAAATAAATGGTTTGCGTTACGGTTACAAGAAAAAAAGATGGAAAATTGCTGAATAACACCAACCTGCTTAAGAATATTGAAGGTTGATAAATGAAATGATGGTAAACTTTTTCTGAAAATTATTCATCTGAGTAATTGGTTCAAGAAAGGTTGATAAGAGGTAAATAGTACAAAACACAGTTTTGTTTTCATCTTTCAGACAAAAAGGCGAGCTCCTGCAGATGCCAACAGAGGCTACCGGTTTAGGCAAACCAGCTTACCCCAGCTGCTGAGGGATCATCATCAGACAAAGGACAAGGCCAATGACACAGAAAAAGTACATATTTCATTGCTTGGTACCTCTGATTTATGAATTCAGTATCGTGTAGCACTTTACCTTCACTTTAAGTTGTTTTTCACACACTCCTTTTTACATCTACTTACTATTCGTATGTTCCCTCAGTTTTTTTAGTAAGTTAAAATTTGTTCATATCCTTAGACCATTCCGAAAAGGAGAATTGAAGCCTTCTCTACCTTATGTGATCAGGGAAACTCAAGGAGCGTCACAATAAACCGTGAAACCATTGTACAGGATATGTTAAACTTGTATAATGATAAATCCTCAGTAGAGTCACTTATAAATGTTACTTTTCTTAACGAACCTGCCATGGATCTTAATGGGGTTAAACGAGAAGCATTTACTCTTTTTTGGGAAAAAGTAATGCCTCTTTATTTTGAAGGTACAACAACGTATGTCCCACGTATTTCCCCAGGTATTGATGAAAGCATTTATACCGCATTAGGTAGGATTATGTCTCATGGATACGTTATGGTTGGGATTTTTCCAACATTAATAACTAAAACATTTTTTACTACACTTGTTGCTGGTAAGGAAACTGTCACTGACGAAGATTTCCTTGACGGGTTTTTGGATTATGTCAGCTCTTACGATAAATTAAGGCTACATAATATTATAGGAGAATGTAGTACACAACAGAGTCTTTCTGCTAGTAGCACTGAGTTCCTTGTAGACGTTTTGTCAGAGTTCAGTGTGTCAAAAATGCCAAATAAAGATAACGTGCGATCAATACTCGTTAGTGTCGCAAAAACTGAACTTTGGAACAAGATTGTAATGGCAGCGAATTCTTTTAAGGAAGGTCTTTTTGAAGGTGTAGTATCCGAAAAGGTCTGGCTCTCAGCCACCAAAGACCTAGTCGTTGATCTTTACAAATCTCTACAGGTTACGACTGACAAAGCTCTCTCCCTTATTGTTATAGACGATCCTTCTGCAATGTCGAAAGGGCAAGATATTGTTTTTAAATATTTCAAGAAGTATGTTAGATCACTCAATGAAAATGAATTGTCATGCTTTCTTCGCTATGCAACAGGCAGTTCTGCTATTGTAGTTCCATCTATAAAAGTAATTTTCCATGCGCACGTTGGAAATTTGCCACATGTTACAGTACATGCTTGCTCAGCAGTAGTGGATTTGCCCTCTGGGGGGTATGATAGTTTTGCAGATTTCAAGTCTCAAATGGACGAAGTATTGAAAAATGCAGAGTCATGGAAATTCTCGCTAGTTTAAAAGCAAAACATCCAGGCTTTCTTTTTCATAAGTAATTCTGCGCTTTTCTCCCCAGAGAGAACGCTTGAGAGAACCGTTTTTTTAACCAAGAAAATGTGCATGTTAGTACCGTAGTTTCAAGTTAGTTAGTTTTTTTTTTAAGTTTTTAAAGCGAGACTGGACTCAAATGAAGTACTAAAACAATAATAATCGTATTGCCAGATGTGTTGTTCTGGTATCATCAGAGACGTTTCAATATAAAGAGCATTCTAATGCAAGTATCCTCTCTGGAAAAGGGAAAGGGCTTTAATGTTAAGTGCAGTAGACATGTTAAAATATTTAAGTATTTTAAGTTTACGATTTTATTGACATGCACTGTTGCGTTATGCACTGTTAAGCCTTGTTCCAGTTAAAAAATATTAAAGAAAAATAAAGTGTTTTGTTTTTCATTTTAAACCTCAAAACATGTGGAATATTGATTTTAACAATGATATGAACTCAACTAAATCGGGAAAAGTTGACATTACAGTCAACTCTCGTTATGGCGAACACCCTCTGGACGTCGTTTAGTGGCCGTAATAGCGAGAGTCCGTAATACTGGGAGTCATTTCCAGTCAAACCTCTTTTGCCGGGATCTGAATTTTGTCCGTAATAGCGAGTGTCCGTAATAGTGGGGTGTCCGCAAGGCGAGAGTTGACTGTAATTGTTCCCTCAAAATTTGATGACCGGGCCATAAATGTACCACGACATACACAACATAGCTAGTTTGGCTTTGGGTATCGGTGCAATGGGGACCGGAATAGCCAATAACGTCAACAGCAAATGACTAAAGGAAGGAGACACTTAACCACAAAATGGTTGCTGTGGATGACTTCTATCCGGCATATCTTGGTCTCCCTTAATGCCCTTGGTTTAGTTTTTGGCCATGTTTGTTCTGTTGGATGATGCCTTCACTCTTGTTAGCCATGACCATATTTGGTAAGTTACGTGACCAGAACGCAAAACCCCTTAAAACTCACACAGTTTACACTTTTCTCCGATGAAACAAGCTAAAGGATAGAGTACATTCAGATGCAAAACCTGTAGTATGGATTTGTTCAAATATACGATCGATATTAAAAAGCTATGAAGTCACAAAAACTTAATGACCTCATAACCTTTTTAGTAACGCGGATCTTAACAAAACCATACTACAGATTCTACAGATCCGTTGGCATTGGTTTCAACGGAGAAAGAAGTAACGTGTAGGCTTTAAGGGTTTTTGTGTTCTGGTCACATGACTTACCAAATATGGTCATGACCACCGAAAGTGAACGAAACCTCCAATCGAACAAACATGGCCAAAAACTTAGCCTAAGATACTAAAGGAGCAACCGTTTTGTAGTTAAGGGTCGTCCCCCTTTATTATAAAAGAACGCAGCCAGCACCAATAACAAGAGATAGCACTTGCAATGACGGTCAGGATGCTTGAACATGACAAAAACGTGGGTAATACAATTAGGTTTACATGATGTCCTCGATATGTTCAAGAAGATCTATATACAGTTGCAAAGCCTCATCTGGATTGCTTGGGGAACTGAGGCTCTCATCTTCCATTATCATCTTGGCTAACTCTTCAAACACTTTATTGTCAATGCCCACTCTACCTTGGGCGCAAAAAACTTCCTCTGCCAGTTCGATGTCATCTAAAGTGACATCATAAGCATGATTCACCTTTCCATTTAGTTCCGGTAAAAAGTACAAGACATCTGGTCGCCCTGACGGGGAATCAAGGTTTGAAGACTGAGGTCGTATTCGATGTAAATTCCACAACTCTGCGCAGCGATGCAATTCTTCTCTTATTAAAGGAATGAAGCAAAACTTGAGGCAGTTTACGTGTAAAACATTGTTATCACTGTATAAACCTATCTCCCTTAAATCCTTAAAATAATTTATCCAGAAGTCAGTATCCATTTTCCTCAAAGTACTCCACCACGCTTCTATTCTTTGATTGGAAACAGAACGGCCGTACATAAAACTACTGTCTCCGGCTAACGGGTCGTCATGATCTTCTCTAAAGAAACGTTGGATAGCTGCGACATAGCAATTTTCCGTACCACAGTCACTTCTAAGGATTGTTGGGGTTCCTCCGATGCCACGAACACACTTTAAAAAGTAATTTGCTATGATACATGGGTTATTATTGGAGTGATCCACTTCAAGCCACATAATACGGCGACTAAAGCCATCAATGGCCCCGTGAATGCAAAAGCCAAAGGGCTTAAGCTTATCATACCCATCAATATGCCAGATAAAGTTCGGTCCAGCAGCCTGGTATTTGCGTCGAGCAAGACGGTGTCGCGACCTTCTTTCCACTCCTTCAGGATCTAGTGCTTTCATCACAACCCTCACCGTTTCCCTATCAACAACGAGACCATAGGACAAACCAAGTTTTTGGTGCATTAATCGATAACCAATTAAGCGGCCGCTTCCTTCTAGTTCATTTTCTATCACATCAACAATTTCATTCACAGGGCTTTGTTGTTTCCTTCTTGTAAGACCTCGTTCGCGTAAGATCCTCTTTAACTGCCTCATACTTAAATTGATTCCATGACACATGATTAGAAAGGCTAGGATTTCTACGTAATTTATCCCTAAACGAAAGTAGCCTTCAACCAGAGAGTCTCGATCCATTGAACTCTGTACATCAAATAAAGAGGGTGTGACGCAGAAAACCTTACTGGTTGAAATGCTGAAAGCAACCAACAGTATTTCCAAAAGTAATACAGGAGAGAAATACATTTTCTGTCAGTTCACGGAAATTCAAACCTGAAACATAAGATAGGTTCTTTAATACAAAAATATAACCATGTAACTGAGATTTCCAGGGGTCGACTCCTTGTTCATTAAACAGGGATGCAATTTCCCTACAAAAATAGAATTGGATTTCTATCTAGATATGAATGAATGAAGGGTTCTATTTCTGAGCCATTTTTAATAAGATTTATCTTAACTTCGGGAAACTGCCCCCCCCCCTCCCCCCTTTGGGATACTTGGGCCAATTTCAGCCGGATATGCGCCGCTGGCCTTTCAGAACCCCTACCCCATTTGATTAAATTAAATTTCGCGATCCCAAAATCCCGAAATTTGCAACCCCATTCTTCTAACTTAATTGAAAATGACTGAAATTACAATCCCATTATATAGTCAGACCAGACGTGAAAATGCGACCCCAGTATCCATTATAAGGAAGTGACCCCTGGAACTGGCCCCGGACACGTAGCCAGCCAGCTAATCAGAGAGTAGGCCTAGTTTAGCTTATTCTATGTGCAGAAAGCTCTTTCAACCACTGTAATTGCACATTTTGACATGTACGTTAAGCAGACGAAAACGTAAATTTAACATTACAAACAGTTTTAACACCCCTGACAACTAATTCAACAACATACAATCATCTTACCTCGTCCGTGTTCGCCATCTTGAAAGCAGCAGCACGTGTTTGATGCGCAGAGCCTGGTGCGCAGTTATAAGTGCCGATAGACAGTTACAAGTGTCGATCGACAGTTATAAGTGTCGATCGACAGTTATAAGTGTCGATCGACAGTTACAAGTGTCGATCGACAGTTACAAGTGTCGATCGACAGTTACAAGTGTCGATCGACAGTTACAAGTGTCGATCGACAGTTATAACTGTCGATCGACAGTTATAAGTGTCGATCGACAGTTACAAGTGTCGATCGACAGTTACAAGTGTCGATCGACAGTTATAAGTGTCGATCGACAGTTATAAGTGTCGATCGACAGTTATAAGTGTCGATCGACAGTTATAAGTGTCGATCGACAGTTATCCGTTTCGACAGTTGTAAGTGTCGATGGCCAGTTAATAACTGTCCATCGACAGTTACTAACTGTCGAGAACAAAAATAAAGAGGTAGTTTTGATGGCCCTAACAAGCCACCGTAACTTGCTACTGTTTTGATTGCCACGATTTCTTTTGCTGTGATTGTCTGCGTTTTCACAATAGAATGCCACTATCTCGAGGGCATCGCAATGTTTTGATCACGAATTTGCAAGCGCAAGATGTGGAAGAATTGATTCGCAGACCCGTCATGTGCACAGAGAAATATCACGAGAAAGAAACACTGGAATATTACTGTAAAGAATGCCAAGTTTGTATTTGCATGAAATGTGGATTTGTGAATCACGATGGACACGCTAAAATAGACATCGAGCAAGCCGCGGAAGAACAAAAGATGCAACTAATGGATGCCATGGAGAAAATGAAAGAGAAGATCGTGTCTTGTGAAAAGTTAATGCAGCAAACAAACGAATCGTTTGTAAAAAGGAAAGAAGAAATTTCATGGCTCAAAATCAAGTGAGGGAAACAGTGGAGGAACTTATTGCAGGTTTAAAGGATCACGAGACAGCCATGATAACCAAGTTAAATGACATGTATGAGTCACTACAGAAAGATTACGCGACACAACAAGATAACTGTGAGTTGTTTGCTACACAATTAAGAAGTTCACTGGAATACTGTGACGCCATAGTAGGAAGAAACATTGGTGTTGAAATATTACAAACTAAAGATTCCATCGTTGGACGCTGTAAAGAACTTCTGAGGACAGAGCCAGTAGTACAGCTTAAAACTCAGCGCGTGGAATATGTGACTGACAATCAGGATATTGTGGATATCAAAGGTTCTGTCCCGGGTCATGTTTGTGTTAGCAGAAGTGATCCTTTACAAACTATGGTGGAGGGAGAAGGATTAAAACAGGCAGAAGTTGGTAGAGAATCGTGTTTCACAGTGGATACAAAAGATCTAGATGGAAGTTTGAGTTATCATAAAGATGATTACGTGACAGTTAAAATTCACAGTCCATCAGGAGGGGAACTGGAAACGGACATTCAAGACAGTAAAAATGGGAAATACACAATAACGTACACACCGGAGCGTGTTGGTCAACATGATGTGGTGATTAGAGTTAATGGGGAGCCACTGTCTAGTTATCCTTGGCGTGTTCATGTGACTGCTTATCGATACAAAGCTTTGTTTTCATTTGGGTCACGAGGGACTGGACAAGGACAGTTTGATTTTCCTGGAGATATTGCTTTAGCCGATACGCATAACAAAAGAATTGAGATTTTTAGTTCAGGGGGAAGATACATCACAGAGTTTGGACAAAAGGAATCAGAGGCGGAGAGATTGGGTTTTCCTACCTCAGTGGCATTTAACATGTCTGGTGACGTAATTGTCAGCCACTACAAAGGTGTGGAGTCTAATGAGCTTTCATTGTTTTTGGAAAGCGGTCAGTTTGTTAGAAACATCACCAGCAAGCACCTACAAAATCCCGGGACATTGTCTGTTGGAAGTGATAGTGAGTTGATTGTGTGTGACAGAGGAGACAACACAATCAAGGTCCTCTCCCCTGATGGGACAGACCTGCTCCAGTCCTTTTATGCCCATGACTGTGCTAAAGCCCCATCGCATGTTATTTGTCACCAGAATAAGTTCTTTGTGTCATATTATTCTGCTGGTGTTGTAAAGGTGTTTAACAAGGAAGGGGTATTTCTGTGTAATGCTGGAAGTAAGGGGCGTGGTAACGGAGAGTTTAATCGTCCAGTCGGACTAGTTATTAACAAGCGTAACTATCTGATCGTGTGCGACAGTGGTAACAAAAGACTTCAGGTATTAACAGAGGACGGAGAGTTTGTTAACAAAATTGAAGGAAAACTTAACGGAATTGAGTGCCCTTGGTTTGCTACTTTGTCCAACCAAGGCAACATGTTTGTGACTGACAAGGGCAAACATTGTGTTCATGTTTTTCAGTGAACAGTAAACTTATAAAACTTATAACTAATTAACCATACAGTCTAGTGCCCCAGTGGGTGACTGGTAATGTAATGGTATATTAACAT
>OX453282.1:18251944-18319444 GCA_949710005.1 Ricordea florida
ATAAGGAAACTCCGGGACTACACGATTGACTGACTATTGTTTAGTTTCTTTCGGGAAATCTTATGCGGTCAGCTTGCTCGTTTAAGCTGGGTGTTTCGTCCTGAATTGTTACGTTTTCTTGGAGAATGAAATATATTTTAAGTTTAACTTTAAAGACATCGACCTTGATGGAGGATTTGGTTCGCCTATATCTTTGGGAATTACGTAGAGCATGGCGATCCGTGTCATGGTTTTGATCGATAACGTACGTAGGATCTGGGATGTATTTTGTATTTGCACTGTGATATCAATTGACACATTAAACTACTCTTCGCCTGCCCTTGTTTTCTTTTCTGTATAAACTGCACTGACCGAGTAAATACAGAGGAAATGGCAAGACAGCTCCAAACCATAGTGCAGCTAGCATCCCTACCTTTCGGGCCATATTAAGGTTTCATTTTAACGTTTTTGTTTTTAATCACAGTAACCAATTTTCAAGTTTTTCTTTCTTTCTTTTCCTTTTCTACACATTTGAAAGATTTGTATTTGAGTGACTGCGAGAAAGCGTACAGACAATTGCTATGGACGAAGTTACATAATGTCCTTGTATAAAGGACTGTGTTATCCACGGAAAACCGCACCTGAATATTAGAACTTAGCTGAGTCCTTTGCGTGACTGAAAATCTATTATAATTCCACGGATGTTAGTCAGTCACGCGATTCAGTATTGTGACCATGACTGTGATGTCACGAATCACTTGACCAAGCGACCTGGAGATTTTCCTCTCGATTCCTCTCAATACAAATAATGGGACAACTGCTTTCATGCACGACCGGATTCAGACAGTCATAGAAAACAAAGGATACAAGTCTGTTTGTCAAAAACATTACGCAGTGTACAGTAGCCAGATGTCATTTGATAGTTATAAGAGAGGCCAACGCCCATTAAATTTTCGACTCAACATGGATGTGCGACAGCTGTTTAAGAATCTCAAGAAGGAAGCCGAATGTCCGCTGTGTTTAGATACACTCAACGATCCCAGAACCCTGCCATGTTTACATTCATTCTGTTTGGTGTGTATCGACAGACATGCACATTTCGCAAGAAGACAGCTTCAAACAACAATCGGTTGTCCGGTTTGCTTGACTTGCTTCCAAATTCCTGAAGGAGACACATTTGCTGGCTTGCCCGCATCGTTTCATCTCAAACGACTAGTGGATGTTCTAGCTCTGGGAGATGACAGTGCAGAGGCTCAGAAATGCGTCAGCTGTGAAGTAGAGAACAAGGCAACTTGCTACTGTTTCGATTGCCATGACTTCTTTTGCTGCGACTGTCTGCGTTTTCACAATAGAATGCCACTATCTCGAGGGCATCGCAATGTTTTGATCGAGAATTTGCAAGCGCAAGATGTGGAAGAATTGATTCGCAGACCCGTCCTGTGCACAGAGAAATATCACGAGAAAGAAACACTGGAATATTACTGTAAAGAATGCCAAGTTTGTATTTGCATGAAATGTGGATTTGTGAATCACGATCGACACGCTAAAATAGACATCGAGCAAGCCGCGGAAGAGCAAAAGATGGAACTAATGGATGCCATGGAGAAAATGAAAGCGAAGATCGTGTCTTGTGAAAAGTTAATGCAGCAAACAAACGAATCGTTTGCAAAAAGGAAAGAAGAAATTTTCATCGCTCAAAAACAAGTGAGGGAAACGGTCGAGGAACTTATTGCAGGTTTAAAGGATCACGAGACAGCCATGATAACCAAGTTACATGACATGTATGTGGCACTACAGACAGATTACGCGACACAACAAAAGAACTTTGAGTTGTTTGCTACACAATTAAGAAGTTCACTGGAATACTGTGACGCCATAGTAGGAAGAAACATTGGTGTTGAAATATTACAAACTAAAGATTCCATCGTTGGACGCTGTAAAGAACTTCTGAGGACAGAGCCAGTAGTACAGCTTAAAACTCAGCGCGTGGAATATGTGACTGACAATCAGGATATTGTGGATATTAACGGTTCTGTCCCGGGTCATGTTTGTGTTGGCAGAAGTGATCCTTTACAAAGTATGGTGGAGGGAGAAGGATTAATAAAGGCGGAAGTTGGTAGAGAATCGTGTTTCACAGTGGAAACAAAAGATTTAGATGGAAATCTGAGTTATCATAAAGATGATCGCGTGACAGTTAAAATTCACAGTCCAACAGGAGAGGAACTGGAAAAAGACGTTCAATACAGCAGGAACGGAAAATACACAATAACGTACACACCGGAGCGTGTTGGTCAACATGATGTGGTGATTAGAGTTAATGGGGAGCCACTGTCTAGTTATCCTTGGCGTGTTCATGTGACTGCTTATCGATACAAAGCTTTGCTTTCATTTGGGTCACCAGGGAGTGAACAAGGACAGTTTGAATCTCCTAGAGATATTGCTGTTAGTAAGAAAACTGGAAACATTGCTGTAGCAGATGTGCCTAATAAAAGAATTCAGATTTTTAGTCCAGGGGGAAGATACATCACAGAGTTTGGACAAAGGGGACCTGACGCTGAGAGACTGGGTTATCCTAATTCAGCGGCATTCACCACTTCTGGTGACGTTATTGTCAGTCATTACAAAGTCGAGTCTCCTAAGCTTTTATTGTTTTCAGAAAGTGGTCAGTTTGTTAGAAACATCACCGACAAGCACCTGAAAGGTCCCATGGCATTGTCTGTTAGAAGTGATGGACAGTTGATTGTGTGTGACAAAGGAGATAACACAATCAAGGTCCTCTCCCCTGATGGGACAGACCTGCTCCAGTCCTTTTATGCCCAAGACTTTGCTGGGGAACCATCGTGTGCTGTTTGTCACCACGATAAGTTCTTTGTGTCATATTACTCTGCTGGTGTTGTAAAAGTGTTTAACAAGAAAGGGGTGTTCCTGTATAATATTGGAAGTAAAGGGACTGGTGACGGACAGTTCAATGGTCCAATTGGACTCGATATTAATGATGAGCTTAACTATCTGATCGTGTGTGACAGTGATAACAAAAGACTTCAGATTTTTACAGAAGATGGAAAGTTTGTTGACAAAATTGAAGGAAAACACAACAGACTTGGGAGGCCTTATCGTGTTGCTTTGTCCAACCAAGGTAACATGTTTGTTACTGATACTGGCAAACGTTGTGTTCATGTTTTTCCGCGAACACTATACAAACACTTATCATCATACAGGGTCCATAGAGTCTAGTGATCCAATGGGTGACTGGTAATGTGATGGTACATTAACATGCTAAAATGGTCATGTAGTCTGTGCTGTTCAGCTGAATCAGTTAATGATTGCACTGGTCAGTTGTGAGTTCGTGGTTTGTTTAAAATCATACATCTAAGGTTTCAAAGGGCTGGTATAATCTTATTTTTGGTTTAAAAAATTTTAATTCCTTTGTTTTTAGCCTACGTGTAGCCGCACCCTCCCCCGGAAGGAAAAAACGTTTTTTCCTTTGGGGGAAAGGTGCGGCTACACGTACGCTACTTTGTTTTAAACTCATTGTAATTTTTTTTTTAATTTTATATTTTGGGGGCCATACGATTAGCGCTAATCGTATGGCCCCCAAAATATAAAACACGCAATTCCGCAATTTAGGCGTTTTTCGTAACATACGCCTACAGCATGTATATGCTATTAGTCATTCCCACGGGAAGTTTCACGCTTACGCGTGTGTATTACGTAGCGTTATTTTGTGTATATATATGCTATCCTAAGTTGTAACATTCATTCCCTGAAGAAGTCTCCGTTTGAGACGAAACGCGTCGGAATTAAAACTCACAGTTACAACTACAAAGTTCTCCTTTGTGCTGCTCACTAGTCCTCGTTAAAAAATTAAAAAAAAAGTTTAAAAAATTAAAAAAAAATTAAAAAAAAATTAAAAAAATTAAAAAAAAAATTAAAAAAATTAAAAAAAAAATTAAAAAAATTAAAAAAAAAATACATACCCATACCAACAAACAAAGGAAGATAAGGTCTAAACCAAGGCTAAAATTGAACCACAGTATATGCATTGCGCATTTTCCTTCAGCTTATGGATGCAACTTCTGTTCATGATCTAATGTTCTGATTTCGGGCTTCAGTTTGATGAGAAAAGCACACGATTGACTGTATTCGTTAGATTAGGTTTGACGTCACCCGTATCCTGCTTTTTTGTTCAGTTTGTGGAAAGAAATCCGTGTGGTCGGCTTGTTGAATTGTGACGTTTTTTTAGGGAACTAAAATACATTTTGAGTGTAATTTCAAGTTTATTGACCTTGACGGAGGATTTGGCCTGTGGTATATTATTTTTTAATTAAGTAGGGCCTAGTGATCCGTGTCAAGGTTTTGATCGATAACGCAGGATCTGCGCTGTCATCGTTTTGCACTGTGATATGAATATTGACACATCAAATTACTCTTCCACTGCCTTTGCCTCCTTTTCTGTATAATTTGTACTGACTGATTTAATACAGAGGAAAGATAGGTCGGAAAGAAACTGTGGGAAACGATTACATGAGAGTTCAGCAAGAATCAAAAGAAACAATCTACAGGAGGGTCTGAATGGGGTTACCTCGATAACACTAAACACTTTATTTTTTGGCTTTGTAACATGAAACAGTTAGATTTTAGGCATTTTAACACTAACATTAAAAAATTCTATGAAACAGTATTGTTTTCCAGAAAGAAGCAAAAACGGCTCCAAAAAGGCCAATATTAGTTTTCAATATTATCAAGGAGTTTTTGGCCATTTTAAGATGATTCCGTATTATTCCAGAAGATTTCCGAAGGCTGCCGTACATTTCCGAAGATTAACGAAGCATGGGTCGCACGTAATTTACATTCATGTCATCGATATGTCGACCGAAAAAGAAAAACTTCCACTCGCGCCAAAAAGTGTCACGAGATATTGAAGACCCGATGCATCGTGGAACCGCAAGAAACAGCTTTTGCTTTTGTTGGAATTTTATCCTTTTTAACTTGTATGCAGGCTAGAATGACAAGCTTGAATGATATACACTGTATTGACAGAGTTCATAACTTAATTATATGACCGTGCGATCAGGCAGCGAAGACGGCGAAGACAATACAATCCGTATCGCTGGCGCTTGCAAAGACCAAATGGATCAGGGAGAAGTGTTACGTGATGAGCCAGACAATAGCTGCGAAGTATGCAACCTGAAACCATGGTGCGACTAGCATCCCTACCTTTCAGGCCACCTCAAGGTTTCATTTGAACGTTTTTTTTTTTTGGCAACTGCATATGAAATAATGCAGGAGCCAATATGTCAAAGGAAACACGAGTTATTGAGTGAGTGAAGGAGCCAATCAGCGCGTGCCTAGTTTTTAGCCAATCACAATGCACAATATAATTCGCGCACCGCGAATAATTGTGGGAAATATCTGGAAGGTCCAAGGTCCATGTGCCCCACACACCAACATCGTCACGTTTGCAGTTGCAAAAAGGTCCGAATAAACTTAATAAATGCAGTAGCCACAGGCATGCAATGCTTGCCTATTTTGTTTCATAACAATAACAAATTTTCATGTTTTGTTTTTTTTTCGTTTCCTTTTCCACACATTTGAAGGATTTATATGGGAATGTATATACTCGGCGAAATGTTTGTAAGGATCCCGCGTAATCTCTTCGGCAGGTTTCTTGTTTTATTTGCACAGAGTAATAGGCAAATTAATTACTCACGTCTTTTCCACGTCTTCTTCTGTGAAATATAAATCACTGAGATCCACAAGGTTATGCATTACCTGGAAAAAAAAAAGAGGAATACAAAATTCTTGATACAATTATTAAGACTTTATGGAGACCATGGAAGGCGTAAGTTCTTTATATTTAATAATTATTCGCCGAAGGCGAAGTGATTCTCGGTGAATATTCACCGAGAATCACTGAGCCTGAGGCGAATAATTGTTTTAGTATAAATACACAGGTGATTATTTCAAAAACGAAAAGAAAAGCATTTTACAACAGGAAAAAGATTTATTTCACTAAAAGCGCGCGAACGACTGGCAGCCATTTTGTTCGTCGAGGTGATTATCGGCTGATAATCCGAGATAGCGAACCAATCAGAGTGCGCGATTTTGTATAATCACCAGAGTATTTATACTAAAAGGAAATATAAGGCCAATGATAAAAAGGAGGTTTAGGTTTTTACACCGAGGTAAACCCAAACACCTCAAATTCTGCCAAAAATATTTCGCTGCACGTCGCATTTTGAGCTCTCTTCTCGATGTTTAATATGTGATGAAACACTGCATCTCGTGTTTGATATAGTACATCTAAAACCATTATATTCTCTCTGACTAAATCAAACCACTTTAAACTCAAATATAATCACTTACTGTACGGCACAAGGGAGGCGATTCCTACCTCCACTTTATCAATGACTCCATCTTCGTTGTAGTCCCAGTTTCTAAATGTTTCCTCATTGGTTGGTTCAATGTTGATCCCAGTTTCCGGATCTTGCACCTCACTTGTGTCCAGGCCGCTTTCCAATGCACTTTGGATTATCCTCTGGCAGTCTTCGTCAGTCAAAAAATTGGGAATTTCTTCAACAAAATTGGGGAAGAGTGAGAAAGGAACCGTTCTGGGAGGGTGTTTAATGATAATGGGAACAATACAACTGCTACTACTAACAGTCATACTAATTAGTAAAAATCTACTAGTATACTTATGCAAATACCACAATCTGATTGGTTGAGCAACTGCACACTATGCCATTAGAGTGCGGCACTTGTTTGAAGATGGCGATGTCTTCGCGCTTTTAGAGACGTTTCGCAGGAAGATTTTTCACCGACACATGATTCGTTTATGATGATTTTCACTCAAACAATTAGATTATTCGCTCTCGATTTCTAAGAGGTGATAGAAATCTCGAGCTCAATATATAATCTTTAATTATAATATTAACCATCCGCGATCGCGAGTTAATTCTTATTTTGAAAATGTCGAAGAGAAAAATCGTGATCTGACTGGAACTGCGACTGACGCAAACACGTACATTGATTGGTTGAAATTGTTTTATTTAAACTGTGATTGGATCAGAGGTTGTCAAGCTGTCATATCAAATTTACTATCCCAGGCAAGCGCTGATTGGCTCCTTCACTCACTCACCCGTGTTTCTTTTGACATTTTGCCTCCTGCATTATTTCACATGCAGTGGCCAAAAAATGTATTCAATCCCATTCTGGACTTACCAAATATGGGTGGCCGAAGACTCAGTGTTTTTATCTCGTACATCCTCCCAGAGGAAAGCTGCTTTTTCTGAATATGACCGACCTGACCATGAGATAAATATTAATTAAACAGTATTTTATTGAAGTGAGAAGCCCCGTAAAGCTAAGTAGAAGATGCTGGATAACGGCGAACTTAACTTAAGGATAAATGATAACCAGAATTCATGTGGCGATACATTTGGCCCAGCTATGGTAATTGGGGGCATTGTAAGGGACGGACCATTAGAAAAGTGATGGGGGGGAGGGGGGAATTTTTTTTTTTCAGGTAAACCCCTCTGCACGAATTTTTTTACTACGTGTGAAAAAGTCACAATTGGACCTTCCTTCTGCATTAATTTTTTTTTACCTTCTTCTTTTCTAATGGTCCGTCCCTAAATAGAGAAACACATTCCAAACAGAGCATTAAACCTCCGTAAGAATTCCATAGGAGGCCGAGGCAGACCAGTTGGTATTCTAGAAGCGAGGTCCAGGGTTTGAAACTCCAGATGACGCGCTAGTGGTCAGGCGGGATTTGAAACTGGGACAACTAGATTTCAAGTCCAGTGCTCTAAGGGATGGACAATTTTATTCTTGAGGGGGGGGGGGGGTTGGGCAATTTTGTCTTGTTAAGAATTTTTCCCCCCTTAGAGCTGTGCAAGAATTTTTTTTAGGGGACTTCCATATTGCTGCTGTGCAGGAATTTCCCACCCCATCTCCCTCAAAAATAAAATGGTCCATCCCTAACCAGTATCAGTCGATCACCATGAAGAATATGAATCAAAACAAATTGCGTTACGACATAATTAAATATGTCACGCTGTCTAACCAAGTCCGCCATATAATTTACCTTTTCTGACTTTCGGCTTGCAACGTTTTTTTTTTTTTTATAACACATCAGAATCAATGAATTAAGATAGAAGAAGAAAAACTCGTGTATTGAACTGCAGATATTAAATATCTATCTAAAATAATTACAATTCCTTGCTTCACAATGTATTTTTAAGAATAGTTCCATTGCAAATGTTGCTTCAACCAATTTAATAAAAATGTTAAATAGAGTTTGTGGTTACTGTTATGAATGCTGCAAGAAGCGCACATCGAAGTGAATGTGCAACCGAGTCTCTGGGAACAAAGAGAAGACTTCTTGTCTTTCTTATACAAAAGTTATGAACATTCAGCGATCAAAAACTTATCTGCACATGTCTCTTTTTTCTCAGTTTTGCCTACCGTCTGATTTGAATAAATGACCTACTTATACCTCGTCATTGATCTATCCCAATGGCCAACTGAGTTTTTAAAAGCACAATCAATTGACACGTCAAACAACGGAGGAATGAAAACACCCAGAATTCATATCATATGATATTTTGATTATTCGCTTAGCGCTGATTTTCGAATGGAATAGGATTATTGTAGCTCTTACCTTAACGCCGTTTAACCGGGGAAGGATTTTAAAATCGACGCTCAGGTCCGGCCGCTGAATTTTTGAAGAACTCGTAGCATCTTTGACAGAAACATTTCTCTTGATGAGCGCTTCGTCTGGCGGCGTGTCAGAGTAGATGTTCTTGTAACAAATGGCGACGCATACCGCTGCCAGGCCCACGAGAAGCGCTAGAACTGCTGGCGAAGCTATGGTCGATTTGCTGTCTTTCTTATTGAGTTTCTGTTTAGTTTTGTCCTTCGAAAGTTTTTTCTTTTCCCCTCGCAATGGAGCCATAATGATTCGTTTGTAGCGTACCATGACTCGTTCACACGTGCGGATTAATTATAATCAACGACCACAAATTTACATAATATTGACTGATCCGAAACAAGTTTGCAATGAATCAGTAATAAATTGCATATCTCATATCTAAATATTAAGACATATTATTGCCATGGTGGTGGAAGCAATTTTTCAAGAGATTGAGATGATGTCATCTATTTAGGGATGTCTTTAAAAATAGTGCTGAAAGGTCGGAAAAGAGGCATGCAGTTAAAACTCGATCAAAAAAACAGTCGTTGTCGTAATAATAAACACTTATATATCTGTCAGGATTCAGAACTGACAGGTATCGTGAAAGAGACACGGAGGCGGTGGTTGAAATTATATTGCACGAGATTGCAGGGCAATGAAAACTCAGCGAAAGCGAGGAAAGAGGCCTTCTATCTGTTTCTATCTGTCTTGTTATGCATTCTGAAATGGACGAAATGGGAAATGGCAAAAATCGTCCTGTTGTATTCAACCCGAATGCAATGCATAGCTTCTTCCATCTGATTTCTGGTCTCGTTATAATTATCCAAAACTATTCTTTTCCTTTTTTTTTTGAAATTTTCGAGCACAACAATGAACTCTGTCGTATAGTAAAGGAGACCCTTCTCCGTACACAATTAAGTTTTCCAAACGGCTACACATTCGGCACTTGGAGCACAACAGCAAAATCTATTCTTAAACAGTTTACTACATTGTGCGCTTTAATTTATTTCTTAACCTGGGTGGTTTATTCATTCAATGTACTTTGTTTATTTGTTTATTTTTTTTGAGGGGGGGGGAGGGGAGTGGGGGCTGGCTAAGTAGAGGGGACCAGCTTGGGTGGCTCTCTGATGTAGCCTGGGATATGTGATAAAAGAGCTTTACACAAAGATCGCAATCTCAGGGTGAAATTTCAATGCTACCTGAGTATATTGTTCCTTATAACGGTTTGTTCCTTGGTCAGTCTATTTTGGCAATAAAAGACACTACACAATGGCTCAAGAGTATCGACTAATTTCAAGTTATATACAGATCTCGAATAACAGTAACATTTCATTCACTTCGACGTTCTGATTGAGTATATCAATTGCATATATAATTGAACGGAAGAGGGTCAGCTTATAATAGAGGGGACATGCTAAATAAATTTCTTCTTCCAGGGAGGGGTGGCTGATTAGAGAATGGCGGCTTATTTTAGGGGGTGTCTTAATAAAGAAAGGTGCGTTTTTTTGGTATCATCCGGATTTATATTTGGGATTCGGAGAAAACATGGATCATGGTGCTTCAGAGGAACCGATGAATCCTTGTCCAGTTTGGTTTCATCGATCTAAAGATATACCTTGCTCCACTGCCGATCATTTGTGGATCATTTCAAGACTTGGAGCTATCGTCCATTTGCATTATAATTCTACGTTCAATTTCAGTCTCGTACGTACGTCGTAACGGAACCAAAGCACTGGCGATGAAAGCCACGATTTTTGTCCCATATAGGTGTATGCAAATCACTAAGAAAACGACAGGCATTATTTTTATAAACCTTAGAGTTTTCCGCAACATTGAAGAGTTTAAGAAAAAACTTACCGTACCCTCTTGAAGACGAGTGATAAAAAGTCACGTTGTTTTGTTTGGAGGTCTGCATAGTTACTAGTGGTACCTGCTAAACTTGTTCAAGCCAACCAATCACAGAAGCGGATTGCAGATAAACGAAACACAATGGCCGCTCTAGTGGAAAGTGATTAAGCGCTGGTGAACCATAAGAAGTTTGGATAATTAATTCATGAAGAACTTCCGATCTCTGGTCGGGAAAGCGTCCTATAGTTGGAAGACTGAACTAAATGGCCAAGCAGTTTTTCGCAGTGTTGGCGTTAACTTTGGCGTATGTCTTATTTGACGTATGGAGTGTCGCTTGTGCGGCGGAATTTTCATCTTTGGAGGACACGTGCTCAGACAGCCAAGAAAATGAAGAGGATTTGTGTGACAGAAACGATGAAAATCTATACCTTAAAAGCACTGTAATCAAAGATAGCGAAAGGAATGAAGTCAGTGTGGAAAGAAACAAGATTTTGGATGGCTCCACAGTGCAGAGCGAGAAGGACAAAGTAAACGATAGCTTCAGAGAGATCAACGATAAACAAACACAATCCATCAACACTGGTACAAATGAGTGGTTAGGACTTAAAGTTCCATTTGTTGATGGTGTTAAGGTAAGCGTGGTCGACACTATTTCATTCCTTTCTAACACACAGTCTCCACTATAATTATGTCCGAAGCAGGCGCCATATTCAATGTAGTTCTACATGTAACTTCCCAGTGACCGCTACATGGTCCCAAGGGATGGGCCCTTTTATTTTATTATCTTTTTTTTCGAGGGGTGGGGGGGACTTTGTTCCCCCTTTGGGCTGTGCAAGAATTTTTTTTTTTAGGGTTATTCTACATACAAATGTCCGTCTTTTTGTCCCTGGGCCCACTGTGCATGACTTTTTTCTATATTGTTGCTATGCAGGAATTTCCAACCCCCCCTCCCCCTCAAAAATAAAATGTTCCATCCCTAAGTCATGCAAAAGACGATCCCTATTTCAAGCCAGTAGGATTTGCTAGACTCAAATACTATACTTAGTCATGTAACAGGGCTTTGACTTAATGATACAGTCCTCAAAAGTCATAAGTTGCATTAACGGTTACGCCATTATGTTTTGATAAACTACTCTCACTTCCCTTAGTGAGCAATGACCAACATGCATGCGACCTTGTCTCTGCACCACAGGTAGCTGAAGCTTACTAAATTCACTGGAGATTATATAAGTGGGATTTTTGAACATTCAAACTTTTCCCTAAAATTTAAATACAATTCAGTGAATACTCACACTGTCTTCTTGCTGCTGTATCAGTTGTGACAGTCCTGAATGAGCTTCAGGTGATTTCATTGGGGTCAAAGTTCTTTCTCTCTACCAATCATAAGAGAAGGAAAAAAATTCCCTTATAATCTACAGTAAATCAACTCTGACAGTAAGCTTGGGCTACCTGTGCTTGCACATCCAAAGGGTACAGATAATGAGAAGTGACAAAGTCATCAACTCCAAAAAATGTTTTACCCAACTCTATATACAGTTTTCCATCCTTTTAAAACCAGTGTTTAAAATTGGGTACCTTTGATCATTATAATGTTGAGAGTCACAAATTATACATGTAATTTTAATGACTGATATTTATGGTGCCACTACTTGAACACCCAGATAAATTTTCATACAAATTTTGAATGTGCGTTTTTTTGCTGAAGAACAGATTTGTGGCGATCAGTTTCTTCCAACTACGATGATTCTTTTTCAATCTTGATATGTTTTGTACAGTTACAGTGAGAGCAAATTATGTGCATTTGTTTAGATACTTGTGATTGGATAATTTGTATGGAAATTTGTTTGTGTGACCTTGGTTCAAGTACTCACACTGTAAGTGTATAGATCTGTACTGTTGGGTAATTTAAGATTCGACCTCCTCAGTATTAATGCAAGTTTTACAGTCATGTAGCAAGTGCAATTAAGGCTGACTGGGCTGCGACATAGCAAACACCAAACCATTGTTACAGTGCAGTGTCATCTGTGGCCACAATGGCATTTGATCATCTGCTCATCTGCAGTCGTCAGTGATTATCCAAGAACTAGACTTTGGAATCCAGTAATTTACTGTTTTGGCAGGTGGGGCATGTGCAAGAAATTGAAATTCTTCCAGGAGTCAAGCGTCAAATGAAGACTCTAAGCATGCGTCCTCTTGTCTTTGGTAAGAAATTCTGCTTAAACTGAAATCTCTTTCAACTTCTCTGGGCTTATCCCACTCAACGTACATTGGTTAAATTCAAAATCTGATTGGCTACTGAGAAGCTGTGTATTGATTGGTACAGTAAATGGCTTTGACATTAATGCACAAAATTATATTCATATGCACTGACTGGATATACACTGTATCGCGGATACCGGTAATGTTATTATAAGTGAGTTACTGATGCTAAAACAATTAGTCTATTTAGATGTTTGACTGTTATGGGAGAGTACAGATGAAAATCTGTTATTTAAGTACTAGAAGGTTACAAGAAGTTCAAAGCATTACTAACATTATTCCACTCTTGTTATAGTAAGTAACACTATGCATGATAATCTAGGATTAATCCCAAGAATTCCTTGCCTTCTCATACCCTGGAGTTCTTTACCCTTGCACAGCAAATGGGTTTTGCCACAACTTCAATGTCCTACATGTAAATAAAAAACTGTCAATGATGAGTGTAAACTTGATATGATTTTTGTTTTTGCTTATTATAATTACATTTCACTCTCGGACTTGCATGGTTTTACCTGATCTAAGGGCAGAGGCTATAGTAATTGTAAAATAGAAAGCACCCAGTCATCTTTAATATTCATGACGACTATAATTACCAGATTCTCTAAAGGCCTACATGTATGTAAACAGCAAAGGTCAAAGTGGACCAGGCTAATGATAAATGATAGCGATCCATTTCAAGTCACCCTGTGTAAGAATGACCCAAACTTTTATCAATAGTGCACTACAGTATCAAGCTATTAGGTCTCTGAAGAACTACTGTAAAATAGTTAATTATAATTCCATTAATGTCTTCTGCTCTAGACATTGGAGACCTGGGAGCTTGGTTTTTGGAAATGCTTTCTCTCTTTTATCATTCTGTTTTGCCTTCTTTCAGAAATTCCTGAGTTTCTGTACCCAGATGAATGCGAACTCATTATCGCACTTGCTGAACATAAAACTATGAATAAAAATGCAAAGAAAACTAACAGTGGTGGAATATATTTTGAGGATCCTCATACTACTTTTGAAAAGTGGGATTTAAATCATGATGGTTACATTGAACCAAAAGAGGTAAGACACTGTGTGTTCATCATGGGGTGCAACTTAAGTATCACGATAAAGGGAAAATAATTGGGTGGTGCATGGCCCTTGGATCATTTTGTAAAGGTCCTTATCTATGAGAAAGTTTTCTTGGCTTTGACATACACATGGTCAGTACCCTTTTAAGTTCCTTGATGAAAAGTATTTCGGAAAGTGATAGACAATTTTAATGAAAATTAAATCGAAATGCAACCAGGTTTTTAGAAGAGCAGTTGTAGATATTACAGTGTAAAATTCTAGAGTCCCTGTTTCTGCCATGCAGTGTCAATAGTACACCGACCCTACTGTCGTGCTATAGAATTCAACCAAGATCTTTGCTTTATCCTCTAGAAGGCTCTTAAAAATCCAGAGTGATCTACTCAATGATAAGCAATGCCTTGTTATTCGAATTGCTACATAAATAGTTGTGTGGTAAACAGTGTTGCTCAAGATTACTCTCTGAAGGTTTAGTTAGTAGGTGAGAGTTCTGGCTGTAACAAGCACTATATCACTTGCTAAGCTTTTTTAAGTGGGCATAAGAGAACTTTTAAATCTGGTCTAATAAACCCTGTTAATTAACATTCAAATACCAAAGAACATAAAGGCATAATTTTTGGATTTTCAAAAACACAAAGTGCTTCTTCAGGGTTTTCAATAAGAATTGTAGCAGCAGGAGAATTGTGTAAATTAAGTACCAGGAGAATATTTTGAAAGCACTCTGGACATGTCTGAATTTAAAACTAGCTGACAGGCCATCTAAATTTGACTGGAGAATTCTTTATCATAGCTGGAGAATTCTCCCATCTCCGATGCCTAATGAACACCGAGCCTCATGTCCGATTTGGACAGAAAAAGTGTAATAGAGACCCAATTTAGTCCTCCCTTGAGATGACAATTAGTTAATCTCAAAGAGATTCATTGATTTAAATTTTGCTGCTCATAAAGCTTAATTGACGTTTATAAAATGAAATAATGAAAAAAATGTTCTTGTGTACTGTAAATGGAGGTCAACGATTATCAAAGAGAAGATCGAGTTGCACTCTTGAAGAAATACAGTCATCAAACTTTTCTTTGGTTTGCAGTTTGTTCTAGTTCCTGGAAAAATGGACTTGAAATTCACAGAGGAAAATGCCACTCAAATGTAAGTTCATTGCTACAGTTTGCTTCTTTGATCTTTTGCATAAAAGCTAAAACTTCAATTTGGTTCTATAGATATAGTACTGCTCTAATGTAAGTTGACAATCTCAACTGGATCCTCGAAACTTGATTCTTGGGTCGCGAAGGTATCAAGAATTGAGAGGTCTGGAATATTCATAAACTTGCGTTTGTTTAGAAATTAACAATTCATCTCTCAAAGAAAGAACAATAACCATTCACACACAAGTATTCAGTTGTTTGTACATGTAGGTGTCCACTCAAAGTTACAGTAATGGTGTCTAATGGTTTGCAACGAGAAGAAAATATCTTGAATATCTCACCAGATTTGAAGTGTCAAGAGTTACTTTGTCATAATATTATGAAATAAGAAGTACATCTCACAATTACTTTTGCTTGTATTGCATTCAATGAGGAAATATGACAATTGCCATAAAAACTTGTAAGAAAGGACCCTGCGGACCATAATAGTAATTATTATGTAGCCAAACGCCAGTCAAAACATGATAGATATGACAATCTTTATTCTCATGTTGTTGTAATTAAGTTTTTTTTATATGTATGTCCATAATACATGTATGCATGAAAATAATGCCACAAATCGGGATTGACCACCGTTTATTTATCAAAGTTTACTTATTTTATCAAAGTTTTGCTTCATTTTATTTACTTATCAAAGTTGAACAAGTTTGTCGGTGCGTATAAATAGCGGGAAACAACACAAGTCAGTTAAAACCGTGTCACTCAACGGATCATACGATGATACTGCACTTTGAAAACAAATATAAGCACAATAATGCAAATAATGGCATGTGCTCAATAAATGATATCTTTCTTTCTTTCTGTTGTAGGTTTGAGAAGTTAGAGATGGATGAGGATGACGATGGTAAGTGTTAATCAATCAGGTAGCCAGGTGTGTTCAGTGTTACAATTCAGGTTATTATCAGTGGTTTTCAATTCACCTGTCAGCAAAAATAAATTTGCAATTACTTTGCCTCAAAGTTGTGACATTAATTGGTTACACTGTACCACTACAGCTTAAACATCTGGCACCACTGCCCACTGAATCAATCAGAAGTAAGCCAAAAACTACTTGTAACAGCAACTTGGTCGCAACCCTTGTCCTGCTCTTGGTATTGAAAACAAGTAATTGCTTTGAATTTTAGGGACTGGTCATTTTACTGTGGATAGGGTAGGGAGGGCTGGTGCAACAGTAAAATAAATTTACAATATCCCATGTTTGGTTTATCCTGACCCCTCCACCCCTCCTTCTCCTGAATTTTTGCCAGCTAGCTTAATATACTAAAAATTTATGTAGCTCCCCTTTTGCCCATGCATAAGAATTGGTTACCCACCGCCTATGCCTGTCAGTTTGCTGCAGCTAGGTATGGTGTACATCTGTTTGATTGACCAGGATAATTACACAGTACTTTGGCTCTACGACAGTCAGTTCATTACTGCTGCTTTTTGGAAAATCGAAGTAAAAGAGAAACAAGTGTTGCTGAAGACATAGTTTGCATTCTTCAAGTACAATGTGATATTTAATGTTCTCTTATTTCTTGGAATACGATCTTGAGAGCTGTTGCTGTAAAAAAAAATAACAAAAAAAAAATGTTTTTATTCCCTACTTGGAAGAATGCAGCTTCCTTTAATAGCAGGATGTCTGAGTTGCTTGGTTTGCTATCAATGAATACTTGATTATTTTTTGTGGTAAAACCCTGAATATAATATATCTGCTTCTCCATCTGCCTTTACCTCTTCTGTTACGGTATCAGGGTGCTCAAACTTTGTGATTAATAAGCCTTACATTTTCGTCTATTAACCCTTTCACTCCTAAGTTGTCTTCATTTGATGATTAAAATCGTCTGGCATTGGTCAGAGTAAAATCTATAAAGTTACTCTTGGGAGTGAAAGGTTTAAGCACAATCATTTTTTGCTGTAATGAAATTTTGTTAACCCATTTCTTTCTTTAGTATAATGTAGTAAAATAAATAAAGTATGGATAAGTAAAAAAATAAAGAATTAAAATCAAAATTAATACTATCAAAATTAATTCTCAGGCCATCTGGACCCCTGAATAGGTCGTAACAATAAGACAGTTTTACTACAACTGATGTGCTACTGTTGTTTTGTTTTTCATGTAGGTAAAGTAAATCTAACTGAGTTCAAAAGCGTTGACCTGGAAAAGATAAGAGCACACATTAATGCTCTTCTAGATGATGAGTCCATAAGAAGAATCCCATCCACCATGAGGTCATGGCTCTGGCATGATGAAGATGAGCTACTGAGATATCAACCAGATTTACTGGATGGATTTCATGAGCGGTGAGAACCAGTTCAATTTTCATGAACACAAATTATGGGTCATTGACCAAACATGAAGTCAATATGGCTGAATATTGGTTGGGTTCTGTTTTGGATTGATATACATTCCAGTCCATAACAGGAATTAAAAAGGAACTAGGACAATTTCCAGTCAGGTTGACTGAACAAGCTTGGTCAATCAGAAACTCTTTCCTGTGTTTAAATATGGAATGTAATATTATTGTTCATCGTGGGTGATGTAGTTGATACTTGGCCTTTTCATTTGTGTCACAACATAGTCGCATGGATGTGCTTCACAACCATTGGTCTTCTTCACCATCACTATCGATTTTACCCTACCTACATATCTCTACAGAGAGTGAAAAGGTACATTTTCAAGTTCAAGAAAGTCCTCTTTGAAAACTGTTATTCTCTTCAAGACTTTCCCATACAAAAAAATCCTTGGTGTTTCTTAACTGTTAATTGTTTAAGACAGAGAATGTGTTAGCTAAACATGAATTTTGTTCCTCAGTGAACAACAAAGTCAGTACATTTTGGATGAAATGAAATTCTGAGTAAATAATCACTGAAGTGAGCTGTCATTTTTTTAGGTTACAGGCTGTGACCAATATACCCAAGGAGATAATTCAAGAAAGTGAACCAATGCAGGTACAAAGCATAAAAAGCCAGTGTTTTTTCAAATAGAATGAATGCAAAGTTCAACATTTTTTCAAGTATACACCTCATTACGCTCTTCAGCAATATCAGTACTGTTGTGTGTTATGATTATACTCTTTGTTTTACCATACAGTGTGGCTCCAACGCTTTCCTCTCGGTGTCAAACCATACAGTGTGACCATTCTTTGAAATCCTACTGAACAGTACTGTACTATGGTTTTACAAAAGGTCACATTTCTGTAGCTTGATCATAGACAGATATGCTTCTACTAATGAGGCAATTTTGTAAACAAAGAATTGCTTATTTTGTTGGTCCGTTACTGTGGCCACTATGCTCCATTATGACACCACATGAAGAGACTATCTAATCAATGCTTCCTTTTCTAAAAGTTGGAGCACCTAGGGGAGCAGGGTTGGCGCAGTGGTGAGAGCGCTCGCCTTCCACCAATGTGGCCCGGGTTCGATTCCCGGCCCCGGCGTCATATGTGGGCTGAGTTTGTTGGTTCTCTACTCTGCTCTGAGAGGTTTTTCTCCGGGTACTCCGGTTTTCCCCTCTCCACAAAAAAACCAACATTTGATTTGATTTAATTTATTTCATTTGTGCTTTACAGTGTCCCCAATTAGTACAGCAGTGCTAAATACACTTGACACTCAAATAAAGTTCATTATTATTATTATTATTACCTCTGATGCAGTAATCAGAGAGGGTTCAACTTGTATAAGCTTGAATCCTGACAAATGCATCTATACAGCTGTACAATAAAGTTATGTGATTTTCTTTTTCTCCTCAGGTGCTTCAGTTTGAACAAAACAATTATCAGTATTGCCAGCAGGACAGTGAACCAACATTTGACGGTGTACCATGTTGTCTCTATGGTGACATGCAAGAATGTCGAATATGCAGGTGATTGCTACAACCATTATCTGTGAAAGCTCAGGCTATCACACAGTACATCTTTTTTATGAATTCCTTTACATTAATTTACATAACAGGTGTAATTGAATTAGTTAACTGACTAGAAACCTGGATGTAAATAATTAATATTTTATTGGAGATTCTGGGGCTAACTGGACCATTATACTTGATAATTCGTTCGATACCTTTGACGCAAGGTGACGTAGGGAAGCATGGCGAAGCAAAAGCATTCAGCTTCCAATCCTAAGGGTCTGAGTTCAAGTCGTGCCCTTGAGCATGTTTTGTAAAAATAGGTCCGCATTGCATACATATTACAGGTGCTAAACTTAATTTATTAACTTATCCTGATACATGTATAACTTCATTATACATATTATTATAATATACATTTTTAGTGGTTTTAATTTCTTATTGTAATATTACCGTAATTCTTATGCCAAAGGTAAGAAATAAAATTTATTACTATTATCATTATTATTATTATTATTATTGTTATTATTATTATTATATGTGGCTTAGTCTAGACCACGTGACAGGCGCTCGACTCTCGTGGACAAATAAATGAATAAATAAATCCGGTAGTGCCATAATGTGGCTTAATACACCTCATGTAAGCGACACAAAAAGCCAAATGGTTTGCCTCCAGCCAGTCGTGACTCCAACCGTGAATTTATTTGTTTCACTCACTAAGCTCTACCCCACTAACCTTAATGCAATATTTATTGCCGAGGACAAATAGCTGTATATTTATTTTATTTATATTTCTCACATAGACTTTTTTCACTAAATCCTGTTAAGGCCATTATGTTTAATACATAATTATGTTGTAGGTTCCAATGGTTCCAAATTAGTTTCATTTGTTTTTTTTTTAATAATCTGAAACTAAGGAGCAAACAAATCAAAGTAGTTTGGAACTATTTTAACCTGAAATTCATTTTAACCTACAACACATATTTTTCCTTTCTTAAGGTTTATATCCGTCAATTACTTTTTGAACGACGTGGATGACGGTGGAGAGCTCGTTATTTCCTTAGCGAACAACAAATTTGAGGTACAAGTTAAATTCGCTTCTATCAGCTTTTCATATCATAACCAGGAGCGTTCCTTTATGTTGGGTGGCTGATCTGCAGCACTGTAGCAAATGTGGCTATTCAATTTAGAGAATTCATATTTCCCACGAAAACGTCTCTTCCAGACAAGAAAGCTAACAAACCTTCGAAAGAAACTCTAAAAATTTCACTCAAACTAGTTTCTTTTTTGACAGAATAAAACAGGTTAATTGATCAATATGAAAGACGCGAAAAGTAAAAAAAAAGTACTTGAAAATGCGAATTAGTGTATTTCCCCATGAAAAAACATTGTAATCATCCTTTAAACCCTATTTGCACTCGATTTCTATTTTAAAGTATGAAACCTCAACGGAAAATGTGTTTTGCATTATTTGGTAATCGGACTTATCACATGTAGTGTTGTCATCAGTATCAACTTGAATTATATGGATACAAACTACAGGATTTTAATGGATACGGGATATTCAGACCCCCCCCCCCCCTTCCCCAATGGGGCCTCAATAGGGGAGAGGAGGCCTCCTTCCAGCCAGCTGAGAATAGTGTTAAAGTCCTCCTTTGGGGCCTTAAGTCGCCATGTTTTTTTTCTGTCAATTTTATTTAAGTCCCCTGAAGATGCCTTAAATCGCCTAAACGTTGCCCAAAGCCGGCCGGACCAACACTCAGGGTCTTCAAAATAACTGAGGAGAAAGTGCTGCCTTTGTAATGACATCTGTAAATGGTTAGACTTTCTAGTCTTCTCGGATAAGGACGATAACCCGTAGGTCCCGTCTCACAAGTTCGTATAACTTCGTTCAACATTAAAGAACCCATATATTGCTCGCAAAGAGTAGGAGACGTAGATCTCGGTGTTGTTCCTAAAAATCTGTGGGACGTTAAAGAACCCACACACTGTTCTAAAAGAGTAGGGGACGTAGTTCCGGGTGTGGTGGTCTATCTCTACGTCTGGTTTCATCTTACAATTCATGCATGGGTTGGGTGGGTGGGTGAGATCATATATGGACGAGATCATGCTCGAGATCATGGGTGAGATCATGCTGACGTCCGATCTCACCCAATAGAAGTGTAAACATATTCATATGAAAAAGTGCGCTATATAAATTCATTATCATTATCATTATCAAAGTTGCGGCGACGTAAGGTCCCGGAGTAGGTGTTACCATTGTTTTCCTTCTGTTTCTCTGTTTTTAAAACATTCTCCGCCCTTTCTCTTGGTTAACCTGGTCCATTGTCTCTTTTTCTTCGTTTCTATTCCAAAATGTTGCGCTGCAACAATAGGAGAATGTCATGAACAATTCTGGAAACTGGACTGGTTTCTTCACGTTTGACAAGACGACAGGAAGTCGCACCCCGTTCCAAGTGGATCTCGAGTTCAAAGTGGACGGAGCCAATCAGATTCTGAGTGGCAAAGGGCAAGATGAAGGCGGCGCCTTTGAACTGTTTGACAGCCTAGTGACAGGTAGTATTGTTAGATTCCGGAAGAGATACATAGAGACGGAGAAGTCGTCGAACTTGTCCATCAAATATGTTGGCAGATTAAAGGGCAATGCTCAGATAGAAGGTAAATGGTGGATTCCAGGTATGGAGAAGATGCATGGCTTCTTCTTTATGCGTCAAGAACAATATGAGGTAAGAACAACTTATCATATATGTGCTCGAACGTATATACATTTATTATATGGATAATAGTGTTTTACTGGAGACTGAAACATTCGTATTTTCCATATTTTCACTCATCCGATCAGTGAAGATATGAAAAAGTTATGTACCAAATGTCCCGGATGTACGCGCGCGTCCTAACGAAATCTTCCCATCCATATAATAAAAAGAACATTACTCGGTGGCTTGAAGATATGAACTTTATTAACTCGAAAATAAAATTCATTTCTTCGCGCCACCGTGTAATACCCTATATATATATTCGTTCCCATCCAGAGTTAATATTTATCGTATCTAGGGTTAATATTTACCGTATCTTCTTTAGTTCTTTTTTTTATTGTAATTGGTCTTTGTTATTTACTTTGTGAGCTGAGATCTTGCTTTATAACACTCCAGGTCTCTTCTGGTCTCCCTTCGTAACTAGTAAATCAAGTGTCCCTTCGTTCGGACACATTAACTTCTTAACAACAACAACTTATTAATTAATTGAAAAGAAAGTACAAACTTTCACTCATGTCCATGTTCAATTTTACCGTTGGTTTAAATTTTATTTTCCTTTGTTTCAAACTCATTATCATACATTACCATACCAGAAAACAAAGGAAAATAAACTTTGAACCAAGGGAAAAATTGAACGGCAACATCTACATTCGGCAGAACTAGTCGTGGTACGAAGTGCGAGGACGATACATTATACGTTATTGAAAACTGTTAGTCATGTAAATACATATAACGGTAACAAGAACTGATGTACAAATATGAATATCAAGACAAATACTACACACATGGTCCGAAATTGCGCTTTCCTGGTCGCCAACGCGACTAAAAATTTTGCACTGGCGACCAGAATTTCACAACCGGTCGCCAGCGGGCGATTAACTATTTCATAGAGATGTGTCAATCGTCTTGACAGAACGCGAAAGGAAAGAGAGTTTTGAACATAGAACAAAGAACCAAACGGCAGTTTTTCAGTTGCGTACATTTCTTCTCCAAAACGTAGAGACAAGAGAAGATATAAAGTTGACTTGAAACATTTGGCAGTCGCACGAAACTGCGTATATGGTCGGCATTTGATTCGTTCGTGGTGGTTTTTCAGTGGTAGGTGTATCAATAATCAGCGTGTTTGTATTTAATCTTATTCGTTAGCGGAAAAATCGCCATTGCGGCCCCAAACACGTTTGCTTCGTTCTGATTCTTAAAAGGAAAATTGGCGACCAAAAATTGTGGCTTGTGTTTCGCTGCAAAAGAAAAATTTTATTGTCGCTTTTTGGCGACCACATTTTTCCACATGGCGACTGAAAAAAAATTCCAGTCGCCAGTTGGCGCCTGCCTAAAAAAGTTAATTTCGGACCCTGACACAGTTGATTTTAGGGTCAAATAATTAACCAGAACAGGTTTCCTTTTCGTCATCTCCTCCCTCAGTAGTGTATCTGTATTTATTTGTACAAATCTGCATTCATTTGTACAGATATGGATGAGTGGTGCCTTGGGGGAATGCAATTCACACTCCTATTGCCCCAAGGGAAATCTGGTCATTAAACCAGAGCGAGGCAAGGCTGTCATGTGGTACAATCACGTGATAAACGACCGGGGTGACTGGATTGGGGGTCTAGACAATAGTATGTATTATGGCCATTGTGACGTGAACGAAGGTGAAAAATGGATTGGTGTAAACTGGATTAACGTTGCTGGTGACGGAATAAACGAGTTACGAGCTTGGAAAAAAGGAAGTAACTTCATATCCGAGGCAAGAAGACATAGCTATCCTAACATAGTTAAAAGCTTAGGAAAAGCGGCCGGCGATGATGCCATAGATGTCATTGAAGAGGAGTTTAAGAAAGATTTAGAAAGCCATGAAAAATGGACGTTTGAATCGCGACCCAAAGAAAGACACGTCCTTAATGCAGTGGTTTCGCTTTTAAATGAGCTCAGTGACGATGACTTGAGAACTGTTTCTAACACGGTGCACGAAAAACTGCAGTTAATATGTGTGCCGCTAGTTCTTAACAAGGGTGGTAGGATTTCAATAGTGGATGGAAGTTCGGCGGAGTAAAAAAAAAGATTTATTTATTTTTTTGGAATTAGGGGGATATTTTAAGAAAGGCCTCCGAAGATGACTTGACAAGTCCACATCGCGTCTTCACAAGAATGGCATACGTTGGCCTCTTTGCGTCAACAAACTTTACCCCGTATTATTAAAAGTTGTTGCGATCAGGAACCCATCACCAGGAGAGTTCCCATGTGTTGGGTGGCGTCCCCAGCACAGTAGCAGATGTGGTTATTTTTAGAACTCATATTTCCCGCGAAAGCGGTTTCCGCCATTATAAAAGCGACAGTAGAAATTCTCATCAGAAATTGACATGTACGTAGCGCAATTTGATTGATCGTTGTAATCATATATTTGTTTTCTTTGCCGCGTAATAGAAGTTGAAAATAGCACCATTTATTACTGTGCTGGGGCAGTGGGCTAATATTGGAGAGGAACGTACGCTCCTGGTGATGCGCTCCTGTTGCAATTTAAGCTCAGTTAGACAAAAGTGTGCAACCTTAAGGCATGCTCAACGGCGAAGAGAAAAATACTAGGTATGGACAAAGTGCTAGACGAGGCCAAGACTGGCCTGAAACGTCAACTGAATAAAATCTTGTGTAACTCTGGAACCTTTCGGCTCATGCATGATTAAAATCAGTTTTAAATAAACCCAATACAAGAACAGTAATCTTCATATACTGTAAACACAAAATAGTTCTCTTATTCTCAGGACATTTTCAAGCCCCCGTCAATTATTTTCCCCGAACTGAACCTGGATTAAATTGAACGTCTTTCTTGGCAAAAAATAATAGCAATATTTAGAATGTTTAGAAATTGATTAAAAGTTAACTTAAGTGACCGAAAAGTAGTTTTCTTTGAGACGGAAATGTAAAATTATATTTATTCAAGAATTTATTTTTCGAATTAGCAAACAATTTCCACATTTTTCCAAGCCACTTTAAGTTGTTCGCTTTAATAAAAGAAAGTAGTTTTTCTTTATTTTTCTTTAATCATTTTCGTACTCAAAGACACAAGCGCTTTCTGTTGCTGCAAAAAATTGGTTTTCGAAACTTTTAGAGTGAGTGCCTGTGCGAGCTGCTCACTACCATCAGCAATACTTTGTTTTGACAACATTCAAAGTGAACTTTGTTATCATTGGTGGCTGCCTTGACTTAACACTTTTTTCTCACAGTTTAGCAATTTGGTGATCAGAAATAATCTTAGAACGTAATAGTGACCTTGAAATTCAAGATATTTAAATACCTCTCAGCTTCTTTTAAATGTCCACCTCTCACAAAGGAAACATTTGGTCGACAAATCAACTTAATTCTAACAGTGATAACATACATGCAAAATTTTCAACGCGCTGATGGCTGAGAACGCGTCAATTAATCCCAAACAGTGCGGAGAGTTCAAGTTAAGTGCAGAAATTTGAAACCAAAGTTTTCCATGTATATTACTTACAATTAGCATAAACACTCAGGTGATTATACAAAATCGCGCGCTCTGATTGGTTTGCTATCTCGGATTATCAGCCGACGATCACCTCGACGAACGAAATGCCTGCCAGTCGTTCGCGCGCTTTTGATGAAATAGAATTTTTTCGTGTAGTACAATGCTTTTTCTTTTCTTTTTGTTGAAACAATCACCTATTTATTTATACTAAAACAATTATTCGCCTCAGGCTCAGTGATTATAGGTGAATATTCACCTCGACTTCGTCTCGTTGAATATTCACCGATAATCACTGAGCCTGAGGCGAATAATTGTTAAGTAATCAAATGATATCGAGTGCAATTTTGTATAAGTAAGCACTTGCAATTTTTTGAGAGACAACAAATTGCACTTCCCCTACTGGCTCGTTCGATTTTTTCAGTCTTTGAAAAATTCGCTTGTGCTCATTTATTCCAAATTGCACTCGAAATTATTTGATTACCTATGCTCTAAGAACTACTCTTTGGAAATATAAGCATTCATTTATCATACGCTGTGGAAGTCTGTATTCAATAAACTTGACTATTGCAGCGGACTTTTGTTCGGTCTTCCTACGATCGCTGATATCTCAACTCCAGAGATTACATTCTGAAGGCTACTATCAGAATGGGCCCTCAAGCGCTAACAGATTTTGTTATATACCTAGACTTTCACTCAACAAAACGAGCACTATGATTGGTTGATTCTTGGTCACGTGCCTCCGATCAAACTTAAATGTATCCCGACCGGGATACAATTGCTCAGTTGTTGCCCGCGCGCCAATTGTGCCGTCTTTGTTTGTTTGTTTTTGCTATATTTTGTTTAAGGGAAAGTCGAAATATATAACAAAGCACTTAATGTATGGTCCCTCGGGAAACTAGTTAGTTTTGTTTTCCCTCGAGTTCTGATGTTACCCTCGACTTCGTCTCGGGAAACATCAGGACTCTCGGGAAAACAAAACTAATTGTTTCCCGAGGGACCATACATTAAGTGTACACTGTAGTAGCACACCACTATGCCTTTAGTTGGCTACCTGTTGCATTTAGGATCGATTCAAAGACTTATACTAACGTTTAATGTCATTCCATTGTGGTCTTGGGCTTAAAATAAATAAAACAACAACAACATAAAAACAAAGAAAAAGTGTATGTACTGGGGAATTCCAGTAGATTTGCCTTCTCAAGAACTACAGTATAACAGACCTGTTTGCTGACTATCCTCATGTTGACTTTTTTTTCTTATGGTTTACAATCTTTTATCATTTTGGCGAACAATTCCTAATGATGGGATCTAGGAACTAATCCCCAGTGATAGCCGGCAACCTATGGTCGGGTGGTTACTCAGTAGTGCCGGGTACTTGTCATGAACCTGTAATACCTGCTCTAATAAATAACCCAGCGTATCGTGTCGGTTGATTCAAGTGTTTCAGCAAAATAGCATTTCCTTCGAAAGCGAAGTGCTTTCTAGAAAAGAATTCTACTACGTATGATGGGAATTTCGCTCAGCAATGTTATAGTGCTGATTTATTTTCTCGTCTTACATCGTACAGCGCTCGCCCTTCTGAAAACCGCTGATTTATACAAGCAGCTAGAGGACTACTGTGACAAAAGTAGCGGTCAATGCACAGAGCAAGGAAACGAAAGCGAAGGCTCACAAATTCGTCTTCTTTTACCGCGGATTAACGCAAAAAAGGTAAATGTTTTTGTTGGAAACTAGGTTTACTTAGAAGTTTCTTTTCGGTTTGAAGTATGTATCAAAAGAATAACCAACATTGTCTGTAACTTTGGTCTCGGTTTCAACCAACTTTTCATCTTCCGTAAAGCAGTTTTTGAAACGGCCTGTTGTTGCGTTTAAATAACAAGCATAAACAGTCGAATCCTGGTTTGATTGAGACAGGATAAGCTTGATCAAAATTGTGCTTCGATTGTCTAGCACAATTTTGGGGAAAGTCTGCTAGATTCTCTATAAAGTAATTTTGTATTTCCGGGCAGACCAGACGGGTAAAGTTTTTAAAAAAACGTTCGAATAGTGGGGTTTTAGCAACGATTCTAAATATAGCATACGCCAAAGCCATGAAACATTTCATGCATTGCAGTCTTAACATCACGTGAAAATAGTCAAGAGTCGATGTCATAACAGACACTACCACGAAGTTTTACTTCATTTCAACACGAAGGAGATTTTTTATCTACACGTGTCGCTCGCTGATTTAAGCGATCCAAATTATCCATTATACTATCGCTTGATCAGTTTTCGCGAGGAACCTTTTTTAGTAGACTTACATCACCATAAATGACTGAATTAATAGTGCGTGTTAGTTTTGGCGGATGAATGAGCAAATATGACTTGGAACAGTGTCACACTGCATACGATGGTCATGGTCATTTTTGTTTTTTGTTTTTTATTTTAATTCCTTTTTAACTTTGGAGCGAATAAATCTCCTAGAGGAATAAGTATTTGCAAACCTCTTTACTTCCCTTGAAAAGACGCTACAATCTTGGACCGATTGACAGAAGTCGTCATTTTAATGCATATTTTTTAAATTACCGGAAATCTTACGCCCCCTTTACCTTCCCCCGCCCCCTTCAAAACCCCCTCAACTCCCTGTTCCCCCTTAATTCTCTCGCTCTCCCTTAGCTCCCCTCGGATCCCCCTTTAACCCCCTCGGGTCCCCCTTCAACCCCTTCGGGTCCCCCTTTAACCCCTCGGGTCCCCCTTCAACCCTCTCGGGTCCCCCTTTAATCCCTTCGGGTCCCCCTTTAACCCCCTCGGGTCCCCCTTCAACCCCCCGCCCCCTTTCAACCCCTTCGCTACACCACATCACTCCAATACTGAAAGAATTACACTGGCTTCCTGTTTCTCAACGCATTAAATTCAAGATTATGTTACTTACCTTTAAGGCTCTTCATCAACAATCTCCTGTCTACATTCAAGATCTAGTAGCGTACTACCAACCTTCCAGAATCCTCCGATCATCATACTTATTACTTCTTAACCCCACGAATTTTCACCTGAAGACGTATGGTTCTCGAGCTTTTGCTGTTTCCGCTCCTAAACTCTGGAACAGTCTACCTGTTTCTATCCGCTCATGTGACAATCTAAGTTCTTTTAAATCTAAACTCAAAACTCATCTTTTTAAGAAAATTTATTATTCTTAGCGAGTTTTACTTTCTATTACTTTCTTAAATGCACATTTTTAATTATTAAGATTAGTACAGCTCATTTTAGGGAAAAGTACAGCGCCTAGAGCAGTCATGGATAGGCGCTATATAAATATTTATTTATTATTATTATTATTATTATTATAGAGTGGTTGCCATATTTATTTCCGAGCAAAAAAGTGTTAGTCGGTCCAAGATTTATGCCAAATATTGTAGTTCATTCTAGGGGTTGTCCCAGCAAAATGTCACCCCTAGCGGAAAAACATCGGGCGTGCGTGTGTAGCGTCAAGCAGATGAGTAACCGAAGTTGTACATGAACCAAGAGAAAATGAGGGAAGAGCACATAAACCCGTCTGATATGATAAGGGAACGAATTTTTTTTTCGTCTATCCATTTTTATATCTCGTTCCATGGCTGCGCGGCTTCCCCATGGCGCATTGAAATTACAACCACGTGAGATGAAGGACATCAGCCATTGGTCAGTTAAATCAGTTTTCGGACCTAAAAATAGATTCTGTCCCCTTATCATAGTAATAGAACCCAGTATGGAAGATACGTTCTCTTACCTCATTTTCTCTTGACCTAACCTACTGATCTCTAGCCCTTCAGTTTTTGAAGTCCACCATGTTAAACACTACTCTACAAAGCCTCTCTTAAACTCTATCAATTAACCGTCGACTGTACAAAACTTGCCAGGTCATTGGATCTCCGTTTTCGTGGACTATTCCAGAATAAAATGCCCACGATGTGATGTTGTCTATATACATGTATATCTTGCTTTACTATTCACTCCAGGTGGGGTTCACACAAGAACTTGAACTGATAGAGGGGACAAGACACATCATAAGAACACTGAGCCTAAATCCTCCAATCTTTGGTAAGTTCGGAATGTACTAAGTAAAACGGTAACCTCAATGTAGTAATTTTTTTTAAAGAAAGCAATTTAATCTAAGCTGCTGGTACTTTTGGGGGGCAGTGCAAAGCATTTGTAGAGGTAATGCTATGGGTCAAACGCGATTGCAATATCTTGTGCCACAATGACATGCAAAGTTTAAAAGCAAGACAGTCTGGTAGGTTTGTTTGCCTTCCTGCGTGAAAAAAAAAAACATCATGGAAAGACCTTTTTTCAATTTTTCTAGATGACAAAGAGAAATTGCTAAGGAAACTTAAATGAAATGCAAGCAGTGACTAGTTAAACATTAAACTATAGCCTGCCGCCAATAGCACAGTAGGAAACAAAATTGTGTCGCTGATGGTGTCCTTGGCAATGGGCTCCTTACATACGCGAGTTAAAGTTGTACCAGCACATTTTCATGTAGTATATCAAACACGAGATACGGTGTTCAGCATCACATATCAAACATCGAGAAGAGAGAGGAAAATACGACGCGCAGCGGAGTATTTTTGACAAAACTAATTAGAGGTGTTTGATATGCGATGAAACACATAAATCGAGTGTTTGGTATGGCTTCTCGATCGAAATTAATTAAGAAAAATTAGCGATGCAAAGACGAACCATGTTTCGTGAGATATCCAAACACGTCACGGTGCTTGATTTCCTTTGTCTTTCTCTCATGCATTATTGTTGAGTTTGAGAAGTAAAACCGTAGTGCGATTGTTTCATCAGATATCCAAACACGTCACGGTGCTTGATTTCCTTTGTCTTTCTCATGCATTATTGTTGAGTTTGAGAAGTAAAAACGAGTGCGAGTGTTTCATCAGATATACAAACACATCACGGTGCGTGCTTGATTTCCTTTGTCTTTCCTTTATGTATTATTGTTAAGTTTGAGAAGAAGTCATCACCCATATTCATTATCGCTTCATTGTATTTTAGAAATTTCAAACTTTTTTTCTGATGATGAATGTGACATGGTGATGGATCTGGCTCAGGAGAAAGGAATGCGAGATACCTCGCTCACGTTAGACTCACACGAGAAGTTGAGCAACGTAGAAGAAATATTTCAAGAACTGGATGAAAACAAAGATGACTTTATCGACACGGAGGAGGTAATATAACATTACTTCCGAGCTACACATTACTGATAGAGCTAATGCATAAGAAATTCATTGATAATTTTGTGGGAAAAAGGGGTCATATAACTGTCGGTAAAAATAATAAAGTGAGGCTGGTGAGGCCACATTGGACAATGAAGGAAGCATTTTTTTGTCGTAAAATGGAACGACCAAAACCTGATTTCTTTAAGAAAGTTGTTGTAAAAGGCAAAGATTTAGACTTGAAAGATTTACGTCATCGTTTTCTATTAAACTCGCAATTCTAGCATTGCCTCATAGCAAAAGGTAGAAGACTCCTTTGAACACAACTTAAAGATGCCATATTTATGATTTTCGCTAAAGTTTGATTTGCTTTGTTATCTTAGCTTTTTGATTTATCAAGAACGAGAGAAAAATTGAAAAATTTACGTCGTTGTTTCCTATTAAACTCGCAATTCTAGCATTGCCTCATAGCAAAAGATAGAAGACAACTTTGAACACAACTTAAAGACGTGATATTTATGATTTTCGCTAATTAAAATTTTGATTTGCTTTGTTATCTTAGGTTCTCCATTTATCAAGAACGAGTGATATCTACATGACAGATGAGGACGTACACGAAATGTAAGACTGTGACTTAAAATGCTCACTAGTTTTTATGTCATTTATATAGGTCAGATAAACATTTCTGGGTGTATCGTCTCCTTGCAATATAAAGCCGGCGTGGGATTCAGGGTGTTCATTAGGCATCGCAGATCGGAGAATTCTCCGGCTACTACGAAGAATTTTCCGGTTACTACGAAGAATTCTCCGGTCAAAGTTAGATAGCATGAGCTAGTTTTAAATTCAGACGTGGAGCGCTTTCAGAATATTCTCCTGTTATTTTACACAATTACCCTGCAGCTACAATTCTTATTGAAATTGATTAGACTTATGGCCACAAATGCACGCTAATGATATTCAAGCTCATTTTGATGGACATTACGAAATGTGTCGACTGTTTCAATCTAAATCTACTTGATTACGAAGTTTATTATGCAGCCTTGGAGAATTTTAAGGTGCAAATACGCACTAGAACAAGTAAAAATGTAAAGTTGTATGGCAATGGTTCATGTTTCAGCGGTTTCGTGGATATGGAATTCGAAGATAGTTATTTCATATATCGTACACTCTATTCGTACATTATATCGTATGATATATGAAATAACTAGCGTATGAAAAGCCTAAAAGAGAATTGGGGTGAGAGAGGATTGTGGAAGAGGTGGATTAGCGCATTTCTGTTTTCAATGCCGTATGACAAACACCATATTTAGAAGAGAGCGGCATAATGCAGTTAAACACTTTTACCCCCCTTAAGTCTTGAAAAGATATAAGCTGACACGTAGCCGTTTTCATCGACTTCCTGATGAGCAAAATTTACGCGACACTTACTGGAACTATTTTATTCAAATCATGAAAGTAAGAAGCTCCAAGTTCACTCTAGTTCCCTCTCATAGCTTTTTACCCATGATACCATCAGAAAACATCATGACGTAATGAGACCTATAAGAGCTCGCTCGCCCCGGTCCCTACGCCAGAGTGAAAATCTAGTTCTAGTACGAAATCTCCCAACAGCATCATGTAAGGGACGGACCATTAGAAAAGTGATGGCGGGGGGGGGGGGGTGGGGGGGGTGGGGAAAAAAAAACAAAAAAAAAATCATGCAAGGGAAAATGCAAAGAAAAAAATTCATGCAAAGAAGAAGGTGAAAAAAAAAATTCATCCAGAAGGAAGGTCCAATTGTGACTTTTCCACACGTAGTAAAAAAAATTCGTGCAGATGGGTTCACCTGAAAAAAAAATTCCTGCACAAGCAGTGAGCGAAAAAAAAATTCGTGCAAGCTGAAAATTCCCCCCCCCCCATCACTTTTCTAATGGTCCGTCCCTAAACGAGAACGACTACTCGATTTGGCATTTCAGTGGCACGTTTGTAATAAGTTAGTTCAATACTCACTTCTTTCAAGAGAAAATGAGATAAGAGAACGTATCTTCCATACTGGGTTCTCTTACTATGGTAAGGGGACAGATTCTGTTTTTAACTGACCAATGGCTGATGTCCTTCTCATCACGTGGTTGTAAGTTCAATGCGCCATGCGGAAACCGCCCAGCCGTGGAACGTGAGATAAATAGATTCCGCGCCAAAAATAGATTCTGTCCCCTTATCATATCAGACGAGGTTATGTTCTCTTTTCTCATTTTCTCTTGCTTGTTTTCAATAGCCATCATGTAATCACGAAACGAAGTTAAGTCATTAAGTCATTATTTGCTTGTCAGGTTTGAAGCTCTGAACCTGGATAAAGACAACGATGGTAATGTGAATTGTTTGTGTAGACCTGTTGGATCAATGTAAGTATGTGGGCAACCGTGCACCTACCCCTCCCCTAACCCAACATTAACGCTAACTTTTTAACTTATTATAACTTGCCCAAATACTTACACTGATCCGACCTGTTAAGCATTATAACGTCAAAATGTAGTAAGGGTAAGTTGAAGCCACACATATGCGCACTGAGGCGACAGTGGTAGAAGGGATTAAACCCTGTTGCTACCAAAAAAAAAGATGAAAAAATTGAGCTCAAAAGCCAGCAGCCATGGACAGCTGTTTGGGCCTTGTTGGGCCTCATCAGCATGGCACAGCTAGCAGATGAGCTCTGGGTTCCCACATTATGAATGTCAAGGTGATGAAAAATGGTAGGGTTGTGGGATGTGTCTTGAAATGACAACGTCAAAATGCAATAAGTAATGTAACATAGCTTTGGGAAAGTGCGCTCAATGATTGGCTAATACGCGCGATCCATTTACCCATGGATTGCGCTGACGTCAGATTGTTAACCAGTATAAAAGTTGTGCAGTTTTATGTTGTAAAAGAAACGGTAAGCGTGCAGCGTGCAACCGTCGAGTTATGGATACAATCGGGAGGTTTGGAGGGTCGAGCATCTCTTACGCTTTTTTCGTGCTTAGCAACCTCCCGCGTGCTTTCGTAACTCGATCGTTACACGCTGCACGTTTACCATTTCTTCATTTTTCGATATGAATATAATTGTAAATAGCTTTGCAGTGACATAATTTAGATGTCCTTGGTCTCTGTTAATTAGACCACTTATGAAAAGAAGACTTAACTTTCGAAAATTACTTAATTAAGTTTGTTTCTCGTTCTCCTAGTACAAACTTGCGCAAGACTTAGGGACGGACCATCAGAAAAGTGATGGGGGGGGGGGGGGGGGGGGTTGGGGAATTTTCAGCTTGCACCAAATTTTTTTTCGCTCACTGCTTGTGCAGGAATTTTTTTTCAGGTGAACCCCTCTGCACGAATTTATTTTACTACGTGTGAAAAAGTCACAATTGGACCTTCCTTCTGCATGAATTCTTTTTTTACCTTCTTCTTTGCGTGAATTTTTTTTCTTGGCATTTTCCCTTGCATGGATTTTTTTGTTTTTTTTTCCCCACCCCCCCCCCCCCCATCACTTTTCTAATGGTCCGTCCCTTAACTTTCGAAAATTCCTCAGTTCAGTTTGTGTCTCGTTTTCATAAAAAAAATTAGTACAAAAGTGCGCAATCGTTGTTTAAAACACTTTGCTTTCTCTGCAGGAAAGGTTTCAAGGGAAGAACTTGATAAAACCTCCGCGGAGAAAGTGAAAGCTTACTTAACCAACCAGCAGATGAGCAAGCCGCACATGCGCATACACAGTCACAGCCAGGAGGCGTGGCTATGGCATGACGATGATGAGTTGTTGCAGTTTGAGGGTTTACTGGAAGATTATCATGACAGGTGGGTTTGATAAGGATACGATCTGACGCCTGGTTTGTTATTTCTGTGTTTTGCCAGGAGCCCATTACCCGGAGCGTGCAACTGCTATAGGTTCATGCAACGGCGTTTTCACAAGTAAGTTTATTTTTAGAGTGGCCTCTCCCGCGAAATACGTTGTTTCCGCTGTCTCAGTTATCTCATCGGAACTGCTATTCTCCGTGTAAATACCTTGACTATCGTCAGAAATGCTGTCCGAACACTCCGATGAAGACTCGTGTATGTCGGCTGTGTTCGTTGTCGCTACAGGCGGTTATCATGCTACATATCAATCATGCACTAGTTTTTGATTGGCTCTCCCAAATCAATTCGCGGGACAGACGATCTAAAAATAACCTTACTTGTTAAAACGCCGTTTCACAGACCTCAGTAGGGGAGTTCCACGGCTCCGGGTAATGGGCTCCTGGTTTTGCACGATCCCGGGCCTATGTTGATTGATTTTGTTCTTCATATTTTAGAATTGCTCATCTGACTCAGCTACCTAAACCAGTCATTGAACAAAGTGAACCAGTTCAGGTGACCAATCACTCTGGCTTATTGTCTTATATTATTAACTTTCTTTAAATCTCCTGACTCGTCCATTTGTGAGGGTCTTGATGGCGGTGGTGCTTTGATGCATGACGGTTGACAAGTCGCTTTTTGGACGACTGACGGTTACGTTTTTGGGGGTTTGATGGTTGACTGTTATTTTTGTGAAGGTAAAGAAATGTTTCTTGACGATTGACGGCTAGATATTAGGCCGTGTGATGGTTGATGGTTCACCCCTCAAAACCCTCAAGATTTGTAAGTCTTATCCGATTTTACATTTCATGTTGTCAAAGTAAATAATGTGTGTAACATTAGTGCAGCTTTAGTCTTACCTTCCTTTCCCCCTTCCCCCTTCCCCCTTCCCCCTTCCCCCTGTTTGTACATTGTTTAACGGTGCATTCCTTACCCCCTCCCCCTTGTTTGTACATTGTTTAACGGTGCATTCCTTACCCCCTACCCTCTTGTTTGTATATTGTTTAACGGTGCATGCGCACTAGTTGTTGATGATAAAAATGTACCCGAGCTATGCAGTGGCGTGGTTTAAAGTTTGGGTTTGAATCCTGGTTAAATCTGCATTATCCGTGGTTAAGTAAGTAAATATATTACAATGAGGACATATATTTCCAAATATGATAAAAGGAGGCATAGCAACACGCCGTGTACATGGTAGCCGTTAGGTGGTTACCTACTTAAGTTCAACATCCAATATTCTTTTCACTTGTCTTTATGCGCTTGGAGCAGGGTTGGCCCAGTGTTGGGGAGCAGGGTTGGCGCAGTGGTGAGAGTGCTCGCCTTCCACCAATGTGGCCCCGCTTCGAATCCCAAGTTTGTTGGTTCCCTTCTCTGCTCCGAGAGGTTTTTTTCCGGGTACTCCGGTTTTCCCCTCTTCACAAAAACCAACATTTGATTTGATTTAATATGATTTGATTTGATTCATTTGTGTTTTGCAGTGTCCCCAATTAGTACGTTAGTGCTAAGTATACAGTTGACACTCAAATAAAGTTCATTATTCATTATTTATTATTATATAAACGAAGAGTTAGTTAATTTAATGATTCATTAAGACAACTTTCTGTAGGTGAATAAACCGTTTGTGCACTCACCGTCTAAATAAATATTTTGATCTCAAATAAAACACCACTCTTCCAAGTTTCCAAGCTCGCCTTATTTCATTTAACAATTCAGTATTGGATGACGCTGTGCATGCTACCTAGAATTATCATGGCCGAGGTTTGAGTGCATGTTTAGCTGAGAGTGCGCACAAAAACGCAGAGGTCACCTAGTCAAAGTGCACTGTGCATTGAACTTGTAAACAACGCTATTTTTAAGCAGTCGTCCCTAGGTATGACGTCACTTCTACATTGATGAGAACGTTTGTCTGAAGGCGTAACGTCATTTCTACATATATGAAGACTGTCATATGTAGGTTTGACGCAACGAAACGGTGACGGCTACAATAAGTTGAGGGCTCCAATCCAATCAGATGGTAACACCCATTTATAGTAATGAACACGAAGAGTCTATTTTTCATACCAGACTTTTTGCAATGACATTGATTGATCATCGCAGTTATATACACAACTTAAGAAGCTGTGAAATTAAAGCCTGAAAAAATTCAGGTCTGAACGGGATTCGAACCCATGACCTCTGCGATACCGGTGCAGTGCTTTACCAACTGAGCTATCAAGCCAACTGGGAGCTGGTCATGTTGTGTGTTCGTAATATACCCGTAGATGGAGAAGAATGATGCAAATGAATATATGAAAGACCATATATTTGAACTGCGGATTAATATGTAATGACATTAATTGATCATTGCAGTTATGCACACAACTTAAGCAGCTGTGAAATTAAAACCTGAAAACAATTCAGGCCTGAACCGGTGCAGTGCTCTACCAGCTGAGCTATAGAGCCAACTGTCAGCTGGTCATGTTGTGAGTTCTTAATATAACCGTAGATGCGTATATTAATATGCGTTTCATTCTAAGGTTGTGCGGTACAAGGAGGGTGGGCACTATCACTGTCACCATGACACAGACATGGTATTACCTGACAAAAAGTGCTGTTTGTATGGATCCACAGGCTGCCGTCTTTGTAGGTAATAATGAAAACATTTTACTTCTTCAAACTTCCACCTCAGTAAAATTGTTTAATTGATGTCCACAAAGAGCTTTGAAACAAAGGGTTTGATTTTTATCCAAATTATTTTCGGATGGAACATTCTGTTCGTATTGGTGATACAGACATGCAAAGACACATGCAGTTCGAAACTGGTGGCTAGAAATATAGACTGATGGATAGGTATACATATAGGTAGAGAGAAAGATATGTAGAAAGTTAGATAGACAAGTATGTAGATAGAAAGATACATAGATAGATAGACAGACAGACAGTTAGGCAGATAGACAGACAGCTAGATAGATAGACTGACAGATAGATAGACTACAACCACGTGATGAGAAGGACATCAGCCAATGGTCAGTTAAACTAGTTTCGGAATCTAAAAAAAGATTCTGTCCCCTTATCATAGTAATAGAACCCAGTATGGAAGATACGTTCGCTTACCTCATTTTCTCTTAATTCTGTCCCCTTATCATAGTAAGAGAACCCAGTATGGAAGATGTGTTCTCTTACCTCAGTTTCTCTTGTTCCAGCATATTATCGGCGGTAACAATTTATCCTCCCAGTTTGCGGGGCAAGGAGAGTCTTGAGAGTGTCTTTGTTAAGGAAATAGGACAGTCCCAAATTCTGGGTTCGTGACTCCAGCGCCATATATAGATGGCTTAGTAGTTATAATTTATCAGTCTCACCTGTTTTAATCTCGTTAAAATTCATAGCATTTGACACAGTTTTATACTGGAATTCAAGTTCTATGCTTGGAGGAAAGAGCTATCTTCATTAATATAATATAATTATAATATAACATCTTTTCAGGTACTTAACAATTATGGTGTTTCTTAATGATGTTGATGACGGAGGAGAAAGCGCTTTTCCAATTGCTGACAACGCAACGTTTAGTTGGGGGGTAAGTAACTTGAAGAGGAGGCTTATAATGACAAATCTAATGGCAACGATAATGATGATGATGATGATGATGTTTTTTAATGATGATGATGATTGTGGGGATGATTATGGTGTTGATGGTGATGCTTATAATGCCATTAATGATGATGGTGATGGCGATGGCGATGATGACGATGATGATAACGATGATAATGGTGATTGCGTTGATGATAGTCATGGTGATGATGACGACGATGATGATGATGATGATGATTTTAATGGTGATTGCGTTGGTGATAGTGATGGTGAAGATGATGATGATGATGATGGTGATGATGATGATGATGATAGTGGTAGTGGTAGTGATGGTGGTGAAAATTTTCCCATGTAAGTGATAGTGGTGTTTCGTAAACTTAAGTGCGTATCTCTCTCTAATTGCATAGAATAACACAATTATATAATTAGGAATTTTGAAAAACTCTTCAACCTCTATTCTTAGCGTCAGAACTCTAGTCTGTTTAATATTCCTTATTTTCCAATTCTACCTTATATATTTAGGGAAACTGACTTCTTGGTTTTACGTTGCTTTTATTTGTTCCAAGGCGTGGTCCAAGGTTTCTAAGGAGCAGTGCCATCTAGCTAAGTATTGTGACAAGTCGAATTTAGTAATTAAACCGCAGAAAGGCAAAGCACTCATGTGGTACAACCATCTGCTGGATCCAAACAATTTGTGGCTTGGGGGCCGGGACCCCTCTTCCTACCATGGAAGTTGTACAGTTAGAAAAGGAGAAAAATGGGTGGCAAACATATGGATAAATATTAATGGAGATGGAAGGAAGGAGCTTAGGGCCTGGAAAATGGGACACAATTGGCTCGCAGAGAATAATTTGAATCATGAAATAATTAATGCTTTGAAATCGAAGGATGTTGTTGATGAACCAAGACAAGAAAACAGATATACTAGGGAATCGAACATACGTGACATCAATGAATTACAGACTCATGCTACAAATATTGATACCATAGAAGGTCTTCCGTCGAATTCCAAAGATCCTATACGTGATAACAACAGTGCACAAGGGAGCAGCGATCCTCCATTAGACAATAGCGAAACTTTATTTGATCAAAAGGAGGAAATTTCTGTGGAAACGTTAGATGAAACTCCAGACCTAGCACCAAAAGGTCCGCGGTTAGCAAAAACAGAAACATCGTCACCTCTTCCCTTGACCGAAGAAAAAATGACTCCTCGGGGACCCCCGGTTGTTAACGTGCCTCGTGCGAGGTATGAAGGCAACCGCATCATGCAGTCAATTATGTTACTTTTAGAAGAACTTGACCAAGTAGAGCTTGAAATTATTGCTAGGAACTTACATACTAAGCTAAAGCTGGTATGTGTTCCACTTATAATGAACCCAATGGGTTCAATTTAGTCCTGCGAACAAGTTTAGTTTGGAAAGGTCCAGGAAAGAAGTCGGGAAAGTACGGGTTAGGAAAAAGGAGCTTAGAGGCCAGGGGGACCCTTCCTGTCCCTATACCACCCAACTCCCCCCCCCCATGAAATGGCACGTACATAGGGTCGATCCGCACTGAGGGCAAAACTGTTTGTTTAAGGTAAAAAATCTGTCAACACATAACTTTTCTCAGTGCGGATGGTTTGTGCAGTGAGGACAAAATAATTTGACTCGGACAAATTTATCAAAGGAGCCGCTGTCCTGCCTCAGAGGCTTTCAATTTTTTTGTCCGCGTTACTTTCTTTTGTTTTCATGCCAGGAGTCAATGACAAGTTCCGGTTCATTCTGACCTCTTGCTACACAACGCAATCAAATCTCAGACAAGACCACATTTTACTTGTTACTTTACTAAAGCATGGATTACCCTTATTACTTCAATTTAAATCCTAACTGGAGTGCCTATGCCCCCGTGCCCATGCCTGTTCCCAGTGCTATACAGCAGAATACGCCATCTAGCAATAATCAAATGATTTCCAGTGAGAATGACACGGAGCTCGAGGAGGTCAGCTCAGAGGCCGGAACAGCAAAAGGGAAATCATACGAAAAATGGTCTAAAGATGAAGAAAAGCTGCTCGTTGACCTCTGGGTCGAAAACCACGAGTTGCTCGAGATTAAAGACTCCCGACCGCCGCTTAATTCAACTCCTCTAACGTGACACCTTGTGACAGCATGCGAGCAGATAGTGCGGATGTGCCAGGCCAAATATTTTTTGTCTAGTCAGTCAAATTCATTTGAATTTGTCCCGGACAAAATGAGCTTTTGTCCTCAGTGCGGATCGACCCTTAGTGTCGCCCACTTTGGCTTAGGACCCCTAAAGCACATATAAGAATTTCGTCTAAGAAAAAAAAACGTATTATGGTGTTGACCTTTTCCCGTACCATGTATATATCATAAGAATATTTTATTGTCTACGATGCGAGGTTTTTTTGAACTGTTATACGAATTCTTCAGCTCTGGCCAGAAGCCGATTACCAGGAACGTTCTCAGGCTTTGGGTGGTGTACCCAACACAGTAGCGAATTAATATTCCCTCTCAAGATCTCTTCCACACCAGAAGACATAGTAGCCTTGAAGGCGACTCCAAACCTCCCGCTAGAGTAAACTTATGGTGTTATAAGGTCGTATATATTGGTCGTTATAAGAGTATTAGTCGTTATAAGAGTTCTTTTACCGCGAAGATGTAGTTGAAATGGTATAAGGGACGGACCATTAGAAAAGTGATGGGGGGTGGGGAATTTTCAGCTTGCACGAATTTTTTTTTTCGCTCACTGCTTGTGCAGGAATTTTTTTTTCAGGTGAACCCCTCTGCACGAATTTTTTTTTTACTACTTGTAAAAAAGTCACAATTGGACCTTCCTTCTACATGAATTTTTTTTTTTTTTACTTTCTTTGCATGAATTTTTTTTCTTGGCATTTTCCCTTGCATGATTTTTTTTTTTTGTTTTTTTCCCCCACCCCCCACCCCCCCATCACTTTTCTAATGGTCCGTCCCTAATCAATTACTGTGCCTAATAAGGAAGTAGAAGGCTCATAGTAACCAGTGCCTGCCGCGTCCCTTTTGTTGATCTTAACTACAGCATCTTACTGAACTTAAAACAGATAGCTGAAACTAATATATCACAAATCACACGCATTAGTAGTGAAGCTCTTATGACTTTTATATGGACAATGCAAATGAAAGTACAGTATGTTTTGTTTTTCTGCATAAACAGCTTGAACAACAACAGAATGACGTGCTTTATCACCGTGACATCAACCTGTTCCCAGAATCCCATAGACAAACTCCGGTCTATGCATATGTAAATATACAAATGAAACTCATGAGAAGAATGGCTAGTATATCTGATTGCTTTACTCGAAGGGTACTGAAAATTTTATCCAAGAGTTTCGTGGTAAACGTTTGAATTACTTCAAAATGCCCTGAGAAATGAATCGGACTTTTTAAATTGGGTTTAATTTCTATTGTAAATATCACCCTCGAACTTTGGTTTATCGTTTGCTTTCGGCTGTGCAAACAGAATTTACGACCCGTAAGAAAGACTAAATTCAAACTCGCCACCTGTCGCCGATAAGAAGTGAAAAAGTACATTTAGATTTCATAACACGTGCGAGAGACGCGACAGCTGCGAGAATTGCTCGAAAACAACACAATGAACAAAGGTTAGGGAATTCTAACTTCATTCTTTCGTGTCTTATGGAATTTTGATTTTTTTAGTCCCTGATGGGCAGTTGTGAAGTAAGGCTTGCTAATCCGTTTGGAGATCACGGCGTGTTTACGAGTCACCGTGTGACGTCACAAAAATTAAATGCAAGTGGTTTTGGAAGGCTTAACAATGGTCCCCAAAGCGACGTCGATCCTAGGGACTCGCAAACTTGAATAAAATAAATATCGCCAACACAATGCTAAAGAAAGTCTTAAAAACTAGCAGACTAAGTCGCTTTCCATGCTTTTTTAAGCAACTCATCGAAAGGAAAGAAAAAAAGATTTGCTCTTTTATTTGAATATTTCACCTGGCCGATTGTGTTACTACTGTGGAGTAAGTCACAGGTAGGCTTTGTTTCATAACAGGGACCTGCAAAAGTAAGATATCGTTTTTATCAGACTACCTGGCAAGTCCATAAGAAGCTTGTAACGCATCGAGCGTGCAAAGTCTTCAACTTCAGAATGAACTGGGGATATCTTTTTTTCCTTGCTGTTTTGCAACTTTATCTAAATACTGCTGGAGGAAAGAAGTTAGAAGGCACCAAAGTGAATAAGTACAAATGGAAACCAAAGTTGTTGGAGCCTGTAAAGGTAAGAATTACTTGGGGTCTTTTCCTAACATTATCTATTAGAATTCTTTAGGACTCGGCGAAGCGCAAAAGCAAATTTAATTAATTGTTAGTCAATATTTTAAGATAATTCGTTAGCTCTAATTTGTGGCCGATAAGGAAGTATAAGAAACTTTGCGGAACCTTTGCAGTTCAAGAACTTAGTTTTAATGTGTCCATTTGCTGTGAAGACGTTGCCTTAAGAGATTCACTAAATTACTCCTTCTTTTCAACATGACTCGGGAACGTCCGATTGCTCGCAAAATGTAATTATGGAGCTGCCAGCACTTAGATTTATAGAATTGTTTCATTTCACTTTGCTGGCCCTGACGATTACGAGGAGAAAATAGTTAAAAAGACTTCTTGTTTATGAATAGTGGACCACGTGCAGCGCATTATTTATCACACTGGTGGCACCTCTGATATAAACGTTTTTCTTCAACTTTGTAGCACTATAGAGGTGTCCTTTGCTTTTTTTCGTTCAAGAACAGAAAACCAATTCCAGGCAACCTCTAATTTATGTTAAATTACATATAAATAACAATCTAAAAAAAATAATTAAGTTATCGACAAAATTTGACATTATCGAACACAAGTTTAACGAAAAGGGGATTGACTTTCGTTTTCAATATTACTTGCATTTTAAAGGCTCGAAACTCTCAAAAATCAAAAATTCACTGCCACATATTGCTCACTTGAATCTCCTTTCAAACTAAAGTTTACACGTGCTTCTACAGCTCCTTTTTACAGTCTTCTAAAGTACACAACTATCACAACTTAAAATTACAGCGAGCATTCCAGCATTTTGATATTACATACCTCTTACTAACCGAGTTCGAGGTCCGAATTGTAAGTTACGGACCGAGTTTTTTCCGCTCTGATTTATCCGAGCGGAGAAATGATCGGATCCGTAACTTACAGTACGGACCGAGAAAACGAGGTTTGTAAGATATTTATTACATCTCTGGAGACCTGGCGACCAAAACATACTTTTAAATTTGGCGGGCCCTACAGTGAAGTACGGCAGAATATTTACTGAACTACGAAGCAGCGAGGTAAATATTCCTAAAGTCACTATTCTTCGTCTCTGTGAATATTCACCGATAATCACTGAGCCTGAGGCGAATAATTGTTACATATCCGGAGGTGAATTGAAGGGCCAATCAGATTGCTCAAAATGCCGAGGTTGCTGAGTTGGTATATACTAATTTCCCGTATGGACCTCGCTCTTTGTTAGTGTGAGGCCTGATATTTTCATCTCTATTATTGGTGTTGGATAGGTTATCGAACACTATACCTCAAGTGAGATGAATTACGTGAGAAATTTAACTGAATTCGCGGTCCTTTTTTAGGTTGGCCACGTTCGAGAGATTACTTTATTTCCCTTCCATAAAAGGAATGTGACGACAATCAGCGTACATCCGCCCATATTTGGTAAGCTCTTTGCTTTACAAGTTTGTTTAGGTTTTTTCTTGGTGTGTCCCTTCCTGCTTCCATGTTAAAAGCCTTCTTGGAATTGCCACAAAATGATTTTTGTTCACTTTGTTTAGGGACGGACCATTAGAAAAGTGATGGGGGAGGGGGGGGGAATTTTCAGCTTGCACGAATTTTTTTTTCGCTCACTGCTTGTGCAGGAATTTTTTTTTCAGGTGAACCCCTCTGCACGATTTTTTTTTACTACGTGTGAAAAAGTCACAATTGGACCTTCCTTCTGCATTAATTTTTTTTCACCTTCTTCTTTACATGAATTTTTTTTTCTTGGCATTTTCCCTTGCATGAATTTTTTTTGGTTTCCCCCCCCCCCCCCATCACTTTTCTAATGGTCCGTCCCTAACTTTCATTGCTTCTAGATTTACTATCCATTTGCCTTAAATACATATTACAATGAAAACATTTCAGGAAGTACAATTAAAGGCGAGGAAGTCTAAGAAGCTGCGGAGGCTTGTAGGGAGGAATCCCTCTAATAAATTGAAGAAAAGTTTAACTAAAAACTAGAAAAAATAGAAACGAAGAAAATACCGAATGATTACAAAAAAAATCTCTAAATCCATAGGTATGATTTTTAGATCTAGTTTGTTCCTTTCAACACCCTACTCTTCGCATGCTTTATAACTCAATGATACTTCCCTACCTTAATTAGTGTAATCTAGTTTGGTCTCTACTGAGATTGCTTCATTAGTATATACTAAAACAATTATTCTCTTCAGCGAATAGTGGCCTTAGGAATATTTACCTCCCGCGAGTAACTGTCAAGTATTCCGTAAAATTGATTGAAAATTGAGTAAAGTTAATAAAAATGCAATCTCTCAGCTTTGTAATTACACATCGCTTCCGAGCGGGACTCACTCAGTTTCAGCAATAAATTTGTATTGATTGTCATCTATATATTTATTGTTAGAGGTGAAGAACTTTCTCACAGACCTAGAATGAGACCATCTGATCAGCTATGCGAAGAGACTTGGTTTGGAGAAAAGTCCTTTGATGAAAGCCAGCGACACAATTGACGGCGAAACTTCAGAAAGGACATTTAAAATATGGGACAACAATGACGATGGCTTCATAGAACCAGTTGAGGTAGTCAATAAGACAAAACACAACCTCATGCCCTCCTCGTTGCTCTATTGAATAATCCATGCTGGCTACTGATGCAATAAACCTCGTTCTTTAAGCCATGACCAGACAAGCACACTACACATGTAACATACCTCGTTCTTTAAGCCGTGACCAGAGACAAGCACATGTACACAACACATGTAATATACCTCGTTCTTTAAGCCATGACCAGAGACAAGCACACTACACATGTAATATACCTCGTTCTTTAAGCCATGACCAGAGACAAGCACACTACACATGTAACATACCTCGTTCTTTAAGCCGGGACCAGAGACAAGCACACTACACATGTAATATACCTCGTTCTTTAAGCCATGACCAGAGACAAGCACACTACACATGTAACATACCTCGTTCTTTAAGCCATGACCATAGACAAGCACACTACACATGTAATATACCTCGTTCTTTAAGCCATGACCAGAGACAAGCACACTACACATGTAATATACCTCGTTCTTTAAGCCATGACCTGAGACAAGCACACAACACATGTAATATACCTCGTTCTTTAAGCCATGACCAGAGACAAGCACACAACACATGTAATATACCTCGTTCTTTAAGCCGTGACCATAGACAAGCACACTACACATGTAATATACCTCGTTCTTTAAGCCATGACCAGAGACAAGCACACTACACATGTAATATACCTCGTTCTTTAAGCCATGACCAGAGACAAGCACACTACACATGTAATATACCTCGTTCTTTAAGCCATGACCTGAGACAAGCACACAACACATGTAATATACCTCGTTCTTTAAGCCATGACCAGAGACAAGCACACAACACACGTAATATACCTCGTTCTTTAAGCCATGACCATAGACAAGCACACTACACATGTAATATACCTCGTTCTTTAAGCCATGACCTGAGACAAGCACACAACACATGTAATTCAAGTCTCTCACGAATAGAAAAACTGTGACCCCAATCGAATCTAGCTAGTCGTGTGTATTGTAAAGCACTCCTCAAAGGAGGGTTGTCGTGTGGTACACATGACTAGACTACACTGGAGAAACAGTTTTTCTTTTTGCAAACATGGGTTCAACTTATCTTTTCTCATTTTTATTTTTCAGATCATGCATGTTCGTGGAAAAGAAGATCTTTACTTCACAGAGAAGGATCTTCTAGAAATGTATGCGTTTTGCTGCGAGTATAATATTGATTTTGAATAAGTTAGCTACCATGATAACGTTTCACAGTTCATTTATATCTAGAAGGGTGACATTTCGAAAATTTTCCCTTGGTCAGCGAAATTCAAACTTTATTTTTCTTGCCATCCTAAGGTTAAGCAAATAATAGAAATTGTATGTTTCACATTTACTGATCATGATGCTACGTTTAGGTTTGCAGAGCTGCAGATGGATAAGGACAAAAACGGTTAGTCAATTAAGTTAAAATCATGCTTTACTTGTTATAGCACGTGTTGTATTCATTATGTTATGCATACGTCGGTGGGAGAGAGAGTGCGATGACAGAAGATCGGTTGTAAGGGAGTAAAGAAATGAGAAGAAAAAACTCGCTTATATAAATTTTGTTATGGAATTTTGTCATTTTAACGTATTTTTCTTAGTCCAAGCGTTCCTTAAGAATGAAACTTACGATAACACAAGAGGAAAGCTAGAACATGTTCAATTCTACCATTAATTATAACTATAACAAAATGCTCAAATCTGATTGGCTATCAACTGCCCTGATTTCAGCCTTAATAGGACAGTTAAATACGACAGTACGCGTCATGCCTGAGTAATTGGAGAGTACGCGCCATCACGCGCGCGCTTAAATGGCTTTTTTTCACTGCTGGCATAAAAAATCTTGGAATTTCATGTGCTTAGATTTAAAAAAAGAGAAGTTTATACATCACAAATTTTGTTAAAGTTGTGATTAATTGGTAATAAGACTTCGTGTCGTCCAATTCGGTCTGCAATCATACTCGTGATTAAACAAATCGGACTCCCGCTACGCGGTCGTCCTATTTTGTTTATCACTCGTATGATTAGTAATGGTAATAGGACTGAGTGGAGTCCAATTCGTATAGGTAATAGCATGGTTTGTAGTGATATTTGAAATAAATACCACGAGGGATATTTCAAAATTGTTGTACGTAATTTCAAGAGCCGTTAGGCGAGTGAAATTTGAGACAATTTTGAAATATCTCGAGTGGTATTTATGCCAAATATCACGTACAAATCATGCTATTATTTGTTTATACTACTACTCGCAAAAGGTTTGTAATTTTCACATGCAGGTATTTCAAATTAAGCAGAAATACCACTGCTCTTAGCCAATCAAATTTCAGAAATTTCTCACGTAGTAGTATAAGGTCTGTAATCATACGAGTGATTAACAAAATCGGACGACCGCGTCGCGGGAGTCCGATTTGTTTAATCACGAGTATGATTGCAGACCGAATTGGACGACACGAAGTCTTATTACCAATTAATCATAACTTTAACAAAATTTTTTATATATAAACTTATATTTTTCTTAATCAAAACACGTGAAATTCCAAGCTTTGTTTTGCTAGTAGTGAAAAAAAAAAAGCCATTTAAGCGCGCGCATGATGGCGCGTACTGTCCAATTACTCAGGCATGACGCGTACTGTCCTATTTAACTGTCCTATTAAGGCTGAAATCAGGGCAGTTGATAGCCAATCAGATTTGAGAATTTTGTTATAGTTATGATTACAGACCGAATTGGACTGCACTCAGTCCTATTACCATTATTTATCATTACTAATTTCCTATACTAATTAAAGAAATTTTCAGGCAGAGCCATCAACTAAGAGAGCAATCTGATTCAGCAATATGACTATACAAGGAAATACTTATCTAGCTTTGCACTGTCAGCACAAAGGGTCATTTTGCTCTCCCTAGGCTCATTAGAGACATTTAGAATTCCATAGAATATTTTGAATGAGGCGAGACTGGGCAGGAACATAGTCTGAGAAAATCCAGATGCAATGATGTTAGCTCCTAGACTCAGATTGACAATATGACGTCATAACCAACATGGAATCTCGGCGCCAAATTTTTAAATTTAGAAATCCACTGAACTAACTCTGTAAGTACAATCTACATTATAAAAGGTGCTTTCCAGTGAAATCCCCACTAAATCCGTTAAATAGACACGAAGTTATAGCTAACTGAAAAAATTCAAATTTCCCGCCAAATGTATGGAAACAACCCTATATGGTCAAAGTTCAGGGGTATTTAAACTTGAGCTGTTTAAACAAAATATGAAGGAAACTAAGCGAGTTGTATACAAAATTGATTTTGTAGTTTTTTTGAATTCGGAAAATGGGGTCATGGGTGGCTCATTACGTCAATTAGCAACAAAGTGACGTCATATTCTCGTTTTTGACGTTAGCAGGAGCGAATCACCGTGATTCGCTCCTGACGTTAGAAGCTAATTAAGCACATGGCCCCCGAATTAAAAAAAAAAAAGAAAAACTACAAATTTGTCCTTGTGTGCTACTGACTTGGTTTCTTTCGAGTTTCATTCATGATTTTTAACTGTAAATAGTAAATACCCCTAAAGTTTGATTATATAAGGTAATAAAACAATTAAATTCTACGAATTCCTTCTGTCACTGTCACCACCACAATTACTCATAACTTCGCCCCGCTTTAATGGATTTTGACAGGGTTTTCACTAAAAATCTTCGTTTTAATCGCAAAACACGTCTGTGTTACTTTTGGGATAATTTTTTGATTCTAAATTTTGGCGCCAAATTTGGATGACCCTTATGACATCATATTTTCTTCCCTGCTAGCAGAGGCCATTGGTCGAATCGTTCTTTGATCAAGCCGCCGTCCGCGGACGGAGTGCATGCTCCCTATATTGTTTGCTGACCGTATCTTGAGCCCTCTGAGTCTCGCGCATACATTTAAGGTACTTCCGCTGTCATTTGGTGAGCCCGCATAGGAGCATGGCGTCCGGGTAAACAGAACTTAACTCGTGAAGTTACAACGTTTACTTTCTCTCGTTTTGAATAGGATGCAGGATGGAAAGATTAAAATCTTAGTAATGTCCACGATCGCTAGAGCTGGATATAAATTGGTCGAACTCGAAGCAGAATGCACGTTTTGGTTTGCCAATCTTCACCTTATGGTTCGGTCGCCTTCGGTCGCTAAGAAACCGCAGCGCACGCTCAACACAGACCGATTCGACCCATGGCAGAGGTCTTTTTTCTCCTGCACGCTGAATACAAGGAGAAGAGGCCTCTGCTAGCAGGGAACATATTTTCAATCATGTTTGTCAAACCATAATCATCAGTTGTGGTATTTCTCAAACAATCTTCTTGCCAATTCAAGTTTCATTTCATTCGGATACTTCTGCATCTCTATATGATCCAAAAGGGAGCAAAATCACCCTTTTTTGACCATCGTGTTGCTGCAGTCGGAAAGGAAAATCCCTTCTTATGTTTGCAATCTGTGATTGCAGGGGTTTGTTGTCTCACGATTTAATTGATTGATTCCTTTCAGGGAAAATTGATTTTGAGGAATTTTCTTCAGTTACTGTCCCGGTTATGAAAGATTACTTTGACAAAGTTCGGAGAACAAAGCCTCGACTGCGCAGTCGCAACAGCAGGCAGGCTTGGATGTTCCACAATGATCCTAAATACCCAATCCTCTCCGACTTTCATGGCAGGTAATGAACTGGTACGAACACAATTTACTTTCTTATTTACCTCGTTTAAGCGCAATTTGTGTAGTAGTAGTATTAATAGAATTAGCAGTATTAGTCATATCATACTTTAAACAATGTTAATACATGTACATGACTGCCCAAGAGGTGGCATTATTTTGCGATAATGTCGTCTCACAATACTGCCTCGAGTTTGCATGTGTGTTTTTGGATCAATGTAAGTATCTGTGCACCTACCCCTCCCCTAACCCAACATTAACCCTAACTTTATAACTTATTATAACTTGTTGGGTTAGGGGAGGGGTAGGTGCACAGTTGCACAGATACTGTCATTGTTCCTCTTTTTCAAACTTATATATTTCTATTTGTTTTTTTTTTTACGCGGTTCAAAACTAACTTCAAATTTGACTTGATATTACGGTTTTATTATGACCGCTTTGGGAGAGAATATATTAAAGTATTGGGATCCGCCGCTTCCCGACTCCGCACCGACTGTCAGTCGACAGAATCCCGAAAGTGCAACCAACAAGGTAGCGGCCGAACGTTTATCTACAGCCTATTTATGGACAGTTATTAAGATTTCTTGGGTCCAAGATATTGGTAACATGTCCATTGAAATGGAAACTACTCGCTTCTACAAAAGACGCTTTACTATAAATGACATGTAAAGTGACTTTTAGACGACAGATTTTAGGGAAGCTGTTCTTCAAATAATACCTAGAGAAAATTTCCCATGAATTACTGTAAGAGAACATTGTTCGGAGGCACAGTAGTGTAGTGGTTAGCGTGTCGGACTTCCGAGCAGGAGGTTTGGAGTTCGAGTCCTGGTGCTGGCACTGTGTTATTTCCTTAGACAAGAAACTTAACTCCACACTGTCTCTCTCCACCCAGGTGTATAAATGGGTACCGGCGATATAATGCTGGGGGGTGACCCTGCGATGGACTAGCATTCCATCCAGGGGGGAGTAATAATAGTCCCAGGTGCTTCATACTATCGAAACCGGGACAGGCTCCGGCCGTGTGGGCCTTAAAGAACTGCTAATGATATCATCTTATAATTAAATTTCAAATTATTTTTGTTGTAATGTTCATCCTCATGTCTTGTCATCAGACTGTCCCGTCTGACGATTCTTCCTGAGGAGCTTATTGTGAATACAGAACCTCTACAGGTATATTAATCAATTCTCATGTTTTTGTTAACAGTTTAGGGGCAAAAGATTACATTGCCATCTTAAAATGAAGAATTTGTGTTGCGGTGAACATCATCCGACATCATCCTTGCCCAGAAACACGCATGCGCATAAAGACCTTGTTGGCAATTTGTGGCTAAACGTAAATAGCTACAATCCTGGCCAAGAACTAGGACATTTTGCAAAAAAAGTAATAATAATAATAATAATAATAATAATAACCCAAAGGCAGTATCTCGCTCCTCTCCCACATTCAGTGTTGATTTGTTGCCATGAATGATGACAGTGGCTATCAACATTGTTAAGGGAGGGGGTGGTTATAATAACAGATAACCCAAAGGCAGTATCTCCCTCCTCTCCCACATTCAGTGTTGATTTGTTGCCATGAATGATGACAGTGGCTATCAACATTGTTAAGGGAGGGGGTGGTTATAATAACAGATAACCCAAAGGCAGTATCTCCCTCCTCTCCCACATTCAGTGTTGATTTGTTGCCATGAATGATGATAGTGGCTATCAACATTGTTAAGGGGAAGAAGGGTGGTTAAATAACAGCAAAAAATGGCGAACAATATTCTCCGGGTTTATTTTTTATACACTTATCTGCATCTGAGGCGAGTCATTCCTTTAGTGTCTTAGATAATTTTGACCAGGATTGTAGTTACTGTTTACTCTAAATAGATAGGCACGAAAGAGCACAGCCATGAGCTACTGTCTCTTTGTGCTTTTCATAATATTTTACTTTTGTAGTTGTTAGCAGTATTTATTTATCATATGTTTGAATTTCTTTCCATTCTTTAAATTAGTTTGTGTGATATTGTATTCTTGTTAGGTTGTTAGGTATGATAAACATGGGCATTACCACTGTCACCTGGACTCTGATGACCTAGATCAAAGCCTTCCCTGTTGCACGTTCTCCAACGAAGAGGACTGCAGGTTATGCAGGTCAGTTATTGGAGGAGACGTTTTGCACCCTATTGAGAACTTCTTTTCTTTCCAAATCGTTTTTAAAGAGTGCTTTTGAAACTTGTCAATTATGTATGAGGGATGGACGAAGGAAATCAGGTACCGTGACATCCATGGATGAGGCCCTGTTAGGGGTAAATTCCGACAAGCGACATGGCCTTTAAACGGCGACACGAGAGCTACGAACTGGCGACAAACGACAGACTACTCCAGCGAAATAGGGAAAGCGACACCAATGTCAAAATGGAGGAGGCCCTGTTAGGGGTAAATTCCGACAAACGACATAAGAACCTTGCGAAATGCCGACATAGCCGCTTGTGAAATTCAGACAGGGGACATGGGCACACCTCCCCTGATACCTGATACCGGATACCTGATAAAGCACGGATCGTTTTTACATCTTAAATTTCTTCTTCTAAATAATTTCTTTTGAGAAGTTTGAATGTATGAAACACTCGATACGCGTGTTTAATCATATATCCAACATCTAGAATTTCGCTAAAAAAAAAAATCCGCTGCGCGTCGTACACTTCTTCTCGGTGTTTGATATGTGATAAAGCACCGTATCTCGTGTTTGATAGCGGAGCTCCACAGCGGCTCGAAGAGCCGCAGAGCGGAGCCCCATAACTACCGTGCGAGGATAGAAATTGAGAAAACCATGCGTTTGAGTTTTCATGGTCATCGTGGCTAGCGGCATGGCTCGCGGGCGCGTGCGCCTAGCGACGACGACGATGTTGCCCCAACATGGCGGCCATAGTCATCCGGGATATTTAGAAGGTCTTAAACCGAAACGAGGCTTTGTTTTTCGCTCGCTTTTCGCGGCTTGCCGCGGCTACACAACCTACAGCCAGCAGTCTACAGCAGTCTACAATGTTTTGCTGAAGAAACGGATTATTCATAGCGGTTTTGGAGGAAAAATTTTCTTCCTACAAGTTTTCAAGCGTTTTTGGAGGGACATAAGCATAAAGCTGAGTTCTTTCTACAAGTTTTCAAGCATTTTTGGAGGGACTGTGTGAGGAGCTCCGCTTTTAGGTTTGCCTAAATCTATTTAATATATTACTTAAGACTTAAAAACGGCACTAAATTGAGATAATAATACCTTCGATTACGAAAAAAATAACCACTACCTTTTGGCAGCCGGCCATTGAGGTGAAATTTGTGAAACGTGTGCAATTCTGAATTTGGTTTTGCCCCTTTTGAGCGGTCACAGATCACAATCGTAAGTAGTTGTGCGATTGCTTTGGTTTGTATTAACACAGTAGGTCAGTGATTGTCTAAATACTGATCTTGGACTACGTTCTCAATCAATAAGAGGTAAATGCAAACCAATCGCGTATTGCTTTGCGCTGTGATTGGTTCTTGATAACTGTGCATCTGATTCGATTGATAAAGAAACTACTTTGGTTTTAAAAGTATATATTCTGACTGCTTGTTGTCTTTTCGGTTCAAAGAAGAAGTATCCGAAAACCACACAATACTAAAAAAGTACAAACATTCACTGTGGAATAAATATTAATTCGTGTACCGGTTTGTTTATTGTAGATTTATCACTGTGCTTTTCTACCTGAACGAGCCGCAAGAAGGTGGAGAAACGGCGTTTCCACTCGCTGATAATGAAACGTACTCTGAAGAGGTAAACTCTTATTTTATTATTTGAGGTTTGTAATAATATCAATATTGTAAACAGCTCTAGTTTTTATATTGTTAACAATAAGGATTAGTGTCATTTTCCTTTACAGAGCGACCTTCAGTGGATATGCTGGGATAAAGTCATGATTATTATTATTATTGTTATTATTAGTATTTATTATTATTGTTATTATTATCATTAAGCTACATCTTTTGAACTTTTGATGGGTTGGGGTGACTCCAATTTTAAAAGTCACTTTCTTAAGGCAGAAAAATACAAACAAACAAACAAACGGCTAAAAGTCAAGTGAGATTATGCTTAGTAGCAGTGCTAAACTTAGATTGAACGTAATATTTCTGCAAGCGTTGCTAAACTATGTCAAACTATGCAAGCTCATTGAGCAAAAGCCTGCAAGTGCTCGATTCCAAGTCTGACCAGGTCGTTGGTGAAAACCAGGGTTTTAAACTGAAGTATCGCCAGCGGACGTGGTTATCCGGGCATGCGTGCTATGTCGACTTAACCTGGCTTACTTGTTCTGGCCGCCATCTTATAACAAACGTGTTGACATTAAAACTTTTGGTGTTTGCCATTTTCGGGTCGACCTGTCCACATTACATTACTGTACATGTGCTATTCAAAGGTTTATATCAAACAGCTTACTTCCTGAACTCTTATTTACGATACGTTTCAGGCATGGACGCGGGGAGAAGGTTGGAAATGTAATCTCGCTCAGAACTGTCATAAGAGCAATCTAATTGTGAAACCTGAGAAAGGAAAAGCGATCATGTGGTACAACCATTTCCTTGATAGCAAGACAGGTATGTTTTGTCAATGTCTCTTCACTTCTCTGTCCCTGGCATAAATTATCAAGATAGCGGGTTTCAACTGTAATTATTCACTATAAAATTGAAGTTACACGATATGTTCTTGAATAGACCATTATTTGGAGGTGGTTCAATGCGCCCAGGTAACGTGACGTGGGTCATTTACGATGAAAATGCCCACAAAATTACAAAACACTTGGGAAATTTCCGAGAAAACTCAAGAAGTACGCGGAGAAATTACCCGGGGCTTGTGCTTCTCTAAGCATTTCTTTCGCGTTCTCGGAAATTACCGAGTGCAGATATACAACTTAGTGACACTGATGCGTTTCTTTTTTTCTTTTTATCAGATTGGCTCGGCGACCTTGATCCAATGTCGCATCACGGAGGATGTGATGTCGTCGAAGGTACGAAGTGGATTGCAAATCTGTGGTTAGCGCTTGTTGGGAATCCTGGAACGGGTGAAGCTTTTAAGGGATGGATTGACTTGGGCAAAGATGAAAGCGTCTTCTTGCCAGGGACGAATTGGAAAGGAGAGGCGATTAAAAAAGACGAGGAGAAGGATAAAGAAAAGAAGGATGAAAAGGAGGAGAAAACGAAGGATTCAATGGAAAAAATAAAAATCACAGAAGACAAAGAGGCAGAAAGATCTAGATTAATCAAAGAAGCTAAAAGGGAAAAAGATGGATCCTATGATGTTAAATTGGAACTTTAAGCAAATATCAAAGAACGTTTAACTATCAAAGACTCCCAATAGCGTTTTTATTGCCAGAATATGCTTTATGCATTTAAAGCCATTCGATTACATAGACACATGTTCTGTGACTAATGAATCTGTTTTACAATATACATATTTCTATACAACGATCTTGATGTGAGCTCATGTGGGTATTTTATTGGTATTGAAGTAACTTGGCGTAGATAAGTTTAAACTGTGGCATCTGAATTGGAGATAAAGCGACACGCTACAGAAATAATATACAAAAATGACTCAGAACAGAACAATGCCGATGTTAAACTTAGTAACAGTTTAAGCGAGACATGCAAACGAATTTAGAAAACAATGCATGCATGCAACCTCCCTCACAAGATATAACTAAAACAAAAGAACCGCGTCCCTTTAATTTTTTTTTCAGACCTATACGGTCGGCTGTATCGTGACTTGTTTATTACGATTCTTGGTTTTTCTCTCGAAATTTGTTTGCGAGGCCTTATCAAATGAATAAAGTCGAAATCTTGAATTTTGTAAAAATACTCCGTTACAAGTTATCACTGAATTTAGCGTGAGTCTTACCCAAGCTATAATGCCACGACAAAGACAAGACCTTTGTCCATCATTACGGCATTTCTTTACTTCAAGTAGTTTTCAATATTTTTTGAAGATGCTTGAAATTTTATTGGCCTAAGAGAATGCACTGTAGTCTTCCTCGTCTATTAAGTCCGAAGGACGAAGGTCGATGGGTGGTACATAAGGGCGTAGGGAGCCTGTGTTCGGTCGAGCAGCCAACACGTGCAGACAATAACACTTAACAAATTTGTCCCAGGGGACACCAGAGGTTCGCTGAAAGGGAATCTCGCCCTCGAAAGTGTTCTCTTTCATCCATTCAACACCAAGCCAATTCGCCAACGGAACATCCTCGGGTTTCATGTTTACCGAGAGATAAGTACCAGCTCTTAAAGGCTCGTTTACAGTCTGCTTCGCTTATTTCGCCATCACTTGCTTGGTCGTACGTCTTGAAGACGTTCCTGAGTTTCTGGATCTCGTAAGGCGTGAGAAGTTTAACCAGCTCTCTCTGAAAACGGATAACAGCAATACAGAAATAGAAAGGCAACCGCTTGGAAAACAGAAATATAAAGTCACTCTCGTTCCCAGCGCACGCGTTTCCTTTGAACAGCGGTCGGTAAGAAGAACCGCTGGTCACGGGACTCGGGCTCTGGTATCGAGATTGCTCAACTGGGAAAGATTTTATGTTAGCGTAAAACGGACCGCCCAGAGCACCAATCAGAATTCTCCTTTTCGTCTTTGCCAGGTGAGCCCTGTAGAAATTCGGTCAGATTTCCTTATAACCCCATACGTTATTATGCATGTTGTTGTTGAATTTCTTAGGGTACGGTACGTGAATTTTGTGTTTGCTGGAAGAACGAAACAGTAAGACTGCAGGATGCATAATGAAGTATATGCGAAATTGAAGAGCTTACCATTCAAATATTCGTGGGTTCATCATATTTTTAAATCCTCGTCATCGTCTTTGCCTGATAATTTATTTGATATCTTAATAGAAGTTTAATATTAATAAGATAGCTCCAGGTAATGAGAAGGTCAAACGTTTGCTCACCTTTGTTTTGTCTGCGAGTTTTGTAACGCACATAGGAATCATGAAATCCCACCAACTAATAAGTTCCGTCTGGCCTGTGTCCATGTCGTTGTACATCTGCTCCTCAAGACGAAGCTGGTAATGTGGCATTTGAATTTCAAGAAGCTTTTCGTAGCATTCCTGCTGATAAGCAATGTACTCTTCCTTGCTGACAACTGCATCTTTTGAGTAACATCACATAATCTGTATTGGGAAAATAAAATGTACAAGCGAATAAGGTCTAAAAGCAATTATCGTGTCCAATAAACTTGAACAGAATGAAAAAAAGGAATTGTACTATGACAAATTCTTGCGGATTTCAGGAACACGATATAAATCTCACTCTAACCAATCAAAGCCTAACGTTCCCTTGTCGGATTTTGCTTACTACTGGTTGCTTAATATTAATCAAAACCGCCGTTCCGAGGCTCTGCTGAAGACTGGGTCACAGAAGCTAGATTTTGCCTTTCGTAGCAATGCGATCCCACTGTGGCAAGGTTTCTCGGAAACGATTAAAAGCAAGCACTAGCATTCCCAAATCAGTCCCACGATGCATCTCAGACAATATTGGACCCATTCTCCCACTCGGCTTGGGAATGATGAACAACGCTCGCGCTGAGGGAGTTGTTTCACCTTTAGTTTTAAGAGTAAACACTGAATTCAAAACCAACAAAACGTGACAAGTTCGTAATCAGTTTGTGGAGACTTAACGTAGCTTTTACGTTATGAACACTTCAAAATCTTTGACCGGCTGAAATGTGTTTCACGCATCATCTGTCGGTACTCTTATTGATAACATTTTGACAACCAAATAGAAACATCAGCAGTTCTTTTGCGTTAACACAGTACATTAGCAGTTAAACTGGAGAGATTGTGAATCCGCTGCATCAAGCCATGTCAGGACAAAACGAGCAAGATTAAACTAGTAACAATTTGCACCTACCTCCATTAGTGTCAATTCGATCAGATGTGTCCATCAAATCAAACGTTTCTGAATTTGAAAGCAGGTCAAAAAGGTTTCCCTACAAGAGCATTGTGGATAGTTAACGTTAAAAGTTTACAACTGTCAAGACAGGAAAACAACACTAAGTTTGTAATAATAATAGTAATAATAATAACAATAATAATAATAATGATAAAGATAAAAATAATGATAATGATAATGACAGTGACAGTGATAGTGATAGTGATAGTGATAGTGACTGAATGATGGTGATGGTGATGGTGATGGTGATGATACTGATAATGATAATAATAACCATTCAAATACCGATGTATTTTGCCAGTACAAGTCAGTTGGGAACACTGAAAATCGTTAACAAGTTTATTCTGCTAATTAAAAGTACAATGATAAGAAATACATGTACGATAAAAAATTTTTATATTAGTTTTGCAGATATTCGCTAAAATTTAAAATTCACATAATTAAAGTCAATATCTTTTCAATATACCATAAAATACTAGACTTATTTCTTCAAATGGTCAGGGATACATATTTCACAGGGGCAACAGTTTATATGCTCCTGGTAGGATCACCCATGTACTGTCGGACAGGTCGAAAGATAGGGGCCAGGTGAAGAGTCATCCCCTGGTCCTCCAGGTTGGGGGTTGGGCAAAGGGTTGATGACCCTCTTCCATAAAAAACAAACTATCAGCGAAACCAGAAGCAGAGCAAATCCACTTTTTAGAGGGAAGACCGAAGCTGCATCTCACGGAAGGAATTGTATGACGCACAGACGGCCAAAGCCATCCGGACGCCCCTGGGCCGAGAAGGCCATTGGTCCAAACCAAAACATGCAAGAAAGAGAATGATTGCAACACAGCATTGACCTGGGCACCAGAAGGCAAAAGAAAGCGTGGAAGACCGAAAACAACATGGCGAAGGACTGTGGAGAAGGCGAGGCGGGGTGGAGGACATCATGGGGAAGAGGTGCGGTCAAAAGAAGCGAACAGGGAAAAGTAGAAAAGTGACGTGAAGGCCCTATGTGCCACCAGGCACGAGGAGGACAGGTAACCAGTAACCCATATACTAAAAGAGAATATTACATGACCGTTCTTATTATACGCGAAAATATATGCATTATATTTTGACCAAGCGTGGATGTGACGGATGCATATTGGCCGAGCTATTGTTTGTGTTTTTATTGACCGAGACGTATCGCAAAATTGATTGCTAAATCATAAACTGATCGATTGCTAAAAGTGTTGTTAAACGCTTACAGTATTTGTGTTTTTGCAGGAGCCCATTACTCGGAGCGTGCAACTGCCATACTAGGTCTGTGAAACGGCATTTTCACAAGTAAGGTTATTTTTAGATAGTCTCTCCCGCGAATTGGTTTGGGAGAGCCAATCACAAGCTAGTGCATGATTGAGATGTAGCATGATAACCACCTGTAGCGACAACGAACATAGCCGACATACACGAGTTTTCATCGGAGTGTTCGGACAGCATTTCTGACGATATTCAAGTTATTTACACAGAGAGTAGTAGCTCCGATGAGATAACTGAGACAGCGGAAACTTTTTTTCGCGGGAGAAGCCGCTCTAAAAATAACCTTACTTGTGAAAACGTCGTTGCATTAACCTATAGCAGTTGCACGCTCCGGGTAATGGGCTCCTGGTTTTTGACAATTTTTAGACTGGATACCTTAGGGAGCGGTCATTATTTTGGGGATGGGGGCAAACTAAACTAAAATGAGAAAGAAGTTTGGAAAATAGTTGTCGACCTTGCTTATTTTTGGAAACAATTTGTGATTTTATAATGGCCCGTCATGTAAATATAATAATCCGTCCCTGCCTCTCCCGCCATCCCTTCTTCCCACCCTAACACGTACCGCCCGCTACATAATGACCGGTCCCTTATAAGGGACGGACCATTAGAAAAGTGATGGGGTGGGGGGGGGGGGGGGTGGGGAAAAAAAACAAAAAAAAATTCATGCAAGGGAAAATGCCAAGGAAAAAAATTCATGCAAAGAAGAAGGTCCGATTGTGACTTTTTCACACGTAGTAAAAAAAATTCGTGCAGAGGGGTTCACCTGAAAAAAAAAATTCCTGCACAAGCAGTGAGCGAAAAAAAAAATTCGTGCAAGCTGAAAATTCCCCACCTCCCCCCCCCCATCACTTTTCTAATGGTCCGTCCCTAATGGTTTATTTGAATTCAATTTGATTAATTGATATTTCTATATTTACAGTTTTCCATCTAATACTCGCAGATAGCAACAGCTATTAGAGGATGGCAGTAGTTTCACGTATAATTATACAAAATTATTCAAAAAGCAAGTTATGGTAAGAAAAGGAAAAAATATATATATCTAAATACATAAGTAAACACGGAAATACTGGTTGCAATAACGAGAGCAGTAAGATGAGTAATAATAACACTAAAATGGAAATAGAAAACACCTAGCTACAACAAATAAGTAGATTACTAAGTTAAATGGCTATAAAATTGTAATATGTAACGAGAAAAAGGAAAAAATAAAAATAAATGAGAGTAAGGAAAGAATGTATGCAAATATAATTAAGACAAGCTGCTTCCATGACATTGTCGCTAACAGGTCAGTTAACTCGATGTAGTCCGCATTGTGGTTCAATTTTATATCTCTGACACCGAAAACGCAAATTAAAATATTAAAGAAATCTCTGACGAGAAGAAAAAAACATAATTTGTTTCTGAGGATATTTTACAACAGGTTGTCAAAACTCGACAACTTTTAAAATTAGCCTAATTTTTTCAAGTTCTTATCCCACTGAATTTTTGACATTTTAATAGCCAATAGTTTGGTTGTAGTCTTCCAATTCTTTGGAAGAAATATCGGTTTATTTTTCAATTTCATCAGCTCAGTTTAGTTTGTAAGAGGGTTCGCTGGCAGAAACGTGCGTTTCATTGACTTGCAAAGTAGCTACTAATAATTTATTCATTTTCTTCTGTCACCTTCCCTCGCGGAGAACGAAGCAAGTTGGCTTTTTATCGTGGGCGGTTTTGCTACCAAAGTAGCCCCTTAAAAGCAGTATTTCCAGCTTAGATAACGGTTTTCTGGACGAAATTAAGAAGGGAAAACTACATGCCGGTTTTTCATGCTGTGAGTCGAATGTCTGAGGAACGAAGGGCGCTTTATTGTATGCACAGGACCATGTTCACAGTAGGAACAGCCATCTTGAAACAAACAGTCGAACAAGCACTTACGCCGCACTCCAGGTATCTATCAGAACATTTATCTTTCATGTCATCGCAATGTGATCAAATTTTAGTTTCTGTGAGGTTTAGTTTTGCAGCCCGGTTTTGCTTTCGCTCTCGAACGCTGCATGATCAACAATCAATAGTCAACTATTAAGATACTACGTGGTCATATGAAGTCTGTGGCTCTCTCATTTCAATCATTAGACGAAATCCTATAAAATGACCGCACAAAGGAGATATTCAGTTTGTTCTCTGGGTATTTCATGGCATCAGTTTTTCAATTTCCTTGCAGATTTATGAATAGTACTGTTGCTGTAGTAGTAGGGAATGAATTTTTAGATGTTATTAAGCGTCTTCGAAATGTTTTGCATTTGGGATATAAACTTCTACATGTTTTAAAATTAGCAGTGCTGGGACGAAACTTGTCATATTATTTTTATTTCAGTAAAGATTCTCTTTAGCAACACGATCAGTTGCTGATTGTTTGTTGGAATGAGCAGTCAAAATAAAGTTACAAGTTACTGAATTTGTATACACCGCAATACTTGGTAGATGCTGAATATGTCAACGAAATTTTATCCATTTGTATTTTACTATATGTAGCATTCATCTTTTTAAAATTAACAGACAAGTCATTTATTTTATATGTATGCTGCACCTTATTGGAATTTGGTCAATTTTTTTTATTCACAACTGAATTTAGTAAATTGTGATGTTTGCAGCCAAAGTTGAAACAATATTACGCTCAATTCTATCTTACGAATTCGCTATTTAATTAACCATTCTACTCCCAAGATCTGAGAAGCAATTCTCCCTAGTAAGTGGCATACATTTACTCATGTTGGTTTAGAGAATTTGGTATTAGATTGATTTAATTGAATAGATCGGTTTGAGCTAATAATGTGCTCAATTCTCATCTATTTGCTTAAAAATGAATGAATCTTGTAAGACGAATTTGCATGCTGTTCACTACAAGGAGTGAAATTGCATTTTTCAGAGTTTAAATTTCACAAATGAAAAAAGATTGCTCAGATATCGAACTGGAATGATCAAGCTGTGTTGTAATTTTAATATCATTTTATTTCACAGTTGCTCCCTGAATGAAAGAATGTGGGACAAAGATGATCAACAAGAAGAGAAGCACAGAACACTAATTTGACTGTACACTGCTTTGACTTCAATAAAGCTTGATTGAATGGAACAGAGTGTGCAAACTTTAAACCAGTGAAACAGACGCTGCCTAGTCAGGGTTTTACTACTAGACCAATTACGGACATTTGGAAAGGAAAATTGCTCTAAGCCGTTTCTTATGCTCGAGTATTTCTTCGGAAAATGTTCGAAAAAATACTGTCTCGATTTTGACTAACTGCGCATGCGCGAAAATTTATCCAAAAAAATAAACTAAGTCTCTATTTTGATCAACTGCTCATGCGCTAGAATTCACTGGTTTAATCAGTATGCAGTCTCTGGTTGTCAACTCATTTCTTTTATTTGCATAACTAGTCTTCTTACTAGCACTCTGTTCAAATTGGCCAAATTTTCCCGCCAAAAGACTTAGAAAAATACCAGGGCGCCAAATACGCATGCGCCGATTTTTTTTAATTTTCTAGGGTGACCCCTGCTCAAATGTTGGCAATTTTCCCGCCAAAAGACTTAGAAAAATACGGCGTGCCAGATACGCATGCGCCGTTTTTTTTTAAAAAATTAAAGGGTGATGTTCATTAAAATACAACTCATTTTCTTCTCTTTCATTTCTTTATTTGCATCTCATGTATTCCTAAGTTGTTTACAAGGTTGATATGCGTTACCAATGAAGTATCTAATTTACATGACTTGTGTTATTCTAATTCTTATGCGTCCTATTTACAAAGCTTGTGAATAATGTAAAGTGACAAGCGTTGCTTTGTCTGCAAGACAAGTGAAATCCTCAATTCACGCTGGAGTTTTTGTTGCCGCTAACACTCCAGCATGAATTAAGGTTTGACTTGACTCGCAAACTAAGCAAGGCTTGCACTTCACACTTCTAAGTCTACAATGTAATTACAATTGCAAGCTTAACTTCATCTGGCCGCCAAGATAAATTCTCAATTTACACCGAAGTATTTTTGTCTTGAAGTTTTGTTTGACTTCAAGACCTCCGACAGAAATTGAGGATTAACCTGGCTCGCAAAACAAAGTAAAGTTAACAGCTCACATTTCTAAGTCTGCTACGCGATGAGGAGCCTTACTGCCAAGTAAAATTCTTAATGTACGCCGGAGTTTCAACACTGTATTTTTTTTTTCGCTTCCAAAAAGGTTTCCGAGAACACTCAGGCATAAATTGAGATTTGACCTGGCTCTAATTACGCTACTTTCTAAGATTTCGAATCTGTGGGATCCTTCCACGTATGCGCGAGTTTTTAGCTGCGACGTTGGATGTGTAAATAAAAATTGCCAATTCTTCAAAAAGAAACGCCATAAAACTAAAGCATTGCGCAGTCTTCCATAGCCCGCTATGTTTACGGATGTGAGTACGTGTACAAACATCTGTATTCACTGCGAACTTGACCAAGATGCCAGTTAAATCGTGGAAGGATTCACTACATAGACCTATGCCAACACTACTGAACAGAGCTAAAGAAACTGTGACTTCGAACAATGATTTCATAAACAAATTCAAATCAATTTGGGGTAATTCTCGCCAAGTTGCTCTTAGGAAAGGACCAATTTTTTGCTTGACTACAAAACCCGATTTGACAAACGAATTCAAATCTACTCAGTGAAGGTATTTTAGCTTAGTTGTTTTAATAAATGTCCATTTTGCTAGCCTGATTGAAAAACAAATTCAAGTCTAGTTGGAGTAATTTTAGCCAAGTTGTTTTCAATAAATGTCCATTTTGCTATCTTGATTTCAAATCCTGATTGAAAGCAAATTCAAGTCTAGTTGGAGTAGTTCTAGCCAAGTCGTTTTTAATAAATGGCCAATTTTCTTGCATGCTGACGAATCTTGATTTAATAAGCAAATCAATCTATTTGGAGTAATTCTTGTCGACTTGTTTTTAAAGAATGCCCAATTTGATTACATTATTCTAAATTTAGTTGAATATATCTGTTTTGGAGCACAAATTTCAAGTTCCATGGCTACGTTGTTTTTTTTTTTTCTGGGGTAAAATCCTACAAGATTTTATCGTGATTTCATTAGCTCTGTTCACACAACTAGAAACAATGCAGTTACATGTAGGTTCGTGTACCATGTGGATTGTCCACGATTTGTTGGAGAAATCTTACTTCATTGCAAAAACTTCATCTATGCCCTATTTGGCGACTTAGTTTTGCAATTAACACATTTCTTGAGTCAAAATTTTGCTGAGAAATGCGTGATTTCCCTCGCCTTTGGTTCTTGAAAAAAGTCGCGCGTTTGGCCAGATATCTTCTGAAAACCAAATTTCTGCCTCCGCTTTGATACGCAGCTCATAAAAGTAAAAGATTTTGTTCTGACATTCAACATGGTACACACCTTTCGCGGCTCCTAGGGTCACTTCTAGCTTCTCATCAAAGATCTTTATACATAAATGAAAATTTTGTAGGGAGAATTTGGTATTTAGTCAAACTGAGAACTGATGCTCGCGAAGCTTCGCTCAGTAGTGTCTTTTACATAAAGATCTTGAAGAGAATTAAGGCGTGTTACAATATCTTAAGCTTGTCTTTAAAAATTAGGAATTGGTTAGCAAACACGACGGAACTCGAAGTAAACAAACAGGACTGCATTTAAAGAATCCTATAAATTTTACAGCAAATTCTTTTCAAAAGAAAGCAAAAAGAAAAAAATAATAAAACAAAGGGCTGCGATATAATTTGATGTGCTAATGTCATTTGGTGGATATTTGCCGATCTTGATAGCTAGTAGCCAGGCTAAATAATTGAAACAGGGCCAGTCAAGTCTGTTATAATTATCTTGAAATGATGTCGATGCAAGAAAATTTGAAGCTATTACTCAATTAATTTATTTAACGAAAAAATGTTAAAAATTATTTTTTTGAAACAAGATTCATGATCAATTTCACGGAAATCTTAACATGCAAAACTAAATTCACCGTTCATATTGCATAAAAGGGGAAATGTCGGTTTCAATTTAATTTTTAAGCTTCTTTGAGTTTGGTGTTGGTATAATTTCTGAATTTTCGGTCATAATTGCCTACTTAGAAAGAAAGAAAACGGTCAAGTAGTTAAGAAAATTGCGTTTGAAAGCTTCTCTTTTAGAATAAGTGTTCTTGTCTTCGTCTTTGTTGATGGCAAACTACAAAAACCGCATCAAGAAAAAATCCCTATTTTGCGCGTGGCAATTCGGTTGTTTATCGAGTGACTGTCGTTTGCTGCCAGTTTCCTTTTTTTAAATAGTTTCAGGTTAACAACTCTATAATTCTACCTTTACGCCTAGGATTGAAACAGATTCTTCTCTGTGCCTTGTTGGAGACTTGTCCTGCTCTTTCAAGCGGAATCTCATGCATCTTCTGAAATAATAGAGGAAATCAAGTTTTATCATTTTGTTTTGTTACACAAATCACAAGTAAAAATGAAGTTACAACATGGTAGTTACAGTAATATTTTTCTATCATTCCTGTTGCACTTAAAAAAAAAACAAAATGTCAAAAGGTACGATTCCTTTTGATATGAAAGATTTCGGTTGAAACAGGGCATTCATGGGTCTCCTTTTTTGCCAACTAATCCGTAAAATTCCACAAAGACGTCAATGACGTCAGAAACACGATGACGTCACATGCAGACTTTGCTGCCCGGTAACACGTTCCCTTGGGAATTGAATTTTTTGGACATACCTTCACATCAGAATTTCTTTTCATGTATTTTGAAAAAGGGCTCGCCAAATCATTTTTTAAAAATCTTTTTAGAATAGTTGTCCCCGTTTTCAGTTTAAAACTGGCCTTTACGATAGCATGCCTACCATCCTCGATAAATAAATACCCCTTCGGCGCACTTTTAAATAATGGGGCCCATAATGAGGGTCGATTTCCGCACAGGTCCCTACTCATTATGCATGCTGTAGCCATACTGTTTCATTCTGCAATAACAAGAAATGTTTGCATGTGCATTACCCTAAACAATTCATCTGCTGCATGCATAATGAAGTAGGGACCCGTGCGGAAAGTTTGTCGTAGAACCTTCACCTCAATCCTGTGATTTGTGCTGTTTGAATGATTTTGGCAAGCAGAAGTTGCTATTGAAAATTAGCAAGATCCTCCAAATTTATACACCGTGAAAAATGAATGTTTATCTGAAAACATTTCCACAAACAACACGCACCAAAGGGCTGCCTAGATAATTGCTACTATTAGCTCTTCATAGTAATGCGGGTCTCTGACCTTCTCATGCGGACTACTCAGTTATTATGCATGAAGACAAGACCACATTCGGATGCGGTGACCACCGTTATGCGATCGATTTTTCTTTAAACTTGCATGAGTAAACCAGGTTTGCATGTTGATAAATTTTATTAGTTAATACATTTAATATATTTTGAAGAATTTCGCCTGTACGGATAAAATCAAATTGTATCCAAAATTGCCTTTGACCAACTCGTTAAACTTCCCCCCAAGATTTATAAGAATCTAACTGATATGTAAACAATATGAAATGAATTCGCTATTGATTTTCCTGCACTATCTTCCACTGTCAACATGTTATGATTGCCGTATATTGTTTTTTTATGAAATGAGAAGCCTTCTTGGAGTGTCCATAATATCCAGTTGGTATAAATACATGTAATTCAAATAACGGAAACTGTACTCAACTTTTCTGATTGCTTATTTTCTTTTCCTAGTCAAGTCCGCCACATTTCTGACAGCCTCGTGCTCTTGAACTGCAAATTTGAAAAGAAAATTTATCAGTCAAACCCAGTGTCGAATATCAACTTTAGTGTTTTAAGTTCAACTCTGTATTAAGCGTTCCTAAGAAGTTCTGATAGCGAGAAACAAGTTTCAATTTTAATTCTCAGGCTCAAACAAATTTGAACAGAAATTAAGTCTGAAAGTATTGAAAACTCTTTCAGAATAAGACTCAATTTCAAGGAATTCAAAACGCGATGGCTTTTTCTTACCTTCCAAGGACGACGACAGTCCGTCAACTTGAACACGAAGGCTTCCGTGCTTCCTTCCTCGTGAAAAAGGCATTTTGTTCTTTGGAAGTTTTCATCATATTCCTTACATCTGTTCTCAACAACGTTCTGCAGAAACGCTTTGGAAGTTGGAATTATACTTCAGAAAACGTACTTTTTTCTTGCTAAACTTGAACCGCGAAGTGTCTCAGTTGAAGCATGTGCGATTGCAAAGGCGTGAGTGAAAACCTGCATGAATAATTAATTCGGGTAATATTTGCATTTCAAATAGCACCAAAAGAATATAGATAACATCCTTTCTTTTGATTGGCTGTCTTGTCTCCAATCAAAATTTTATAAAACAATAAAAAAAAAAAAAAACGAAATCGGAGTTTTTCACTCAATTTCCTTTCCAATAATTTTCGGGTTCGAATTTTGTAGGCTCAAGTCCAAACGGAATTTCTAAAAAAATTTGGAATCTCTAAATATTTGCAGATAACAAATCAAATCTACCACTCCTACAAACCTGACTATCATAACACAGAATGCGGGCGCTTCTGTTTACAATTTGTATTTGGATAGGGTTTTGTTTGTGTAATGAAAAAAGACTAATACCTGACCTATAAATCGTAAACATTAATTCGCGCAGAAAAGGTAAGCTATTATTCTCGGCTCCTTCATCAACAAAGCACCTTTTTAATTGGCCTACAGGGCTGATTACCTGCAAATCTGACATTTTTAACCCCATTTCCCTCCTCTTTTAACGATATTGCACATCTAACGATACTTTCTGGGTGAAAAGGCTTACTTGAAACTTCAACGGCTACGGTTTCTACGCAGCGAATGTGACAAATGCTGTCTTACTCTCTATTTCGTTTTTTTTTTTCTGCTTCGCTTTTCGCGTTGGAAAAAAAGGATTCTCAAACTTTTTTGTTTCAGCTACCTTTGTCCTCGTGGCCTCCGCGTCACCAGCTAGAAACCTCTCATTCCGCAATTATTTGATGTTGGTTACGTTTTTTCA